>KB663611.1:4968892-5148449 GCA_000349025.1 Anopheles minimus | reverse complement strand
ATGGCAGGAAGGTGAAGGTTGAGTCCCCCGCGGTTGCGTGGTAATGCCAGCTGCTGCATTGGTACACGGATACCCCCGGAACCAAACCAGAGGAACGAGCCTATGGTGCGGGTTACCTTCGCTATGTCCATTGCACGTGCGCCACACACCGATGCAACAAACCACAGCTTAGGTAGAAGGAAGGTGTTCAGTAGAACTACCTTTTGCACCATATTCAGATCCCTCACGCGATGAAGCCACACCAACTGCCGGAAATGATGGATCAGCAGATCCCAGTTGAGGCTTATTGCTTCTCGGACATTGTTGGTGAACAAAATCCCGAGAAGGCGTAGCCTCTCCTCAGTCCGTAGCCACGGGACACGGATCTTGGTCGCTGGGGTAGTGTGGCCGACGTCGATGGCGATGGTCTTGTCGACGTTGAGGCGGGCTCCGGAAATATTTCCGAATGCCTCAAAAGCTTCCCGCACCAGCTCGATTTTTAAGGTGGAGGTAGTCACCACCGAGATGTCGTCAGCATACGCGTTGACCAGGTCATCCTGATCGCAACATATGCTTTCTAATCTGGTGATGAGGGGTTGAAGGTAAAGGACGTGCTATTCGTCTTTAAATTATACCTCCCAATTGTTCGATTTCCACGAAAATTTGATCAACGTCTACACCCACCTTAGCTATTCATTTCAATTTTCATTTTTTTGTGACACTCGTTCTTCAAATAGTTGTTAAGGATATTATATTATTTCACAAGGCTGGCAAAGTATAATCAACTTTTACATTTATCATTTCATACTTTACAAAATCTAAATGATTGTTTAATGAATTTTAAAATATGTATGGGTTATATCAAACAACCTAACTTTTTAATAATAATTTTATTTCAATGTTTCTACAAGCTTTGTAGCTGTTTGGTCGAGATAAATTCAATAAGCTTTTCAACAATATCCCGTTTAGTAAGGCAAATTGGCCGTTACAATGAATGTGTTATGGTAATATTTCTTTATTGAATTAGTTTTTCATTTATAATATTGTCTGGCTGATGTATTGTTTGAATTTACATTTCGTTAGCTTAGCTAATAAATTGTAACGAATTTTTTAAACTAAATGATATCCTAGTTTGCTAAGAAATTAAATTATATGATCGTTTGACAATTTCATTGCACTAACTCTAATATTCTAACGAACAAGTGGGACATTTGGTGCATTTGCTATTGTATGGTTGCTATTGTACCACAACCAGGAAAGGTCTTGGCCTATCATTACTGGCTTCCATAACTTGAATAACTCCGCAACAGGATTAATCAGTCAGATGAGATATAATCCTCCGTCCTGCAGTATGACGACCAGCACCCTATCTCCACAGCCACCAAGCCGCCCCATGTACTCTACAATCTAAATTAGATGAAATAGAGTTAACATTCATTTAAATGTAGAGCATCGACAGTTCCCGTTAATATTGTTCAATTTCTAGGTATGTTTGAAATATTTTCTTTAATATAAATAAAAAATAATATTTATAGGATTCTAATAAAACAAATTTTGTTTGTGGCATCCTTGAAACGAACCTAAAGCGCCAAACATGTTTTACGAAATTTTAATGCATTTTATAGCACACTGCTTCAACCTTCGTGCTTTCTTCATTATTCAACAATTCTCCACTTACTTTTTCAGTCGTTGATTACGGTGATGCTGTTGCGTAACTTGAACAATGCCCTTCCTTTTGCTGCAATCGTCGTGTCCTCGATAAACAAAAACAGCTGTCATTGTGGACTTTTTAATCGTTAAATTCCTGCAAAGAGGATGAAAGTCTAAAATCAATATTATATTATTATTTAATATTTCTTCCTTACCTATACTAGACGCTCACTGGATGATGTATCAAAAGCATGTTTTAGATTTTTGTCATTTGCTAACATCTTTTATGCATAACGAAGCTATCTGGTGCATTTGTTCTAAAATAAGAACATGAATTTAATTATGGTTTAAAATTATGATAACTGTTAACAAACGTTTAAAATAATAAGATAGAAATCACATGATAGCTTTTTGCCTTCATCGTTAATTTAATTGAGCAAACGAGTTTACTATTTTAATTTTTTTTAATGCTTTGCAAATCTTTCCATCAATCAGTTTTTCCTCAGGCCTACATTTAACAGCAAGTAATTGTCATAGCTCATGGATACCGGGAGACTGAATTAACATACTTTCGCATTATTGCTGACCACACAGGATCCCCGATGTCACTTTATCACAGACACACCCTGTGGCACTTGGCACCCTGTGTTGTCTTTCAACAGCCGAAGGCCACCGTTCGCCATCACTAGGATGTGGCACTCGTCACAATGGGTTACCGGATGCCTTCGGTAGAAACTTTGGTCGGAGAGTATAGTTCTCTGGGTTTTTTTTTTGTTTTTGCATGTCTGTACGGTGAAAGATAGCATGCGACATGCGTATGCACTCTGCTTAATCACCGACAGCCCTTCGGCACTGAGCTGGAACGCAGCAATTACATAATATTCCTTTCGCACCGACTGGTTCTGTGGGCCGGAGGATATGTTGCATTTTTTGCATCTTCTACACATGACGCTACTTTTATCTGCTCTGCGTTAAACAATTCTTTATAAATAATTTATCACATTACACCGGTGAGTAAAGGTTTAATTCGTTTCCATACGTATGGGCACGAACATTCCTTATGTTTTTGTTGTTTTATTTTACATTTCTCAGCAACTGTTTTTGTACATATTTTTATCTAGCAATTTCCTCCGAATAGCCTTGAAATTGTATGCTTTAACGTAAACCGTTGTTTCTCTTCTACCTTCCCACACTCAAAATCGAACAAGGATCAATTCGAAACGGTTCGTAATTGCCACTATCGAATGGCTGTTGGTATAAAATTACACCGCAAACACCCCGCGTCTGAATCAGCGACACCAAATGCTCCCTTTTTTATGTGATGCGAAAACACCAACACACCGTTCGATGCTTTAGGTGTCTCAGCGGTGAAAAATGTCCACGATCGTAGCCAGGAAAGGCTTAGCATAGCGAGCGAGCATAATGCGACGACAACTTTCGAAAATGCCTCCGTTGGGCCATTGTTTTTTGCTCTTCCCTCGCCACCTTAATTCACCTTCCCGCTACCACGGTAGCATTAAAACGATGCAATTCATGTGACAACATGCACAATGGTGCATCCCATTTGAGTCATCGCTTGCGTTCGCTGTTTCGTGGGATCTGTGGCAGGAATGTTCGCACCTGTACCCAAAAAGAAAAGCCACTTTTCCTACTCTACCACACCGCAGGTAAGGCTGTTTTTTATCTCCAGCTCCCGGGTCAGCTTCAGCTGTAATGAGTCACTGCTTCTTTTGTGGCCAACCGCTACAACCGGCATGCAGAATGGGGAGGTGGGAAGGATCATCAAACGAAAGAAGGGACTATAAAACGCACATGCAATTATAGTAATCAAACCGATGCACCTTCATTCCCGGGGTACGATGGGTTTTATGGCTGTTCGCCCAAAGGCCTATAAATAAAGCATTTTTAATAGCATGTTTCGTGATCGAAACACTTTTGGCCGATCGCTGGACATTAAACGCTGGAAATGGTAAAATTGTTTTCCAAGAAGCCATTTTTATATGATGATGCATTTCTAGGGAGCGACTGTGCAAAAGGCAAACGAGAAGTCGAATAAAACTGCAAGCTGGTTGTGGAATTCCACGTTAAACGGATGAAGTGTTTTAGAACAAAGCGTTTGATAGAGATTGATTGTTATAATGGATAAAAGACTGCGAAATGAGTCATGTACGATTCTACAGGAAGATAATTTTAAAACTTCAATAATTACAAAATTCTTCAAGATACTTTAAACGTTAATAGTCTAACACTTGGAGCTTCCTAATGTGGTTTAGGGATCTTCCTGTGCAGGTGTAAACATTACTCTTAGAGTTCTGGAATTTGTATTCTTTGTTTCGTTTAAAGTTCCAATTGAGTGTCAAAAATGAAATATGTGATAAACATCTATGTTTAGCGTATGGGGAAATGGTCCAAGCGCTCCACTTTCGTCTTAGAGCTTGAGTCAGATATCCATATCACTTGTTGTAGCAATTGTGGTCTTCTTAATGGCTTTTACGATCCCCATGAATAAAAAGTTCAGTCATAATGCAGACATGAGCAATCAGTCATCCACCAGTTTCCAAGAAACTCAGATAATGGCTGCAGTCCTCAATTCACGATCACATCTCCGGAATGTGGGAGATCGACAGAAGCAAAATTACAATGAGCTGGTCAGGCATCTCTTCAACACTTTATCGATTGTTAGACAACTCCTGAATCCTTGATAAGGGGAATAAAAAGTGTTACTGAAGAACTTTCAATAAGTATAACAACTATGTAATAACATAGCGAAAGAATTACAGGGCAATCAGTCGTGGCATCCATTCATCAGATTAAAAGTAAATAGAAGTACCTACCTTGTATTCATGGACAAGGAGAACTCAGTAAATAATCACCATTAATTAAAAGCCATTTGATTAAAATATTATATTTACATAGTACAATTTTAATTAAAGAATAAATTAAAATATTTCGAACGGAAAACATTTTTATTCCGACAGACGTTCTATCTATTAAGAGAAAATACACTCTGAGGATTGTTAAGAAGGTAGTTTTAGAAAGTTTTTTAATAAAAGCTGTCATATTTATTGTTTTTTTTTTTCACTGAAGAACCATCTCTTGGTTCTTAATTCTTTAACAAATAATAAATATGCGTTTGAATATACAATAACGAATAAATCGCCCCGGGATGGTTGTGATTGTGAATCCAGTACCAATAAAATACATCAAGTTAAACTGTGCCGATCTCATAATTATCTATATCATGCAAGCAACAGGAGTAAAACAATCTGGTCATTGATTCCAAAAAGTATTCGTAACAATCTGGTAAATCCAAAAAGTATTCGTTTACCTATATGTATTTGTTAACCACTTATAGACGAATAAGCGACGTTACAGGCACGGGAAAGTAAAATTGATGTTGTGGATGGATAGTAGGTCAATAAGTTCATTATTTTTGTCCACTAGCAGGTAGTTAAATAATTCAATAACAATCATAGTTCAAATAACAATTTCAGTTCAATAACAATTATAGTTCAAAATAGTACAAATACCAAAACACAAAAACAGTTTTTGGTACGATGGTAAAACATAACCCTGACAGCCTTATGCCTCCATAATAATTGCAAATTATTTCGTGGAATTAAAATGCATCAGGAAAGACTCTGTTCCATCACTCAACCAGTGTTCACCCTCTGGCCACTTCTGTGTCACTAAATCAATGCAAAAGTTACAACGATGTAGTCATCATTGATATTAATCTTACCGACGAGATTGAGATTTTTTAGTCCAGCAAACTTATTACAACCCAGTAACCAGAACTGGTAAGATAGACAGCGGATTGGGAAAAAGGAGATCAACGGCGTGCCACACTTTTCTTTTTTATGGCACTACAACCTCGAGAGGTCTTCGCCTTCCTGAGTATAGAGGAACGGAACGGATTCGATCCCTGGTCTTGCCGCATTAGGATCGGTGCCGCTATCTCATCTGCCACCGAGCTGTTCCGGCATGCAACATTAGAATCACAAAATTCTTTGGAAAGCTAGATTTTTATGAGCAAGGAAGCAGAAGTAACTAAGAGGAAGCTGTGCGTGAATATAAAATTACATTAAAGAAGGAAATATAAGTCTAAGGTATATCAATGATTGAAGAAGAATATTTGTAATTAGGTCATATTTATTGATAAAAGCAAGTACTACGTATTAAGAGTATACTACCATCGTCCATCATTGGAAAACAACATACTGGATTAACGACCTCTTTAGCTGCAAATTTCTTTAAAAACGAAGTCATAAGGACTAAAAGTTGTCACAGTTGCATGGATAAACCTTACCAGATGCTAATTTGATCTCTGTGTTCTTTTTTAGTGCTACTGACACGTCACAAGCCGTCTAGATAAATACTTTTGGAACATGGAATAAATGTAATTTGGAGATTTAGTTTGTTTATTGTTACCGAACTATGTTACTAACTGATTCTAGGTATGAATAGATTGAACTACTAACAATCCCCATCGTTAATTTTGCTGTCCCATACCGGTAACGTCTCCTATTCACCTTTAGGAGAAGAATATGCAGGTAGACGAATACTTATTACATTCACTATTATTTGTAATTATAAAAATTAAATTAAATATTCAATAATCTTCTATAGTGTAATATTAAGTGTTTTTAATGCGACCGAATGATTAGTTTCCGGTTTAGGTAGGATTTGTTGTTCAGATATCTTTTTGTAAGAACGTAATCAAAAGCATGCCAACGCGTTCGTTGCACTTGAACATGGTACACGAAATTCGATGTAGCTTACAAGAATTAACAACAAGAACCAACCCCGAACTGGGCTGTACAATCGAACAAGCCGTTTGCGGCGCTATTCATCCTTCCGGTGTAAGAAAAACGGTCCAGATTTCCTTTACCCGTTACTCACGATTTTCTTAGCGGATCGTTCGTGTTTTGGATGGCTTAACCACCCCCTGTTTCTTGCCCCAACCCCTTTCAGTGGATTTCTATTTATTTCCATCGCTTGGGGCTTGTTTGCGATGTGTGCACCGCGCCGTGAAATGCATCGATGGGCTAGAAAATCGTGCCGTGGTGCAAATAGCCCAGCACACCGTTGCATAACGCAAAGGGAGTGCCACGGTTGCCGAATGACCTTTTGCTATTTGCGGTTATGCCGACACCGATGGCGACGCCCTGCACCCATTCAATGCTGGGCCCGGACGGACGCGATAAGCCGATCTAAATCGTGTAGTTACCTCCTCGTCGGCTGTGCCCGTATCATCATCACCTCGAGCCCTTCATTTCGGTTATGCGATGCAAGCAAGAAACATTAGCATATTTATGAATTTCTCCACAAAACAAGAACCATCCACCGCGGCCCCCATATCCGGTTGCGTTCTTGAGAAGAAGACCGGTCGGAGGAGCACGAGAAATAGAGAGATGAGGAGAGTGAGAGAGAGAAAAAGAAAGGCATTAGTCAAGTCACCTCACAGCCACCTCCGAAACCACGGGCCGTGTTGCATTTGTGGTCACCGCAAACAACACCCATCGGTTGCAGCGGCAATTGACGGTGCACGAAAACCCAAAAGCTAATCAAATTCATGCATCCGTTATGATGAATAGTTGAGGTTCGGCACAGGGAGTGTGCGCTATCTTCCGGTCGGGCAATTTCACACGCCGCAGGAGCTCATCTAGTACGGTCCATGCCCAACCGCAAAAGCTGCAAAGTAAAATGAATATTTGATCGAAATCGAACTACGGTGGCCAGTGCGTGATGGCACCAGATGTAGATGTGTCTGTGTGTCTGTGTGTTTGTCTGTGTGCATCGGAATGCAGCGGATGCACTGCACCGGATGCGCACACCCGGCGCCAACACCGGTGCGGTACAGGATTTAGAATTGAATCAAGTCCGCTACCCGTCGGTGGCCGGGTTTGAGCAGTTTGGAAAATTGATTTCCATCAATCCGTGGAACCGTGGATCAACCGCAGCTTCAAGAGGCCGCTGATAACGATGGGTTCTATGGGGTTGTTTTTATTCGGCGAGTTTTTCGGAAATATAGCAAGTGCACTTAATTTGGGGGATTGTTTTGTGGTGACGGGTTTGGCATGGCAAGGGGAGAGAGAGAAACTTTTTTCATTAAACACTGGGCAGAACCCGTACACGGTCCAGCTGTGGAAGATGTATGGAGATTGTTGTGGATGTAGACAGCGCGGGTTTAGCTTTTGGTGGAATGCTTCTGTTTCAAATCCGATACTACGAGGTATGTTCAAGCTGTGGATGCCGAGCAATCGGAATGCACCATTAGTCAACGTTCGCAACAACACGAGAAGTTATTGCGATATTTTATTTATGGCAAAATCTATTTGGGAGCATTCGATGTAGTGCATCATCTCCGAAAATTTTAATATCCTTTTGGTACTTGGAATGGTTACTTATTTGGATGTGACTGAGCATTTATTGTGGAAATGTTGAGTATTCTCAAAAATATTGTTCTCAACATTCCAAGTCAGCTTGTAGCTCTAAAAAAAGACAATAGTTCTAATCGCTGAAGCTTCAAGCAATATCATCAAGAGAAAATAGTAGCATTATCTTTCGTAGCAAATTTAAATTAAAAGTGTCAGTTATCTGAGAATTATTTATTATTTTATCTTTATAGACACTTCTCTTGAGGACGCTTATCTTTAGTCTTCACTAATTCTCCACCTATCCAATGTCCTTGGTACCTCCACTTTAATGTCTCAATGGAAAGTTCTCTATTGCCCATAACTGGGAGCAATTAGGTGAATGTGAAATCTCTTTCGGACTAGACTGGACATAATTGGAAATGCAGCAATATCCGCAGACAAAACATAGTCGAAACATATCTGAATCGTCCTGGCATCAACCTTTTTCTATTCTATTTTACTAGGTGTTCTATTTCCCATTCGGAAATAAACTTCAGTAAAGGGAACACAAAAAACAGTTTGCAAAACAGCATGACCCCTGGGCATTTTTTAAAAATAATGTTACTTTGAATTTAAGTGACGTACTGCATTGGACACTTATTCAGATTTGAGATATGTTTTATAGTGCATTAAAAATATGGTTTTGTCAAGTACACCGCTAATGATCCATAATTTAAAAAAAAATTCTTCAAATCAGCTTTACATAGTGTTGTTTTATGTTGTGTTAAGCTGTTAAGTTTACTTCTGATAAGCTGAAAAATATTTCTAGAAGAAAATTCCATCGATAATGCCTATATCCAAAATAACGCTGATATATTTATCGAGATGAAGAACAATCAATATAATTCCCTAAACCCAGTCTGATGAATATTTCATAACCTACTACAGGTCGCAGAACACATGCTACAACTAGAGATTTGCATATTAGTTCTTTTTAGCGAACTAGAACGACCCAGTTCTTTTTGAAAAAGAACGAATCTCAAACCCCGATTTATTCGCTCTTTTTTTAATTTATCTCTTTGATTTTGAATAACAGGTGATGTAAAAAAAAGTGTTCGCGAAAATGTTACTGTTTTTATTGTGCTATTTTTGTTTATTCAAAATTTTATTAGTTAGTATAAGTTATGTTTCTTGCAACCGAGTACACCCGAGATAAGCTGCCCTTTCACGGTTCGGAGAAGGAAATGTCTCCCAACCAATGTGAATTGCATATTACATTAAGTTTAGATTTAAGATAATAGTTATAAGCAATACGGCCTGGCCGTAACTGATGAATAAAAAAAAAAGTTATGTTTCTGAACTCCTTCTTCATATTATTTCATTTGTATCCAAAACCCATTGAGGTAACTAGTTCAGTTCTATCTCATTGTTTTAGTACGGTTCTTAAAGAGAACTAGTTTAATTCATTTTCATCATTAAAAACGCAAATGCAACGCATAGTTCTTAAGGCGAATTTTCATCACTTCAAGTTAAAACAGAACCAGATATTTTATGTTCTATAAAAAGAACCGGTCACTCATTTTTTAAGAACGCAGTTCGTCTGTTAATCCACAAGAATCGCATCAGTTACACCGTTCTTTCTGATTCCTTTGGCACAACTCTAGCTACCATATAGGGGAACCTTTTCCTTTGGATTACAATTCCTCATTGACCAAGCTCATTCTTTTTCTTTCCACTTTCCTTGTTGCTTTTGTTGTTTCCTGAAGGCTGCGTTGAAAACTCATTCCGTACAGCGAAAAATGTTTGAATGGATATCAGTAGCACTAGGCTTAATTTCAAGCAGAGATCCTGCCTGTTCCTGTTGAACGAAAACAAAATGTCAACCGCAACAGAGCTATATTCAACATACGATGAATCCTCTGTCCAAAGTGTGCGTATATTGCTTTAGACGAAACTTTGTAGCAGAAACTCATTATGTTCTTTGTTTATTTCTTTATTTATTTAATTATTTATTTGCCAAACGTCATACTCTCACTGGGTACTCTACAAGAGCTTGAAGAATTGAGCACTATTACAGCCATTCCCTTCAGTTTTTACCAATAAGTCCTGAAGAAAACTTAAGAACAAATGGCAGACTAACGAACGACTGTAATAGATACTGGCGCTCCAATAATTCATCTGCTAAATGTATATAAGAGCAATTCTTCTGTACACTTCAAACACAACAAAAGCTTTTCAATTTCGACCTACCCGTGGTCTGCGATCAACTATTATACATTTTTACTAGTAACAATTAGAGGTCTTAGATATGTTGAAGTGGTTTAAGTTAGTTATCTTTCAAAACATAATATCAAAACTGTAGAGATCAATGATCGTTTTTTGAAATGCAGATCGTAATAATAGAAAAAAAACATAAATCATAATGGCTACGGTTGCATTTTTCAAAATATTTGCTTAACATTGTTCGTGTCTTTGCAAGGCGAGGAAAAGCAGACAGTCATATTTCAATCACAGCCTTTAATCACGATGATGACCATTCACAGCACACTCAGACTCGTCAGACGGAGTAATTGAAATGGTAGCTTAATTGCTAGGTTGAAATCACCGCACAAACGAAAAACAGGGGTGGAAGTTGTTCCCAAAAAAACAGAAATTCGCATCTATTCCCATTAACCTCTGTGCTCTGTGTGCCAAGGTCACGTGTGGTGAGCGATTTGAATTTCAACAAACAAAAACACCCGTCTTGACATTGACCTTCGCAAGTCAAGAAATTCGTTAGGCGGCAACCTAACAATGGTACCGCAAGCCGGTCCAACAAGCACCTTCCACACCTGTCCATTCGTTGCGCTAAGGTTAAGTGCATCTAATTAACAAATTCCTTCGTCCACACACGAGGTAACAACTTCCTACATTAATCGATCCAACGGATAGGTACGGGAGGAGTCAGAACAAAAAAAAACCCCACAGGGGCCGTTTGAAGAAATGTCGTCACGGTTCCTCGATCGGCGACGGTTCGATGACGCCAGTGACAAGGCAACATTGCCCCAGCAACATCATCAGTGAGGGTATGCCGTCGTAGTTTTGTTTTTTATATGCCGTTGTCCAACGATGGCAATATCCCCGGCATTTGGATAACTACTACACGACATCCGTGTATGCATGTAATCGGGATGGAAATTACAATAAACTTTAAACTCCAGACGATAGCTGTTCGGTCCACTCCTCGTTGGCTCACGCTGGTTGCTCGAATTCGGGAAGTGAACGTAAATGTATGCGCCCGTGACGGAAACATATCGAAGCGTTTGGAAGCATGGGTAGGTTTTGTGGTAGGTCGCTGTACAACATTCGCGATATCGTGAAACGACAAACAGCGCACAGGGGCTTAGGTATGATTAAAACCACCCTGAAAGCACGAAGAGCTTTTTACCACCAAGTTAAGCGAATCGTCTTGGATGATCGAACACGGTGGCGTTCGTTTTCGTCGATCGTCAAGCAGAAGTCAATGTCGTGTAATTTACAAAATGAAACTGATGCAAAGGATGAGACATACATGTTAGCCTTTTTGTCAGCATTTTGTTATTTATTTAGATTTAAACATGATTAGTTCTTTAAATCATTATTTTCCATGAATTTTTCTACATTTAACATGAATTTGCTATGTTTAAAACGCAGATTGTATGATTGCTTTGTTCGTTGAAAAATATTGTAAGTGTTAAAAGTTCACATTAAAATTCGTTAGTTGTAATTTTAAAAACATGATGGAAGATGATTAATCGTGTAATATTTAATCAATCGTATTCGTGCTCATATTTGTTTATTCGAGCTATCTAGCATTATGTGGCTTTATAACAGTGACTAGGTACAACCGAATAAATAGTTAGGAGTTCGACAAATGATTTTTTTTTCATGGAGAACGAACAGGTCGTGTTGCTTATGAAAAGAACTTATACTTAAACTAAATCTAAATTACAATTCACATGGATTTGGAGACATTTCCTTCCCCTAACCGTGAAAGGACGTTTTATCACTGGAGTGTTCAGTTGATCAAAAGAGTTGTCTTAGCTAAATCTTTTCCTGAGAAAAAGTCATGTCCATATCGTCTATATCGGCTCCATCATACGAATGATAAGGTCACTAGCACAATGTGTTGTTGATCTTAAATCAGGCCGTAATTATTGTCGAGATTTTAACTGGAAATTAATTAGGAATTAATTTTATTACAATTAAACGAGGCATCAATAATAACGCAAATACAGTTTTGTGTATGTCGTCATGCCTTTATGTTCCAATCTGGTATCTAATCCGGTAGCTAGGACATATGACAATACGGGACCAAAGTAATCGACTGGATAGTGTTTTAGGTAGATTTACACGTTATGGTTTCTAATCTGATAGTTCTATTTAGTTGAAGCGGGGCAAAACTATACTTGCAAACTCTATGATGGGACGATCTAATTAACAACACAACGATTCCAAACAAAGAGTATCTTTGATTTCGTGAGAAGAACGCTGGAAATTGCCAAGTCGATGTGTTTCTGAAGAATCAACCTGGTCTCAAAAAGCTCTTCGAGATCAAGAACTACATTACAGAGTGAAGCTGTAAAATATTGTTATTAACTCCATTAATACGACCACTTCACCGTATTGTCAAGAACTAGAAAATATACTAATGTGATACCAATAAATTTTCGAACATTCGGACACAAAGCTTACAAAGACGTCTTCTTTCGTTGACAGTTGGCAATCGTCTGTTAAATTTTTTTTTATCAATATTTTTTAAACTAGGGTGTCTTACAATCACGGCCTATAAAACATGTACAATTTAAAATAAATAGTCATAAAGTAAGGGCTCGAAAGGGTTTTTATCTTTGAAAACAATATTACATTAAATTTGAAGACATTAGTTTGCAATCAAACAGTGTTACAGAAAAGTTAGTCGACGTATAGTAGTTTGTATACATCAGGCAGGATATAATATTAGCGGTGTAGAAGATTGTATAGTTTGAATAAAATAGTTGTATAACCAATTGACACAATCAACTAGAGAAGAACGATAAATATTCAGACTAAATTATATAAAACAAATTGCTCAATAAATAAAACTATATTATGCCAAATAAAAAATCATTATAAAAGAATACTGAAAGGAGACTGATAACATTGTAGGCGTTTTTAAGAAAAAGACCATCAGTTTTCAATATTTACGTATTAGTAGAACATTGTACAGTCATAAATCGTGTTGCTTTGAATGTATCGATTTCTTTTACGTTCAAAAATCGATTTATACAACCACGAAAAAATCATATTGACAAGATTAAAAGTCATATTGCTGAAGGTGAAAAGCTGCATAGTGCATCCGTTCCATTGCCATTCAATCTGCTCTGTCGTATCCACTGTCTCAGTCGTATCCATCCTTCGCAAGCTTATAGACGTACGCCGTACAGTGAACCGAAATCCTATTCTAACATCATCAACCCAGCAACTCAGCAACGTTCATCTCCGGGCCACGGTACGTTATCAGACTGTCTGCATCATATTTCTTTGAAATTCACGACTTTTTTGTCATTTCAATACAGACCCTTCCATTGCTGTCACGAAAAGCGTTTGGTGAACAGCGAGAAGAAAGCAAAAAAACACACAATCCGCCCGTCGAAAAGGGACGGCCAGGTTTCTTGTCGGTTTGTGCCTTCAATCTCCGTATGCACCCGTACACTCCAAGCTGCCGAATTGTGTGCATGCTGCATGCAATTGATTATTGATTGGTTTATTGTATTTTATTGAGCATTTATAAAATTATAATACAACATAATGTAGCGAGTGCTGCACGGTCTTGTCTCCACCGTCGGCTCGTTTCGAACCGGCCGTTGAGGTCTTTTCGTAAAGGTTTAACGTTCCACTGGATGGGTCACGATTTTAGGGGTGAGAAAGTTTTGTTACCCTTTTACCGAATGGCTTTTGTTTGCCGTTCAGTTTAGAACCGGGCAGGATGTTTTCTGCTGCTTTTCTTGAGCTTAATGTCGATAGTAGTGGCTGGAAGGCGAAAGCGAAAAATCCGTGAGAGTATTTCGCATTGAAGATGACAAACAATCCCATTTCGATGTGCCATGGGTCGTTTATCTATTTTATATTAATCGGCTTACATAGTGAAGTTGTAGTGAACTGAGAGTGCAAAAGGGCATAAAAATGTATTATGATTAATACCTCATACGCTTGAAACAAAATATCTTTCAAGGTTTGTAGAGTTGAAATAATTTTTGTATTACTGAAAGTTATTATTTATTTGATATATTTTCTTAGTTTAAAATTATTCATTAAAATTGATTCCACAATAAATCGGTTTCAACAATACTTAACAGCCCTATGTACACCTGTTTTAGTTGAATGAAAGAAGAACTAAAAGCAATACAACCCGCATTTTGTAGTTGTAATAGCGATGCCCAGCCGATTTGAGCTGTGGGATCAATTTTGTTATATTTTTCATATATTCTGTAACATTTTACTTTTCTGAAAACCATACTGTATTTTTTACATTAGGTTTTTGATTTTCTGTACCCGTGTAAAGCAAAATATGTCTGATATTAGCCAAATTTTTCTTTCGCCAATCATTTTTTTACATTAGTTGTGGCTGTCGCTTCTTCATTACAAATACATCTTCTGGAAGGCTATTCAAAATGCCTTAAGTCATAAGACATGGAACGAATACATGCAAGATAAAAAATATTAAAAATCGAAATATAAAATGAATTGTGTGATTCCCGTAAGAACTGCATGGTAGGGAGCTGAAAATGATAAAGAAAATTTTAAATTATTTTTTTTCATTTTGTGTAATCAGTGTAATTGTGCATGCTACATGTTTGTATTGGGGGCGGTCCGGTGGCCGAGGAGAAAAGCGGCGCCGGTCTCATACGGCAGGACCGGGGTTCAAATCCCATCTGGACCGTTCCCCCGTAGTGAGGACTGACTATCCAACTACGTGGTATCAATAAGTCTCGTAAGCCAGAAATGGCAAGCATGACCGAGTAGGTCGTTAGGCCAAAGAAGAGACATGTTTGTATAAAAGTTTCCAAATGTGTGTTTTAATATTCTTTACAACTTACTTAATCAACCATTTCAGCTCACTCTTCTAGTTTTTCTTTTATTCTAAAAAAACAGGTGTTCGCATAATTATGTAAGGCACTGTATAATTACTAGTAAGTGTTTCAATTATATTTTTTATTTTAAAATTTGCTTATCGTTCTCAGTCCTCGCATTGAAGCTCACTTTACAAAACATCAGAGTAATATTTGCTTTAGTCGGAATATTTGCACAAACTGTTTTTCGTTTCGCAAACCAACACATCCATCCCAACATCATCATCATCATCATCATCTTCGTCAGCGTGCCAACCGCTTGATTAAGAGCAAATCGCACGCCACTCCAGTCGACGCCAGGGTTCGGCAATAATCGTTAGCACAGTTCCGCACAGTTTCTGCAGTAATTACCACCGTAACAGTCACCGTTTCCGACCTTCCGATGGTCACCTTTACCGGCGCAAATGAACACAAAAAACCTCCCCAGTATAGTGTAGAAAAAGCAGCCGGGTGTGGAAGTTTTCAAAATCAACCGACTCAATTTCCTTTCCAGCACGCGTGCACTCCCAGTGCCCAGTTGCCGAACCTTACAGGGCGTAAAGGGTTGTGCAAATTACAGCTCACAAATGTGCACCCAGCGCAGGCAATGACTCGACGGTGCACTTTTTGGGACGGAGCATTAGAGAAATCGAAGCCAATGAAAACGGATGGACGGCGAGCAAAACACAAGAAGTTTCTTGCCGCTTTGCTGCCCGGGGCTTAGGTTTGGGCTTCGGGAGCTTGCATTTCGAAGTGTATCATTAGATAATTGTAGGGTGCCGAAGGAGCAATGATTGTTCGGGATCAAGGTTCGTCACAAGTGGGTTTTGCTGCTAGAGCGAGAAGAGGAAGATGCAGAAACGAAGTGAGGATTATCTAAAGGAAAGCGAACTGGTGGACGGTTTATTGAAATGGCAATCAAATCATTTGCCAATCGGTGTTCCGATTCCGTTTGGTAAAACGTTTAGAAGTTTTCGGATGTTTTTAAGATCCTAATTGCTTTTCAATATTGTAATAATTAGGTTCAAATCGGAACCAGTTTCAGAGCCGTTTATGAAACTGGACTCATTGAAATGGAATTATACGCTAATAATGCTGAATTGAAAATTTTGGCGGTTGGTTCGACAAAACTCATTTTTATTGTTTTCTGGAGAAACATATAAGAAAATATAAAATTTCCACAACAAATTTCAGCTGCAACATGCAACTATAAGTTGGCTAAATATAAAAAGTCATAAAACAAAAAAGAAGTTTTCAAAACATTGATCAAAAACCATCAATGTGGGGACATCTATTGACCTATGGGGGCATCTATTTACTACGTAACGCAAAAGTTAACAACATTTTGTCGTTTTAGGGGTTTTATTGAGAGAGAATTAAGAGAGAATTAGAGAATCTAAAGAGAATTAAAGGCTAAACACATATTAACTTTTGAAACAATTATAAATTGAACTATTTGACATAAGCCACTAGTTACGATAAAGTTAAGTTCATTTCTTGGTGCCCGCTCGAAAAGGTTTTGAAACCCGCCCAGTAGGTACAATATTTGTATTGATCGTTCATAAGAAATTCAGGATCAACACCAGAACTTCGGTAGGAGGTATGGAATTGGCTCTAAGGTGCAGTTGAAGCCGTCTGTACGCTTTCGATTCTGGATCCGTTGGTGAGGTCCAGAGCGCCTATCACTACCGTCTACTTCATTTTAAGGGGCTTAAGAACCTGTTTTATCCATAAACATCAACCTTAACATAATCTGGAAAACAACTGACAATGGCTGAGAGACATTTACTTCTCCAAATCGTGAAACAGCACCAGAAGACTTCATCCAGAAGTATGTTTCTATTACGAGTGGAAATCTGTTCCGTGTCTGAAATCGATGATACCATCCGAACGGTTGATATCCATCGAACTATAGATACTAAATTATTCACTTAAATTTTTGAATTTAGTCATATGTCACATCGCACCTACAACATCTACGCATCAAATACATTCATATTACCAGTGTGCGAGTCGGGATGTCAAAGGAGGTTCGAATTAACCTCGTTTTTATTGCTGGAAAATAGAAGAAGATCCGAAGCATAACATCCTATGTCACAGCCACATACCTTTGTGTCCAATTGTCCTATAGTAGGGAGGTGAATCTAAGTCTAGAAATTACTCGACAGAACGCATAATCTCTTGGAATGTCAAAGAACCAAGGCTTCAAGGAAGTTTTAGGAGTGATCGAGTATAAGAACCTTCTGAGCTCATCAGTTTCTCACATTAATTGCCAACGTGCCAAGTAAAATGAATGTGGTGTACTAAAGTTCTAGTGAGATAGACTGAGTCTATCAAAAAGAACACCTTCCGAAGTACTTCTTTTGGACAATCTGCTTTTTCTGCTACTCTTTCTTATTGCTCATCAGTTCATTATCTACAGATCGATCAAAAAAATAATTATAGATCAATTAAATTCTATGTATCATTATTTACCTCTCATATCTGATAGTTGACAAATCAATTCAGCACCACATTATGTTCCTCAATCCATTTTAGCCTCCTGATCATCTGTAATCACAACTATTTTTATCAATTTGTGGAATCTGTTTCTTGTCATGTCCTTCTATATGGATTAACTTTTGCTCGTGAGACCTTTTGTGCAGAAATTTTGTACGGCAACTTCTTAGATGTTACAAGAGTACTCGAAAATGTATTTTGCATCGTTCATGGAAATTTAATGTTTTGATTATTTACCATTAAAAGTCTTGTATACTGGTGTGTGATGTAGTTTCAACAGCTTATTTTATGTATTTGAAAGTAACCAGTAATTAGTAATTAACAAACAATTTACTGTATTAACACAGCGTCCGATCAGACCAACGGCTAGGGAAAGAGAGCGATCCTTGTTGACAATCGTCGGTTCCAACAAAAATAATTCACAAATCCTGGCCATTCCTAACAATCCTGTACTGTTGGTGTACACTCACAAGAGTGGCACCAAACCCTGTCTAAAGTATTCTCCAGTAACAATGAACTACGAATTAAAGCCAGTTATTGTAGGCATGACCAAGTAGTCCTCACTGACATTGTATGAGTTCATTAACTGTGGAACGCATGTTTTAAGATCATCGTGTTGTACATTGGTACATTTAATGTTAAATTCCGTCTGTCTCTCGTGTTATAAATCATAACGCTCTGATTAACGTTTTACGAGTGTTACGTAATTAATGGATGTCGCGCAAAAAAAAAAATAAATCGAAAGAGTGAAATAAATAAGAATTTATAAATATCATTAAAATATGTTTCTACACTTTTTCTTACAAGCATTGTGCAGCACTGTTTGTTTTCTTGTGCATGTATTTTGTAACCGTCAGCGATGTAATAAAATGCCACGTGATTGTCAACATACCATCTACTGTGAAAATATGAGACCCGTCTTCTCTATTACAATAAAAATGTTGTTTAGACCAACTCTGCTTCTTCTAATCCATCGTTCATTCACATTCTTCTCTCCAGCTGCATTTCATTACCGATCCCGCTGAAACCAATTCGTTTCGCTGCTCATCATGCCAATAACCACCCCTTAGTGCCAATTTCCAAGCACCCTAATGAGCGCACATACTCTCGAAGAACGGTGTGTAGGTTCATCACTTTTATGGCGCCTTTTTTCTCCATCGCGGTTCTGGGCGGGGGTGGGTTGGGTTGGCGAATGGAAGAATTTTGATGATCGTTGAATTAGTTCTAATTAAATCCAAACTCTAAGCGCCTACATTATGGCGTTAATTTAAAGCAGCTACGACGGTTCGCATGCTTTTAATGTCGATCGCCTTTATGCTGTGCGCACACACAGTGGTGGTCGAAAAGGTGGAACAAAATATGTGCGTGATTAAAAGAAATATGTTTTCTTTACGTTAAAAAATGTTGATTGTTTAAGCAAATTCGATACAACACAGCAAAAAGTCATGCAATAATTGTATCACACCCAAATCAACTAAATCGCCGCTTTTGTCAAATATTTTTGATATCACTGTGGTGAAAAGTTAATTGCATTCGACCTCATCTTCACCACAATCCGGGGCACCCATTTGCATACACAAACGTTGAAAGTTTTACTTACATCCCCCCTCTCTCCACCTTGCTTCACCTCCTTACTCCTTGTGCAACGGGCGAACATGATGTCAGAGCGTTTGCTGGTCGCCGTACTGTCTTGGAATTATGGAAATGAACATAAAATTAATAACCGCATCCGGGCCCTTTTTAACGATCGTTCCCCCCTTCCCACACACACCCATTTCTCCCCCCTGACAGCTCTCTGTTACCAATATGTATAGCGAACCAAAAAAAAAAGTGCTTCATTCTACGCCGCCAACGATGATGTCGAGGATTCTATCCTTGCGACGAGCCACTCTGGTCGCATTTTCACACATCTTGCGCTCGGAAAAAGATGTGTTGCCCGTCCATCGGTCGTCTCCGCCTAGCGCACCGTAAAATGCAAAACCCCGAGGCCTTCGGGGTGTCACCCTTATATGTATGGAATAATAAAAATGTAATAAATTATTAGAAGTCATCACACTCAACATTCATCAGCGCGCCTGACGACCGTCTGTGGCGTTCGTCTGCAGGATATATCCCCCTTCCACGGTCGGAGCCAGGCACCATGTCTCTATTATTGCTGGCTTCGCTTTCTACCGCCGGCTCGATTCCATCCCATCGGTCCACGGGGTGTAAAAAATCGCTGAAAAACCACATGAATTCCATCATGAGATGATCAGGTTATTGTAACATGTTCTCCCTCGACAACGATGACTACACTATGGTGACCGGACCAGGCCATGAACGTTCCAACCCAGCAAGAGACCCAAGCCCGTACGGACGGTCGTTCCAGCGAGCATAAATCATTCAAATTTAGAGAATTTAATTTAATAAAAAGTCGCTCACTCGATGTCACCGGATCACGACGGGATTGGATGCTCCCAGACCAGGTGGATGACGGATAAGCGCGATGCAGTTGGCCTCACATCCCCAATAAAAGTCGTTCAAGCTGCTCTTTAAGCCTTCTCCGATACGAACGAAAATCACCTATTAATAGTGGGAAGCTATAAATGTCATCAGGATCAGGCTCAGGCTGGAGTTACGACGGGGCGTTACTTTTCTTTTGCGTCGGTTCAAAATCAAAGGCAAAGGAAACGGTCGGTTTCTGGGTGCTTGAAAGGGATCACCCGTTAGCACCCAATTTATGGGACATTTTTCATAAGACACGCTAATATGTCAGCAAGATTTAAATCACTCGCATGGGCGGAACGGGCTGATGATGGATGAGCAGCGACCGAATGGGTGGCGGATCAGATTAAACATCATTTGCTAGTTTGTTTCCAATTGGTTTTGATGAGATGTTGTTGAAACCTTGTATGAAGAAACAAATTTATTTTGGTTTTAAGAAGCTCTAATAAATTAGCTTAAACTTATATTAAACTGTATAAGAAATAAAATAAAATAATACATTTACAACAAAAATAAATCCAATGTGTCCACATACTGTCAGTTATACCGATTTCATTTTGTATGTATTTTAATCAAAGGATGAGTATCTAAAATATAAATTTAGAGCAAAAGGACATGTTGGATATTCATGCTAACAACGCAAAAATCTATCACACAAAACGATTTAGAACCGAATTTCCAAGCGGTTCGTTCGGCAATACCCAACAATGGATAAAGAGCCAGAAAGATTAATTATCCAAAGTTTTATAACTAGCAGAAAAATAATTAAAAATTACAGTACGTTAAATGATCAAAACATAGACAAATTATTTGAACAGAATTTGTTCGACAAACTGATAGAATTTTTATTATTTAGGTACAATGTACTGTTTTTGTGTTTTGTCTGCCAATCTTAAATGGCAAGACCTGGCTTCGAATCCCATCCGGACCACTCCACCATATAGAGGACTGCCTATCCAACTACGTGGTATATCAATAAGTCTAGTAAGTCAGAAATGACCGGAAGAAGAAGAAGAAGAAGAAGAAAAAGAAGAAGAAGAAGAAGAAGAATAAGAAGAAGAAGAAGAATCTTAATTTTACAATTGTCTGATTTCGAGAGTAAAAGAAAAAAATAGTACAATATAATTATTGCTTTTACAAAGTGATACATGCAATTTAAATACTTTGTTTTCATGGTTTTGCATATTGTAACGTACACTTCCACATGAGTTATTGAGTTTTTTCTGAGTTAATCACCTAGTACTGATTATCATAGAACAAATTAACAAATAAACACATTTCTAAAGAATACTTCTACAACAAAAACGTCTACGAAAAATTGGAAATAACTTTTTTTGTTATTGTATGACCGACAACCCGTATTGTACTTAAATTACCACATATTCCGTTAGTCAGGAGCTAACAGTTGGAAGTACCAAACACCAACATTAAAACCTGAAATTTCGAGAGGGTTGATAATTTCATGCCAAAAGATGCCAGGCATTTAATATGTGGAAAAATAATGGCGAAATGGAAATATTAAAATATGGCAATAACAACAAAATAGCTGGAGTAGTTTGTAGTTTGATATAGCAAGAATGTTATATCAATTGTTCTAAGGAAAACACATTTTTTGTTAGTGGCGATATGGTTATGTGAGACGGAAAACTTCGAAAAAATGTGTATTAGTTTAAACATCATTTATATCTCTGATCATTCATTTCTATTTCTACAGTTAAATATTTTTTATCTGTTTTGATTCTTTATGATTTTATTTTTTTCGATTATGTTGATAATTTCTACAATGATTGTTACAAAACCCTACGACTCTATTAGTTTAAACATTTTTAATTTAATTAAAATGGTTTTAACTCTTTAATAAGTACTCTTTACTATTCGTTTTTCCTTTGATATTGATTGTTCTTGTTAATTGTTATATGCTTTAAACACATGCTTATGGGAATTTGATGTACAAATTTTCTAACGATCCTTAAGCCGGTTTGATCTCATATTATTAAGCTTCGATTCGTTCTACAATTTTATTCCCAATTATACCCTCCGATAACTCAAAGAAAGTCGTCATGATTAAATTAGTTTATTGAAGAAGGATTTTAAAAATGTCTCAAATGATTGAGACTAAAACTCTTTTCAAACTGTATTTATATGTCTGCAGGTTTTATATTTCTTTGTTTTATAAAACAATAAATTTATAACAAATAAATGCTGCCCGGTGGCATTGTGACATCGACGCTGATCTCTTTCACAGGATAAATAATAAATCATATAGCAAGTTTACTCGTCGTATTTAATAGTGTTTGTAAGCTATGCAGGAAATTCATTTAATTACTTGAAGCCCCAGCGCCTAAATCAACGTTTACGTAAATAGGCATTTTATCCATTTCGAATTCGCAAAAACAGCTAGCATTGTACTATGGTTGTACAATTCACATGGTCCATAAACTTAACCACTACTAGGAAGTGGTTAACATCAGCACAAAACAACACCTGCAGCAAGTCATATATGTTCAACAACAAAAAAACTGGAAATAAAATACTTTTTGTCGCTTGTTTCACCTCGAACGCCAAACGTTATTTAATCCGCCATAAAATGTGACACACACAATGCGCATTTTTATTATCACTTCCAAATCGGATGAGCTGAACATAACTACCTTTGATGGTGGGTATCGTAGAAAAAAGGAATTCAACTGAGTCCCCGTACAGGTAGTTGTGTTGTGCGATTTCAGAAGGATTTGATTGTAAGTTGACCGATTTGGTGGCCCATTCCGGGTGATTATTACCCGTCTTGTATTACTACGCCGGTGACAAGCGGCCGATTCATGCCGGGTGCGAGTTAGGAAGCACTACTACTGCTGGTTAATCCCCTGATTGTACCTAGTCTGCTTGTGACGTCCGCCCAAGTCCCGGGCCGGGAATAGTTCGAGATTAATCGACCATTTGTCCGAATCAGGACCGAGCCGGCAATTAATGGAACAACTTTCACCTACGAATGGTGCAACCTTTTGGCAATTTGGTACGTCCGCAACGCTACGGTACGGCGTGCAATCGGACAATGTTCCCGCCAATGTGAATGGATGCGCTGCGGGCGGAATAAAGTTGTTCCCATGTACGAAACACCGAACATGAGGAGAAGGATGCGTGCGTTTGATGTTGGCGCAGTTGCTTTCCAACGAGAGCAGCGCCATCGCTTCACAGCATGTGGCCCAGCTGGCACCAGAGGATGATGGTTGAACGGTTGGTCTGCTGGAGACGGTTCAATCATTCCCCCGAGCGATGCGTTTCGTTCGCTTCCTTTCCGAACGTTTTAGCAAAGTTTTATGATTAATTTTTCTTTTTCTTTTTTGTTGTCGATCGAACGCACTCGGGACAGGTTATCTAATCGTGCCAGCGTGGGGCATTTGGCCGGTTGGACCAAAACGTTAGTGATGATTAATATTGCATCTTACCGATCGGCACAGTAGAAATTAATCCGACAGTGAACAAGTCTATTTGCATGCTGTCCAGTGGAGTTGCAGTGGAACTGCATCGGTGTAGCGTAACTGCGAGTGATGCATTAGTTTCACTTTAGACATTTTATGTTGCATCATTTCGTGGTTGCTGATGCACTGGACAGCGTGGTAACGAAATTGTAAAATAGCTTAAGCAAGGTTTAATTCAATTTATATTTATTTACTTCTCTAGCTACTTAAGTCATCCAGCAAATGATGGCTACATAACATATGATAAACAAGTAAGAGTTGACCTAGACCTGTGTATGAACAAACTATCGCTTTACATGGAAACATAAACCACAAGGAACATTGAAACATCATCAAAAGAGCTGTCTTAAAATATTTTTTAGTTGGATAAGCATCAAGTGGAAGTCAGCTTCAAATTCCAGCTCGTTATAAAATCATATCATTTGCGTAACTGGGTCGCTAGAACAATACGTAGTCTAAAATCTGTTCGCAGTAGCGGCCTGGTTCTGAAAGTTCTACCAGGAGCTAATACGTTTATGGAGTTTAGAATAGAAGGGGCGTTAATGATACCAATTATAGTCTTATTTAGGAATAAACACTATGCCGTCATTCTTCTGTGCTGAGAGATTCTAGTCCAAGTAATAAGCATCTAGTCCGGTAGGAATGTAGATAGAAAAGTGATTTAGTTAACTTTTTTTATTAGCATCTAATCTATCAATTGTATCGTGTTGTTGTGGAGACCATACTATGCTAGCGAAATCGATTGAGGGCGTCGATTAGCGAACAATACAGAGTTTTTTAAACAGAACGGGCATTTGAAATCTTTTGCAAAACGGATCATAAATCCTAACATACGTAATACTTTTGAAATTGTCTGGTCAGAAAGGTTTGTCAGCGTTAACCTGCTGTTAAGGAGCACACCGAGATCGTTAGTTTTGTTTACACGCATTGTGTTGCATTGTATTGACAATACGGTCATTTTTAAGATTATATTTCAAATGATTTTTTTTTTTAATTTTTTCTCTAACGGAATCTCTAACGAATGAAATAAGAAGAATTTTAAATAAATTAATTAAATAACTGATAAACGATTGAATTAATCAGCAACAAGCACGATTTTAACCTGAATTGCATAAGCTACAAATAATGAATAATGGTATCGCACATGAATAATTATCATTTATTATTAACACATCATACATTATTAATTGTAATTATTGAAATTATCTATTGCAGTTCAATTAAATCCACGTTCATAGAACAAAACAGAAAAGCAATAAAAATGATAATAAAACTTGCATTACAGATTGGCGTTTCATGCACAACTATCGGTATAAAAATAAATGAGCAAAAGCCGTTTAAAAATCTTTTCTCAATATTTGTTTCGACTTTCCGTGACCTTCGACTGCCACTCTGTTTCGGTGGCAAAAGCGTTTTGGTGACAAATACATTTCCTATTTTAAATCGGCTCTCAAAACGATCTGCCGGACATTTCTGAAGCCCAGCCCAACATCCAATCAGACTCCTCCAGTGATTTCTCTTACACCTATCGGACCTATCGAACCGGAACTCACTGAAACTATAGGTCAGAGTCGCTTATTGAAATTAGCAATTCACATTGGTCGGGAGACATTTCTTTCTCCAAACCGTGAAAAGGCCACTGGGAGTAATAAGTTTTTGATAAAATAGTATCTGTGAGGCAGTAGCGGATGTTTGGAGCCGCGAGTGTATAAAATGTTGAGGCCCTTACTTTAGTAGATAGACCTATCCAAAGTCCCAAGAACCGAGGTGTCGGCTATTGCGGAATTGCCATCTGCTTACAGGCGGATGCCTTCAACTGACCATTGTTTATAATTATCCATTTATTATATTTATTTACTACAATTTTTACATTTTATTTTCTTTATGTTTTACAGTATCCATTTTGTTCTGGTTTTGCTGGTAGCGTTTCAACAGCAAGCATAAAATAGGTACCGTCAAACAATAAATTTGTTTTTACCAGTTTCCACCTATCAAAAATGACTGGATGACTGGAAATCTGTTAGGTTTTTGGCTAAAACGGAATTAATCCAAAATTAAAGTTCCTCTACTATTATTTTTTTTAAACATTTTATAAACATTCCCAGTTAATTGAACCACAGAGTCCACAGGGAAATTAGGACATAACTTTAACTGGACTGTACTAAAAAAAAAGGTCACATGGTTTACCGACTTTATTACCGTATTTTCAATGGAGCTTAATTCTTCGTTAAAATTATATTTCACTTTCCACCTTTACCTTCGAATAAATGTATTTACATATTATCAATTTTTCAAACATGCTAGTAATCTTCCCTTGATTCATATAATTGTTATCATTAAATAATGAAATTCAAATGATTATTTTAAACATGGAATGATTGTTTTACTGAAATTTAGTAAATGATGCATAGTCCTTTATAAATCATCAAACAAGTTAAATTTATCAATACAATTATATCAATCCAAAATACTATCGATCATATCGCATCATAAGATGCCACATTCAACCTTCCGAATGTAATTAAGCTTTTAACTATATGATGTACAAAATCAAAATAGCACAAAACTTATTAATGCACGGTTAAAGCCGGGCTACCTATCAGTTGTGTCCTTCTAAAAGGCATGAGGAGATCCATTTTGTCAAATTAATATGAAATTAGTTGCTGGGATGGGTTGCAGTGCCTGTGGAAGTCAGCAGAACACACATAAGCGCGCTGTCCCACGGTCAAAGGTGAGCGCAGATCCGTTCCTCATAATCTACGGTAGCATCCACTGCATCAGCAACAATCCTGTTCGCACACTGCAACACGATCGATTAATGTATGCGCATGCATAATACTATCACCATCGCCACACATTACAACGCTACCCATCCTTAGGTGTAATAATTCAATAAGGCAGACAACAGCTCCGCCACACAGCCGCCCGGGAGCAGTATTCCGGATGGCGGCGAGCGTACACTAAAACTCCATCAGACGATGGGTTGCGTTGTGGGTTGCGTCGAGAATGCATCGCGAGAATGCACCGTACACGGGGACACTGGTGATGAAAAATTGCAAACACCAGCCGCGGATGTTGATCGTTCGTTCGCGACCGATTGCGTTCCGGAGTTCCTAAGGTGAGCCGATCGGTGAGAAAGATAAGCAAGCTTGCAACTGCCACATCGAATCTGCACGCGCGGTTAGGATAGCTAATTGGAATTTGATGTTGTTCTGTTGTACGGAGCGGATGCTGGGGATTGGAGTTGGGCCGTAGGATTGCCTTTTTGGAGTGTACTATCAGTTGACTCGTTGAAGGTGGGTTGTATTTCATTTTAACGCTTGTTGTTGGAGAGGAATCGTGACAATCATGCTTTGGTTGTTAATTCTATTTTATTTTGTGTATAATAAGGTTCGAGATATATTTTGCTTAAGTATGATATAATGTGAAAACAATTTGTTGTTATGGGAAATAAATAAAATTTGAAAAATAAACGACAAATTGCAAATTCATAGTTTATCGTTCAATGAAAGGAACTGTTCGGTGTTAGCGTCCTCTATTTGTGAAAACTAAAAGCTAGCAAACGTTATTTCTCTCTCGTTTTGTTGATTACGCCTGGTGGTATGCAATTTCAGTGAAATAGAACATAGCTCGTTATGCGTAACGAGCAGTCCCCACACCTAACGTAATGATATCTTTCTATCTCTTTCGATTTTTACGTTACATCCTTGCATGCTGTTTTTCAAACAACAGTTTTTCGTCAAAAAGACCGTTTCGTTAAATTTGGTTCTAGCTTCGTTTAAACAATGGCAGGGTTGGTTCGTTCAATAGAAGAAGGAAGCTTGATTTGGGAATGATTATTTTTTAAATTAGTAATTACCGCTAAAATAAAATTGGATTCAAACAATAAAAGAATAAGGCTGAAATAATGCTTACATGTGTGAAGATTTTATTAAGACTTAAAATATAAATATCACAAACCACTTGCGGTTTAATGATGTGATGTTTTCTTAAGTACATGGAATTACAATTTATCTGGAATCATTTAATGATGATCGTAAATATAATAGATGTTTAAAATGTAGTCAAATTATGGAAATAAGATAGGGATCTTCGGGTAAACTTGGTATTGTGCACGGTTTTTAAATGCACGTAAGCGGTACTCATACGGTCATGGGTTTCATTCTGATGTAAAGGCTAATGAATTTGAAACAGCAACAATATAATTATCGACTGTATACATTATTTTTTACTAATTTCAATAACTTTTTACTAATTACTTTTACTAAATGGAATAAAGAAACGTGTTATTGTGCAATAAAGTAAATATTCTTTGTTTCAATTTCACATTCGATACAAATGGAACTCTTTCTTCTTTGGCGTAACGACCTACTCGGTCATGCGTGCCATTTCTGGCTTATTAGACTTAATGATACCACGTAGTTGGATAGTCAGTTCTCACTACGGGGAACAAATGGAACTATTTTTAGCAATTTTCAGATTTTAAGTTTTTTATGCATTTGAGGCAAAAGGAGTTTTTCTTACACATTACTTAATAAGCCTTGCATTGTCTATGCCAGTCCCAATTTTTTTTTTACCTATGCCGGTATCGCGCTTATGTTGATCAAATTTAATAATTAAGCAGATTCGCATAAAAGGCACATAAACCTGAGTTTGAGCCCGGGATGGCGCTAGATCCGGTTTGTTTGTTTTCTTTTCTTTTTTTCCTTTCCTCCTTCCTTAACCGGCGCTACTATCTCTACGCAGTTATGGCCTGTTGCAGAAGTCATCTACGCCAAAAATACATCTTAGTTTGAGCCTACCACGCCTCTTCTGTCCATGTGGATGGCCTAAAAGGACTTTAAGGGCTGCGTTGTCCGGTGTCATTCTCATGACATGACCAGCCCATCGGATTTTGGCTTTATTTAAAACTCATAATGTCCTGCCAGGTGTTTCTTTCTTGACTTGTATTTACCTGTAGCAAGATAGTCTTCCAAGGTCTGCAGATGTGGTCCAGTTGGGAAGCTTTGGTTGGGAATCGATACAGAATTCGTCATGTGAGAAACCGATCCCTCAGCATCTAAAACATCGTTCGACTCGTTTAATGCATTCATTTGTTATACCCAATACCAAGTTCAACTAGAATTAGAAACAACATTACATTTATGATTAAAACGTATATTACTATGAATATTGTTTTTATTATTTTCTAATTGAAACAAAAATATGTCGGGAATAAATGCATTAGTTGAACACATCAGCGACATCATTGAGCACGGCAGCCATAAGGAGCATGGTGTCGGACATACCAGTTACCAACAACGCTGCTTTGACGCTGCCACAGCGCTTAAAGAGATTGTTGTCGCTCATTCTTAAGTGAACATGAGAAGGAAGAACTAATGAACCAACGAAACCACCTGCAACTTTGCAGGGGCTACCAACGAGAAACCAAGAAAAATAATTATTTGTATTAAAAAAGTACGTTTAATTTCCAATTTGTAGATTTTTATACAAAAACTAACAGAACTGAAAATGGCTTATTTGTTTTGCAACATTTCACTACTGTAGTTTCTCATGGTTTTAATTTTTCCAGTGTTGAAATAGCAATGGCATTTTGTTATTCAAATAAAATTGAATATCCGAGAATAAAAATAAATTGTTTAACAAAAGCTCACAAAAGAGTTTTAATTTAATTTAAATAAATTAAAACTATATTTTTGTTGTTTATTACCAATCTTTCAATATTCTAGTTGCTAGCCACTGCAAACACAGGTGTATTCATTCATTCATCCGTCTGTTCATTCCCTACAGCACGCTGTGTTCATCAGCCAGCATCATTTGTGTTCCGAGTCTCGAACCGTGCAGACGCACGCGTGTTGTCGTCGTGGTAGTCGCGTCGCGTTTCAACAGTACAGTACAGTATTTCGTAAAGAATGTTTACAACAGTAGTAGAATTGTTGTCAACAAATGGTTACATATGTCGTAATATTATACACACCACAATGATAAGCAAGTAAGCATTCGGGTTAATAATTTCGCATTCGTTCTCGGTCGTGTGTGAGACGCCGAAGCGTCCGGTACGGTTTCTTGCGGTGCAGTAGTACTACGATAATACAATCAGCGGTATATACGGTGTAAAGCGGTGTAAAAATCCATTCTGTGTTCGTGCTACCAAGTGGCAAACAAGTGAAGCAAGTTGTAATGCAATTCGTAGCTTATGCTTGGTAAAGTAGTGGCTTCTTCGAAGCAATTCTTGTGTGCGGTGCAGATGTGTTTCTGCAATCCGTTGATGCGGTAAGAAAGAGCACCAGCGCTCGCCCGTGCAAACAGCCGGGCTTCGAGTGTCTATTATTACAATCAAAGCAGCAAGCGACAAAAAGTGCGTACAAAATTCCCTTCCTGGTGAAGAAAATTGCAAAGCAGTAGCGGTTGAGAAGTGTAAAAAAGAATCGCCGCCACTTTTCCGGCTGTACAGCGAGCCGGTTCCGTCGTTCCGTTCCGTCGTTGGTAGTGGTGCGCGCGCGAATGTGTGTACGTGAATTGGTGGGTGTTTTCGGTCCCCTGTTTTGTGCGGTGTTTTATTTTGCTGCCCGGTAACTTTTCGGCCGGCCAGAAAACGTGATGTAAAGTGCGCTTGTAGGCGTGAGTGCGTGGCTCGGTGCTTTAATTGGTGTTAGTGCAAGAGTCGTAACGAAACACGCAGTTCGTTTATACACGGGGCAAGTGAGAAGATGCACCGTCGCGGTGAAACGTGCGTTCGTGTGTGAGAGAATTCTAGCAGGCTGCAAAAAAAAAAGAAAGCAAAAGAGAAAAAAAGGGGCACCTGTTCAATGGTTTCGCAGCAGGCTCGTTGTTCACCGTGTGTTTCCGTGCCGGTGTGTGCGTGTGCATATGTTTGAGTGGGAAAGAAAAGCAAAATATATTTTCGAAGCAGGCTGGGTGTGAAAGTGCAGTAGTCAGAACGGTTGTGTGCTGTGCAGAATAGCGAGCGAATCGAAAATGGCCGCTTTACGGCGGTACGGGTGGATGGCCCGATGGGTCGTCCTGCTGTGTCTGTTGCCTGGTGCGATCGCAATCCAGCAGCAGCAGGAAACGATCGTGACGCACGAGGTCGAACCCAACGTTGCCGGCGAAGAGTTTCAGCATCACAATCGCTGCGAACCGATCACGATACCGTTCTGTGCCGGCATTCCGTACAATCGTACGATAATGCCGAACCGGTTCGGTCATACGAAGCAGGAGGAGGCAGCACTCGAGGTGCACCAGTACGTGCCGCTGGTCAAGATCGATTGCAGTCCGGATTTGAAGTTCTTCCTGTGTCTGCTGTATGCACCGGTCTGCACCATCCTGCCCTATCCGCTGCCACCCTGTCGGAGCCTGTGCGAAAGTGCCCGGGCCTGCGAAAGCATCATGCAAACGTTCAACTTCCAGTGGCCCGACAATCTGGAGTGTTCCCAGTTCCCGGAGAACAGTGACGGTAATCTGTGCGTGTCGAAGGACAACTCCAGCGAAACGACACCGATACCGACGAGCGCATCTTCGGCCGGCTATCCGATAAAAACGGTCGCCGCACCGTATATACCGCCGCACCGGAAATCGTCCGGATCGTCGGTTGGTGTGGGTGGGGCAGGAGCGGGCAGCGGAGTTGTCGGTACGCACCGGGATTTGGGCTTCATCTGTCCGGTGCAACTGAAGGCACCGACGCTAATGGGCTACCAGTTGACCATCGGAGGAAAGGTTGGTTGATTTTTGCATTTTTATTCTACGAGTTGTTAAACTCTTTCTTATGAGATTCACATTGGAGATAATTGGGAATAATAGGGAATAATCCTGACAAATGTCACCTTTCAACTTAACAAACCTATGTTTTAAGCCTCGTGCTAAGAGATTAGATTGATTGAAGAAAGGTTGAAAGAGATTGACTCTTCAAGTCATGAGAACCGTACAAGCTAGAAACTATTTCTTGGCTGTCTAATCAAATCAATCTTACTCTTTTATTCGGCGCTACAACTGTTTCACGGTCTTGGCCTGATGCAGAAGTTCTCTATACCGCACACGGTCGTATGCCTTCTTCTGCCAATATATTATCCCTGTCTTCATGGAGGACTCATCAACGCCTTCACCTCAGTTTGGGTCTACCAAGCCACCTCTGTTTATGTGGACGACCGAAAAAGACTTATGGGCTTGATTGTCCAGTGCTATTTACATGGCATGACTAGCCCATCGAAGCCTGGGAGTCTAACTAACAGAACTCGCCATCAAAGTGGCTCCTCGATTGTCCTTCCGGATATACGGCTAAGAGAGTTATGTCAGCCGTGGGCAGAGTCCATGTCTCAATGGCGTATGTGGGTACTGTGCCTATATTGGTTCTAACCGCGTATTCAAGCGTGTATCCATAGAAAATCAAGGTAGGTGGAATTTTCGATGACTTCAAGCGAGGTCAGGATTTGATCAAATCAATCTAATAAAATAATCATTCAGATAATCGACCTTATCTGGTTCAAAGCGAAACAAAAATGTTCAAGAATAGACATTCGTATGAGGAATTATTGCTAAAAGTTTATGAAACACAATGATGTTTTTGAATTGAATGAAATCGTTTCTCTAAGCATTAACAGATATATAAAATATGTAACAAATTATACTTATTCTATATATCTTCTGTTATCAAATATTTGCTCACGACGTTGAAATGGAATTCTTCGTATCAAGTGCGAACTACTCCCAGAGTCATGTGTTCCGCTTGCATGCAGAGTGAACGCCTTTTGTCGGAATATATTTCGTAAATCTTTTCTCAAAAATGTGAAACTCGAGCATTCGGTTACACTTTGCCCTTTTCACACGTGCTGGTATGCAACACAATAATAGCCTTTGTAGTTTGGTAAGCACCAGGACAGGATGGCTGCCATACCACATACCGGTTGCCGCCATATTCGCAGTAACATAAGAATGGACACCTCGAAGGGATGGTGCTGCATGCTCACAGGACACGTGGGACACTTCCGTCCGTTCCACCCTCAGCGGTACGTGAAAAATGGAACGCTCCTTTGTGGCACACGTGTATGACACTGCTCTGCCCGGGATTGCATCGGATAGTCGACCAGATCTTTCACCTACCCCGGGTGCCTTAATCGTATCCTGAAAGACGTAATCCGATTTTCGGAACACCGAATGCACCGGAAAATCTATCCATATCTGTTTAGTGTCTGGGAAAGTATGTCAATGGGCATGAAATTGTGAGGACACTTGTGGAAATCGTTGCCTAGGAAATAGTAACAATAAGTAGAGAAGGGTTTTACATATCCATGCTGTGTAATCTTTCCGCCTGGAATGGGTTGCGTTCTCGGGCTGACTTTTAATCAGCTGGAATGAACACACACTCGGGAGCATTCCGACTGGAGTTAAATCGGATCGATTGAACATTCCTGTACATGTTTCTACCAATCTCGACCAGTATCAGATTTCGTGCCCAAGCCTGGCATTTATTGAACAACTCACTCTGAGGCGCTTTGCAAAATACATTTCTATATAAATTCGTATCCACTCCAAACCGATTGTTTCGCAGAGCTCGCTCGTCGAGAGGTTCGGGTTTGCATATCGCATGCCGGATTAAATCTGTGCCCAGAGGTCCTAGTGTACAGGAAGAAGCGATTCAATATGAAACCGCATCTTACTCACGGACATTTGTGTTCCGTAAGCGTAAGCAGACGATGGCACAAGACCCGGACGTGGGTGCGAACGCCTTTCGGTTTAATTGCTTCGTTGCCGACAGGATTAGTGAAATGATTGCTCCCGAGCTCCATGGCGCACTCCGACTCTTCGAATGGAGGGGAGTGCTCTAGAGTAAAGTAGCAAAAAAGCAAGCCGGTCCGTGTGTATGTCTGCCAACCGAGCATAAAGAATCGTTTTCTGTTGCAGTTTAGTATCATTTGTTTGATGGCAAACGCAGTTGCACTTAGTGCCGAAGCCCGGAACATCACGACGGTATTAAAACACCGGGTGCTGCTTGTTTGCTGGAACTTTCGGGGGACGTCTAAGCTAAAGAGGCGGCAATTTAACTTGCGTGATGGATGATAGCTGTGGGTAAACAGCGAAGATGTTGCCCCGGATACACATAGAAGGAGGGAATTCATCCGAAAGAATCGTTTGTATCCGCTGATCTGCTGGTGACGGTAGTTCGGTACCGTTCTGCAGTTGACAGTGTTCCAATTTGGATGCAGGATTCCGACAACTCACTCGAGCCAAAGTTTTCCCGTAATGCGGAACGAGAAACTGTGCCGCAAGATAGAGCGATATGAGCGGAATAAAAAAAGGCCCATGATTGAGGTGCAATCATCCGAGATAGCACAGATTCAACCCGAGGTTAATTAAGTTTTGAGCTAGAATTCTTGTCGTTCTGATTAGCCGAGAAATCACCTTGGTTGGAACATTTTTCTTACCCCGTCTTCAGGCTTTCTTCGCTTGAACACTACAGGCAACGGTTCAGACTTGTGCTAGAAATTGAATGTCTTTTCCGTTGTGCTTTCCAGAGTTCTTTCTCTAGTTAGTGGAAGTTCTGAAACTCTTTTGCATTCTAGCACTTCCGACGCCTCAGCGATCCTGCATTGTTGGAGAAGTTATGGCTGATCTTTGGTTGCCCTCACTCGTCATAATAGAAAAAAATAGCACACCTTATGCACTCTTTTCCCACTTATTCTTTGTAGAGAAAAGTTTTCGATAAAAATCAAGTACTATCAAGGGGTTGGAATGGACGAATATCCAGTCTTTTCCCAGCACTGGAAAGCCCTTTCAGTGATTGGAATATGGAATAACGCGAATGATATCATTATAGAGCATAGAAAAAGGAAAATTCTGTCCTCCGTTCTGTGCCTGTCTTGTGCTGCTGAACGTAGTCGTTCGGCTTGTCAGCGCTCCAATGAACCGGATTGTTGTTTTGTGTGCGCGGGTTGTGTGCTTTTCAGACTGGAAGGATCCATTTCCCGCACCGTTTTGTGCGGTGCTAAAAACATGGGAAAATCTGTTACCCCTAACGTCATCGGCACCATACCCGGGTCCCTTCTTCCCCGTTCGTAAAAGATTCCAAATGCTCCACGTCGGATTTTTTGGGGTCCGGCCTGGTGCGGGAGAAAAATGTGGGAAAACAGGAAAAGCTTTGGCAAAGTTTTTCAATTACATCTACACTAGTGGATGGTTCGCAGAGGCGGTGGAGGGCGATAAGTGCAAGGTTCGTCGCTCTGGGAAAAAAGGCTCGGTTTCCTCTACAATATTTTTCACTCCCTGTGTACTCTTCAGTGGGCCATAAAAAGAGGAGATGAAACTCACGTCTCACGGCAAATGCGGGAACCCCGGGATGGAGTTGGATATTGGTCCGCTGCCGGTACTTATGCAGTCAGTTGCCGTTGCTAGTGGTGCCACTTCTGCTTGTAGTGGCTTGTTAATTCGGAGCGTTTCTTTCTGATTCCAGAGAGATTCCTGCTGTTTCTTTCGCATTCGGGCCCAGGAACCGGGGACGCAGGTTTTGTGGGAATCGTGTCCTCCCGGTGGCAGGCGTTCGATCGCTTTTATGAAATCGTAATCAAACTGACTGTTATGTCGTCGTCGTTGCACCTCGTTCGTGTAACGTGGTTCACCTACTGGGCAGCAGTGAAAGAAGGATAAGCTGCAGGGGATAGTTATCTACTTTTTACCGGAATAATGGTTAATCCTAGCCACCCTGCCCTATTTTCTCCCAGTTCGTCCAGGACTGATAGAGTCAACTTTTTCAGCGCTGGCTATTCTCGATCCATTTTCGGATGAGAACCACACATGTACGCTCGATTCCAGAAGGGTCGCTTTTCAATTTCGTATCCTTGCTCCGGTTGTTCCCGCAGCAAAAGGGACACATTGCTGTTGCCGAGCGTGATTGTGCATTCGGGGATGAACACCAGTCTCCTTTACTCGCGCCGTCGTCTAGTCACCAAGATGAGGTTGTACGGGAAAAAGACACGAAAACTTTCTTTCAGCACACCAAGGGATGAGAGCTGCTCGTTTAGACGCATCTGTTGGGTGCCGTGAAGTGTTTGATTAATTTTTTACTAGCCTTTCCACTACCGGGCCCCCAGGGCGATGAGATAGTTTTGTGCCATCGGCTTGCGAAAAGGCACTCCATCGTTGTCCTGGACGTCGAATAAAAGGGTATTATCGGTTTTTAGTTTCCATTGCCGGTGGAAGCTTTACACATGCGGCGAATGTAAGCTCCTGGCTTGAGTATTTCGTTTTGTGTATATGAAATGAGTCTGGCAATGGACGCGAATCGTGAATGGGATGACTGCTCCTTTCATAGCATTTCGCCATTCCCTGGCGTTCGTTTATGCACTGGAAAGCTGTTTTGATCGTTCTCTTTTATGGGCTACTTTATGCATACTTGGGACAATAAGAGTAGCTAGTCAGCCGGAGCTGATACTTCAATAACTGCTGCTTACTACAGAACTTGATAGTTGAAATCTATAAAAAAATGAAAAAAGCTACACTATTGCTGGTCTCATTTAACGTTGAAACATTTGAAACACTTAGCAAGCGCTAGATAATCTTTTTTTCCTAGTTAATAGTTGCAGTATCCTTGTCATGGCACCAGATTCAATGCATATCATATATAAATGAATTGTTACTTCGTTTGAAACATTCCCAAGTCTATTTATTATTCGATTGCAGTTGTTTTAATACATAGAACGTCATAATATCATTTTATATGAACGTATAACAAGCATTTGTTTGAGAATTCTTGATTCTAGTAGTGTAATTTAAAAAATATTAATCTCTCAATCTCTGGAAAATCTCACAAAATATTATGTTCTAAAGGGTCAGATGGTGGTCAGATGATTTAGCAAGTGGTCCACAGTTCGGAAACCAAATTTCCTTTCAGCCGAAAGAAGGTGACTACAAGTCATTCCGAGCTCCGATCTATTTTACACTAAACCGACCCCCAAACATGATGAAAACTGAAACAAATAAAAAGCGTGTAGATCTCAAAGTCAAATAGCAGTCCGACCCTGTCCCGAGGAAAAGCGGTTCGCTCGTTTGCTTTGATAATTTCCATTAAATAATTGACACAGTTCCTCCATTCAGGGCCGCCAGCTCCAGAAGGAGCTGTTTGTCGTTTCTTCCGGTCTAAGAGCCCTTCAAGTGGAAGTGAAGGGAGGCGGGAGGGTCGTCTGAAAATGCCATTAGAAGGCACGAGCTAGCTAGCTAGTAGGATATGTTCTTTTAGTCGTGTGAAGGCTAGTGACGGGGACTTTGTTGACGCATTTGGGTTCACTTTTTTTCTCCCCCTCAGTTCGTTTGTTTACATACCCCGAGTACTGTTCGGCTTTCTTCCCTACGCGTGAATAGCGGAGCGATGGGAGTAAGTGTTTTTCCCGCGTTTTTTTCCCCTGCACGTTAACGCTTTGCTCAGAATTTCCTGGCTTTCGTTTTCATTTTCCAGAGCCGGCGTTTCATTCGCGCACCCTGCAGTAAAGTCCATTTTTGTTCTCAGAAGTGCTTCAGCATGGCGTTGCTGCTGGATTTATTCCTGTTTGTGGCGCTTTTGTTTTATGTTCTTGCTGGTGACCACTTCCGGTGGGCCGGGCAGAGAGGAGATTGCACAGTTTCTATCCCTCCCCGTTATGCTTATCACTATTTGCCCTGGCATGTTTATTGTTTCCGTTTATGGCAACGCCGCTAGATGAGCTTTTGCCGCCCGTTCGCCGTCTGGTTTCGCCATTCATCAGGCAGTGGTACTAGTGTCGGATTGTACTGCTTCACTAGCAGTAGCAGGCTTGCCACTAGGAGTCCGGGTTGTTGGCAGGCTTCTCCGCAACAACTAGGTCAAGAGGATGAGAGAGTGGCACCCAGTACCGAACGGCAGGCTGAGACGGCATTAGGGTGGGCTGAAACATTCGAGAGCAAGAGTGATGAATACATTGCAATCTGATGAACGATGGTCGGGTGGCGAAAAAACCCCCAAAACTCCTTCTTCGTAATGATTGTCGCTTCGCTTTCGGTTGCGAGTTCCCAGATGCCCATCAACGAATTGCGAAGAACCACAATTGAAAGCGTCAAGTGGTCAGCTAGAGTGACCGGAACGAGCCAAACGAGACCCGAGTGACCGAGGCCCTCGAAGAAAACGCTCACAATTAGACGAGGACGAGTGCATGATGATGTTTGTCTATTTGCCAATGGTGCCCTTCGCCGGCACTAACCAAAGTTCGTTATCGGACCCTGGAAAGGGTGCGCAAGTGTGTGTGTGTGTGTGTGTGTGTGTGTGTGTGGGCAGCTCACTGTGCTCTCTGTGCTGTAGTACACCCTGGGGAGCAGTTTGCGTGTGGCCAGGAAGAAGGAAAACTTCATCAACGATCCTTGGAGGTTTTTGCTTTCGTCTTCCTGCTCCATTCAACCGTGGTGTGGCTTTTTATAGGGTGGAACCACCCAGCACACCAGCGCTCTGCGGGTGTTAGGAATGCTGGCCACAGTCCCTCTCGAGATGCTGGCAATGTCGATATGATGGTGGCGAGGCGTTGATAAGCGAGGGAGATTGTGATTAATGAATGAAACAAATAATGTTTCGATGACAGGGTAGCGTTGGTCAGTTTGCAAGTCAGCTAGCCATTATGTGTGCCCGGCGACGATTGTTGAACATTATTACCCAACGGTTGGGAAGGAAATAAGGAATACAATTTGTATTATTTTTTTAGTCTATATAACAATGATATAGTGTTTAGGTTTAGGGTTGCTTAACTAATTGCAATTATTTATTATCACATCATAATTTTTAGTTTCTAATTATATTTTGAAGACATATACTTTATTTGATATATTTGAGTAACATTTTAATGGATCTGCCAAGGTCTTATGAATTTTTATGTCTTACTGATGGTGGCTGGTGAACTCTTCAAACCATTCGTCTATTTATTGATTTAAATAGTTTGGTTTGAAGAGATGGTTGAATTCTAGGGAAGTTATAAATTGTTATTAAATAAATTGTTGGTAATGTTATTAAAGATCAGACATCAAGTGCAGAGGTTAGCAACCTTCTTGGAGCAAAACGCCAAATGTGATGTAAATACAGGTGGAATAGAATTCATAAGAGTTATATTATAAATTTCATGTCAATTTATAACTTAATTAAACTTCTAATTATCAACATAGTTCAATTATTTTTATAAGCTTAACTCTAGTAACCACTAGTTTATTGAGAATCGTGTTACCTCTTATTATACAATACCGACCATATAGTTTGAAACAAGCCAAAATTAAATAAACCAGAAGATACGAATTTATACTAAAATTCTCAATCTACTTGAAAATTCCAGCACTAGAAAACCAATTTCAAAATGTACGCTTTGCTGATCACTGAATTAGGGCCTTGAATAATGGTAAATCTAATCTTATAATCAGAAAATTAAAGAGGAAATTTAAATATCTCTTAACGAGAAATGGAGATAATTACTAGTTAATATTGTTGGATAATACTTGTTAATCTGATTTATGAAAATTAATCCCAATAAATTACATCGCTATAAACGTTACAGAACAGCCGAATGATAATGGATCATTAATTTAAAATTTAAAAGCCGTTAAAATAACAGATTGCTTACACCATTCGCTACAAGTGGGAAATGTAACGGAAGGGATCGTTCTAATCGTTCCGGAGCTGTTTGTTTGTCGCTTCGGTGCATGAATGTCAATAAAGCATCATCCAGGGTGGGAACGATGGGTGGAATCGTTTGAATAGCAAATTCGATCACGAACGACCCATAAAGATACGGATTGACATTCGATAAACAGATTTCTGTCCGTTTGCGCAACCATAGAGGTATCCTTGTTCCGTCCTAACGCCGCAGGACATTTTCGGTGGCCCGTGTGCATGCGTATACCGTGGCCGTTATGTAGATGAAATGTTTATGAGCGTAAATATGAACGTTCTGGTGGGACCTTCTTGTGCAACCACGGTCCGGTTTCCAGACCGGGAAGAATATTAATGTGAGTGTGCTTTTTTTTGGTTTTATTTATTTGCAATTCGTATAACAGACGAAAGCTTTCAATCCTTGCACACGGGGGCATTAGATGAGAAATAATGTTAACTAAGTGTATGGTACCGTGTGATATTGTATGTGCGGGAAGTTGTCTGTTGAATATTAATTCCAACATTCGTTTGCTCGCTTTCACTCGTTAGAATGAATTCCGTTTTTTCAAATGTAAAATGTAAAATCCAACGGCTCCGTTCGTGGGCCTGCTGCCTGTTCGTGTAGCGTTTCAATTTATCATCATTTTCACATCTCATCCCACCTTCCCCCACCCCCTCCCCCTTGAGAACCAGTAAAGCGTCAAAGTAAGAGAATGTTTTTGGTATATTTCTCGCATTCACTTTCCATACACAGCTAGAAATTACTGTACATGTTTTGCGAGCTAAGTTAATTAGCAAAATTGAAGCAGTAAAGTAATGGCTACTGTTTATGTGTGTGTGTGTGCGTGTACGATGTTCCTGGACGTCAGCCACTTCCGGATGTACGGCAACGAACCCAGCACAATCCAATTTCCCTGTCAAGTTATCAGTGTCGACTTACTGTTTTTCTTCCATTTGGGCGCACTGTGTACATATTAAAAAATAAGACACGCTGCGTTGTAAGGCGGCATACACACCGGACGACGGTTATGCGTCTTGAGGACATCACCAAACCGGCCGAGTGAGAGAGAGAGCAGCAACAGCAGTGGGTAGGTAATATTCGAGATTCTTTTCGTTATGCTCTATATTGCCCGGACGTACGCACCGCATTCAGCACCGGGTTCCCGAGCTAGGATGATAACGTTTATGTAATACGGTCACGTCCACGATGTCCTTTCACAACATACCCGATACAGACCGATTGCACCGACTGGCGCTTTGTTCGGGTTGATCGTTCGTACAGCCATCCGATGGCAGCGGAGTGTGGCCTGTATGTGTCTCTTTGGGCATCTTTCCATCGTCGAATCGTCGTCAGTAACAGCTGGATGTCACCGGCAGCATGTGATGACTGGGAGAGAGGAAGGCAGGAGGAGGAGGGAGGAGGGAGAACGTTTGCCGGTTTATTTTATTTTTTGGTATGCGACCAATTTCAGGGACAACCGTTCGAAAGTTGCCCTTTTTCCGAGGTCTCTTCCCAGCAGTTGCTGGTTGCTGCTGCAGCTTGAATTGTGCGCTCGTCCGTGTCCGGTGGTTTGTGATAACAAGGCCCAGCAGCGTAGCGATGGGTGAAGAATTTGTAGTCTGCTTTTTTTTTGCCTGGTGTGTGGACCTCTTAAAAACTCACCGTCACATAGGCAGCCATCCGACGGTACTGTTGTGAGGACGACGCTAGTTATCCTTTTTGGCTTGCAAATGGGCCGAAATGCGCCTCGAATGGACCGGGCAGAATTGGTAATGTGATTTTTGGTAGGTTACAGTGTATGTTTTTTTTTGTTGCTGTCAGTGAAGGCAACAGTGGACGTGGAAGTGTTACTGGCTCGTCGTCGTTATCGAGATCCACGTCCATGTCGAGATGTGTCATCTTCGATGGTCGTTGGTTTACACAACTTCCTCCAGGAAAAACCTCCAACCTGGGACGGTGAAGATACGGATGTTCTGTCACCCGGGATGGAGCTGCTTCGGAATTCTCGTTCGAGTTGTAAGTAGTAAAGCAACCCGGAACGGTGGCGGAAGCGGAAAGCTTGTTAAAAATTCCAGACCGTCCAAAACGCTCTCCACATTTGGAACAATTTTGGGATGCGCTGTTGGAGATTAAAATAGCTTCAGAAGGGGAAAAGTGTTTTTTTTTTCGAATGTTGGACCAAAGTTCCAATTTAGGGACAAGTAGACACAGCTAGAAGGAGTGAGTAGCGAATCGTTATTTTTAATATGCTTCGCTTCCTTTCGAAACTCACTGACCATGTCCGGGCCTGGACGACCTGGCAAGAGGTTTCTTAAACCTCAAGCGAACACAAAAGGACCATGTTCAGTTTACGGACGGAAGTGAGATGGGACAGGACTGAAACCAATTATCAGGTTCGCTAGCCAATGGACATCACCGGGTCCTCACGCTTAGGTTCATCCAGGCGGTGAAGAGAATCGATGGCTGTTGGTGTTCATGTATGGATGGTTATCCTTTTCGGTTTTCAAGACCATGGTCGTGGCCCATCGGATAAGGTTGACTGATGAGGCAGAAGAGGTGTGGGCAGCTACTTCCGCACGTTGCGTACGAAGCTAGCGTTTAGTAAATATAAACGATGATGATGATTCCAAATCGCTGCTGCTAGCCCGGACAATTGGTGCTTTGGTGCTTACAGCTTACTGGTTGCAGATAGCGGCTTATCACTGCACAAACTTCCGTACGATAAGCGTTTACCATTACGCGTACTTTGTTTCGTAGCGCCGTGACATATTTCTTTACTGTTATGGCCGAAAATGATCACTCCCAGTCCTTTTCCAGTCTGCAAGGTTTATTATTTTGACACCCGGAGATAGATAGTTGGGGACCGTTTTTCCTGCGTCCGCTTTACGTTAGAGCTTATAAGCTTACCGAGTGTAATGAGGAAAATTGAAATGCGCGAGGATGATTTGAGCCTCTCCGAGTACTCTGCTCCCTGGCGTTTGGCAGTTACTGTTTGGTCAAAAGCTCAAAGTCAGCACGACATTGGAGCAGTACATAGTCCACAGCTCCTGGGCAGAGAGCAAACTTTGGAAAAACCAACTCACGATGGTACTCTGACGCTGAGGATGGAAAGCACCGTTGCCCGGCATGAAAACGAACTGTCGCGCTCTGTACCGCAGGAGGTTTGGAAAATTTAATTATGAAATTCTTCACCGAAGCTCGTGCCTGTTTTGGGCGTGTATAAAGCCGGGTTTTGTGCAATGTTTATGGAGCGCCCACGCGTACGGGCGGGTCTATTTAATGATCATTCAGCATATTTTACGCGCCTGTCAGAATATTGTGCAAAAATAAAGCAATCTAGATTCGTGCTATTTTGAGAGGATTTGTGGGAATGAGATGTAGTACATGGAGAAAAATTGAATTTGAGTTTATCTATTATTTAGCTAATTTTTTTTTAAATTGATGGTTGCAATGTTAATATTTACGTTGTAGAACAGATTAATAATTTTTTTTTTAGATATTGTTGACTTCGAAAAGTCTATTGATTATTAATATAAGAGCTTATTGAAGTGTGAAGTGTGAAGTGAGAGCTTATTATTAGTGAAAAAAATATATAAAATAAAAAATAAGCGTTTTTTTGTTGCTAAAATTCTCTTCCTTGATGTCCTGTCCAAACTTTAGCAGTTCGTCGCCGTTAAGTGAGGTAGAGATTTTAAAAGATCGTAAATCATTTATCAGCTTCCTAATGAAGACTGACGGAATCAAACCCGGTGCCGGTGGAAAAATTCATGACAAATGTTTGACACGTAAAAGCGGTCCTAATTTGGCGCCATTATATACTTTGCCCCGGGGCCAATTACGCCAACCTTAGATTGGTTTTGTTCGATGAGTCCTACAAATAACACGCAACCAAACAAACGTACAAAGCAAAAACTTCCTGTCTCATTTCCCATGCCCCCCCCCCCCCTGCCGATGCCATACAACGTTCGATTCGGTCCCTGTTTGTCTGACATTCCGTAACGAAAAGCATCCATCAAGACACAATTTCCCTTTTGTTCGGTGAAATGCTTTAGAATAGGGCACACTCACACACACGCGTACAAAAACGTCCTTAACGATCGTCGATTCTGTAGCCGTAAGACGATGGCGGCTTTCATTATGCAGGAGCGCAATATCCGGTGCCGGGCAAAAGCAAAACCTGTCAATCGATAGGAAAGGTGTCATTCAATTATGTTTTCTCCGTCCCATTTCGTTTCTCCGGGTTGTTGTTGTGGCAGCTCCGGTATAGAACTGCCGCCATTTTATGATGCTTTCTGTTGCGACGTTCGGATGCCAGCAGCGAACTGGTAATGCCGTCGTATGGATCTTTAGGTGTTACTGTAGCGGTGTATCGAAAAAGGAGCATTTTATCTTGTAGTATGAAAAATAAAATTCATCTCTTCCAAAGCGCATTCACGCTTGGGAGTAACACATCATCTAATTAAATCGTCAAAACCATTCTATTCCCTTAACCCAAAACCCCCGTTTCGTGCTCCGTATTCTGACCCAGATCAATCAAGATATTGGCGTTCCAATGGCGCGATATCCTACATCTTCTCCCTGTACCTGAAGTTCTAAGTCAGGAGTAGGAGTTTTATTTATTATTTTTCGTTGGGATTTTTTTCCCTGCTGAGAAGAAAATGTAAAGACTAACAGGCTTGGCAGGCCATCGGTTGAAGGACCAAGGTAAGGTTTACCTTTCAACTTCCAAGTTGGAGAGGGAAAAAAAACGACACCCGAATGATGTAAAATTTACGACCATTTAAGGCAACGTGTTCATACGTTTGGTCTGACAGTCATCCTTCTTCTCCGAAGGGCGAAGAGTAACGTGCTCACAGCAGGGGCGCGGTCGTAAAATTACGGCGAAGAGGCAATAAGTAAAGACTTGTCGAAGAAGGTGAAGTTTGGCTCTCGCTGCCTGTGGTGCTCTGCTTCAGATCAAATCCCGTAAAAATGGATGTCATGGGATGGGATGGATAAGGTTTTTTTTGGGTACAAGAACGTGGCAGGAAAAAAAAGTGTACCACGATCCATATATATGAAGAGAAGCGTTCATTTAACGCTCGATTTCCATTCGGTCGTAAACTGCTTAAACTTCACCGGGATGTTCGGGATGTGTATGGTATCCGCGTTACAGTGTGTTGGCATCTCACCTTAGAAGAAAAACGACACGTTTTTGTGAAATAAAAACACCTTTTTTTTGCGGAACACTTTAGATTGGATTCTGTATCGTCAGGAATTCTGGGGAATTTCTCCAAGGACGAGAATGTAAGTGTTGCAAAAAAAAACTAAATGTAGGGAAGCAGATGACTTCCGTTACGGTATATATCCCCATTGTAGACCTCTCCCCAAACCCAAGTTGAGGGTGAGCTTAAAAAAGAGTTAACACTCAACATCCGTCCCAAGCTAAAGGATGTGAAATGGTTGCAATTTTTTTTCTTCTTCTAGGCGATAAGTTTCGCCCGTTATGTGCGAGGTTGGGCGGCGACCCCTGCTTCCAGCAAAAGCAATAAAAATGCGCAATAATTTCCCTTTTCCTGGGCGATGATGGTGATAAAATTTCGCGGTGCGTCGCGAAAAATGGAGCCATAAATCCCATGCATACACACACACACCGAGGAGAAGGACAATGACATTGGGAAAAATGAGATCTGGGGAAAAAGGACCATTTTCTCGATGTCGTGACCTTCAATCTCGGATGGCATGGATTTCATATTTCACTGTTGTCAGTGACCGTAGTAGAAATCGGAGCAGCGATATTTGATCCAGGATCTTCGGCAGGACGAAGATCTGGGGCGCTTTGTTCGATACCGGATGAAAGGTGCAAAGGGAAATGATCAGAAGGTGTGATAATACGCGCGGTCTGATTCGACTGATGTTGCATGGGGAAGGAACACCAAACGCACGGACGGAACACGAACAGACGGTAAAAAGTTCCGGATGTTTGTTGGTAAATTTGCCATATCCTTCCCAATCGGGAAGTGAGCGCCTTAGCAGAAATTTGTTAAATTTAAGCATTATTTGCACCAGTGGCGGAGAGACGCATGGTGGCGCCTTTTATCAGCAGCTTTCTGAAGGAAGTTCGGGCGATGATTGAGAAAGTTTCAAATCGGATGTTTACCTTTCGGAACAGTGGCGGTGCCGGTTCGTTCGCCGTAAGTGCCCCGGTGGCAAGCAACGAGGTGAACTGTTGTGTGTATAATAGAGATTTAATTATTTACGGCAGCACCACGCACTGTATGTCGGTTGTTTGGCGTGCGGGGCGAGTGTGCGCTCGGGATTTGGTGGATGGTGTGCTTAACTGGTCTCTTAGGATCGATTTCAAATCTCATAGGTCATCTTGAGCGCAGTTTTCGGGCCACATTTCGGTGGGTGTTGCGAGAAGGATTGATAACTTTGCCGTACCGTGGAACGATGTCGAATGCATGCCCTGAGCGGAGGACTTTTGGACCCGAAACCGGGATTATAAATCCCTCCAAAACATAACAGGGTAGCGCATTGATCTTGGAATCCTTTGGAAGCTCTTCGCTTACTTCGAGGATACGTCACACACCAGTACGTCCCTGTGTAATGGTGATGACGGTCAAGTGGTTTGCAGCCTTTTTGTTTTGTGTGGGTTTGGATTTATACCGCGTTCTGCCGTTCTTTAATTCATAAGCCGGGTGGTTTAGTGTAATGGACGTAGGAAACAGAGCACAGAGACAGTGGGAAAGCAGAATTTTTCCTCTTCGGTTGGTTTGTTTTAGGGTAAAGGGTTGCTGTTAAAATTAATAGAGAAAAAAAGGAAACAGTGGCTAGCAAGAAAAAAGCAGGGGGTTCCCGTTCGAAAAGAAAAACGCCATTGACAGTGCAAACGCGCGGGACAGTAAAAATATTTAGATAAGGAAAAATTCATTTGTATGCTTTGCGGTGATGTTTTATGCATCGATTATATGAAACTTGGGTGATGCTTTTTTGGGACACGCAGGAAAAGATCCAGTGGCAAAGGGAAAGACAAAGGAAGAAAAACAAACGAACGTTAATTAACATTTCGTCCTTGAGCGTTGGTTGATTCCATTTTTTGTCCTCTTTTGGTCATTTTTTTTGGGTGTGTGGTTGCATTAAAATTATGGTCTATTACCCCAAAAACCCGTGTGCCTAACCGTTGAACTGTTGCGTTTTTTTTTCTCCACTATCTCTTATACTTCCATCCCTCCGTAGGCTTTTTATGTTTATTACCGGTGAATGATGAGGACAGTTTTGATCATGCCGTAGAAGTTATGGCGGTCTGTCGAATGCGGCTTTTGATAAGAAACTATACACGCGGGCGCAGACGAAGACACGAGCCTGCTAATGGCAGCAGAACATGGGGTCGGGTTTATTGAATTCTAACCCCTTTGCTCTGTGTCTCCCGACTTCTACGAGGTCGTTTCAACATCTCGTGTGCTTCGTGACGGTTCCCATATACAGGGCTTTGGGAAAACATGGTAAAAGTTTCCTGTCGGTATCTTCCGAGCCCGGCAGTAACATTAACAGTTGTTACACCGAAAGCCATCTCGCCTTGAATGGAGGCTCTGGCGAAAGACACAGTTCGTGGACGGCGGATTTCTTGCATTTGGAGCTTCTTTTTTTGTGAAAAGGGAGTTGGGCTCACCCTGATCTTCCCATGTGAGCCGTGCCAGGATAAGTTGACTGTAAATGAGCGGCAATTTAGTGGTGGGGATTATTAAAACTTTATCCTGTGAGAGCGCCCGTTGCACGTTCTCTTTGCAATCCCTAACGAACTGTACAAGGGATCTATTTTTTTTTCGTCTGCGTGTGTTTTATGCGATAGTGAATCGTGAGATCGGATAGTTTCATTTTGATCGTATTACTTTTGACAGGGAAAAGGGTGAGAGCTTTACCGAAAAGCGCCTGCGAAAAGGAGTTGATGGATTGTTGTGGAATTTACTCGAGATGAACTGTGCTGTTCGAACGTTTCCCAGGGTTGGTGCAAAACTATTTATAAAATGTAAAACTTGAAGAGTAGTTCAATTTGAATATTTGAAAAATATATTCAATAACAATTAACAGTGTATTGAAGATCTTGAGAGCTATTTTAAATCTTATCTCAAGAAAATACCTCAAACAACTCCGACTTGAAGAAGCTAATTTTTAATTAAAATAAGCTTCATTTTACTCTTATGAGAGTGAACGTTTTCGATCAGTTTTACCCCGTTATGTTCTTTTAAAGTTGACGCTTGTGTTTTTCTTTCTGTCTTCCAAAATATCTCATCAGCTTGCACGTACTCAAAACTTTCCCTTGCCGAAAAATAGTGCACATCGAAGAGGACACAGCTTGCGCCTCGATCATTGGTACAAAGGGCATCGAACAGACAGATCTCGAACCAGCGACATGTGGTGCTAGTGGTACAAAACGGCAAAAGTGTCTAATGGCACCCACTGGGACGCGCTGTCATCGCCTTCTGAAATTGCCAAACTTTTCCATGTGGCTTGCAGAGACCAAGAAATCACACAACCAAAAAAAAATAGAAAACTCCTCCACAGAACGTCAAGAGCGTTCCAGGAGCGAATCAAGATAAGGAAAGTGTAGTTATACTTATCCACTTTTGGTTTTTTGGTTACAGCGAGTGTTTAAGTGAGGGAGATCTAGTCTCCCGGTGTGTGACGATAACCAACAGTTGGTCTGGAGGAGTACGATGATGCAACGAAAATAACTTACCCAATTAAGATCGTATCCTGAAGTTTGTCTTTATTGGTGATGATTGTAGGTAGAGTTTGGTAAAAAAAGACGCCAAATTCATTTGAAAAGAAAAATAAAACCAATTGGATTTCGTTACTTATGGTTGCCGTCAAAAATCGTCAGTCTCGACCACCAAAACGGACGGTGCCTTCCTTCGCTGTAGAATATCATCCGTTTGTTGTGGCAAATCCAAAATGATATGTTCCTTTGTTTGCCTCTCGATGGGCATCATCAGTAACAACAAGCTATGGGAATTTGGCGGGAAAAATCCAAAAAACCAAATAAATAAAATGAAGCAAAAACCATTCTCGCTCAAAATCAGCAAATCTCAAAAATCTGATTGGGAAAATTGGGAGAGGGAGTGGGTTTCCACCCCTCCAAGAGGGTGGCCAATGAAGGAGGAAGAAAAATGGATAAAGGATACACCATACACCCGTTCACCTTCTGCGGACTATTTTTCAAACCCCTTGCGAAACCGGTACGCACTGTGGTGTGCCATTGAGTGTTGGCCATTTTTCCGTGTGGAAAGGTTGGGTTTTGGATTTGGTTGGGTGGTTAGCCGACACCAGTATTCCCTTTCCGTGCGGCTCACTTCACCGGTGGGTCTCAATTTTCGAGGGGGAGGCTTTGTGATTTTTTTCCTCTTCTCTATATTTCGTTAGGGGTTTGTTGGCCGTTGGCTATCTTTTTCACAAGATATCGCCCTGTCTGGACGTGCAGATAAGGCATGCCGAAGGGTCTCGAGGGCAGAAAAGGGCAAAAATATTTGGAAGCGAATGAAATGAAGGAACTTTTTATAACCTTCGTGTCGGGACTGGCCGCCGAAAGGACGGGGAAAATTGACGGTGAGAGAAGTTGAGGAATGTCGGAACTAAGCGTCCTTTTTTCGCTTATTGCCTCGGATGGGTCCTTGTTTAGTACGGGTTTCCGGGGGAATGTAGGTGCCGCCGGAGCCGGTCCAACACCGGAACCGGGAAAATGTTACCGCAATAAAGTGCCAATCGCAGTGTCACCGTGACGGGGTGGTCACCCTCTAGGAGCGAAACAAAACACAGCCTCCATCCAACCCGAAAACAAAGCAAACAAAAAAAAAGTAAAGGAAAAACGGAAACCGAGGGACCGAAAGTCTGTAAGTTGGAAGCTAAAAAGCTAAGTGACAGTAAAGCATACATGCGTGCGACACAAAGTAATAACCCAATTTTACGAGGTCGCTGCTCTCTGCAGCACATTCCCCCAAGGGGCCTTCCAGGCTTTCGTACTTCCAGCAAGGACACGCTGCTCCCGGGGGGTGTTGGAGAGGGGAAGCAAGGGACAAGATTTGGGACAGCGTGTACAAAAGTGCAGAGATGGGCACAGAAAGTGCGCAAGAAATGGGCCGAAGCTTTTGTGTGGCGAATTCTTTGCTGTAGCCCTAGAAGAAGGAAGGCTTTTCCTTGGGGACATCGGAAGGGATGTGGTGGAGCAGTGTAGGGGTTTGTTGTGGGAATGCTCTATCTGTCAGATACCGATGCATAAGTGAGGGTAGGAGATGGCAACCTTATGCTAACGCCGGGTTTATAGTGCCCGGGAGTCCTGAGATATCCTGGAGCTGTACGTGCGCTTGGCCCCGTTTCGGGAATGGTTGCTGTTGTGTGAGGCCTGAGATGGAAGTCTGCAGCTACCCAGAGCAGTGAAAGTATGTCTATGTATTTGTTTGTTGGGTGCGGTTGGAGATGGTAAGAGGTGGAAGAATGTTACGGGTCCATCATTAGCATATTCATAATTTACCGGAAATGCTTCGGATGGGTGCGGTACTTTTTTAACCTTTTGTCTCAGTGTTAGTTGTTTCCCGTAACCGGGTGTGTTTTAGTTGATCTTCCCCCCCCCCTCCCCCCCGTACGCAATCCTGTCGCTGTTGGTGGATGTGCGTGCATAAGGGATGCAAAAAATAAGGTTTAGTGTTGATAAAGTAAGGCTAATAAAATGGCAATGTAATAAATGTTCCGCATTGCTTCATGTTTTGTAGACGTGAAGTTACCCGATTTTGTGGAAAGCATCCGCAGTGCAATAGCTTTTCCGAATAAATAAATTGCCAGTTAGCTGATTGTAGTTTTTTTAAATAACATGAAATTTTTAATGAACTAATTAATTACGACAATAAATCATAAAACTGTTCAAGTTTCACACTTTATATGTAACAATTTAGAAAACATTGTCTCTGGACTTTGAGTTCCAGAAGTGTCTCGTGGAGATGTCATTTTGATGCTGAGAATAGCAAAAGAAGTTCATTATCTGGCCATAGATTTTTCACACCAGATTTGCAAATCAGCACACTCAAAGCAGACGGAGCCCTGAATTAAGTGTAAAAAAATTGGTAACGTCTGTTTTCATCCAAACATTCATTCTGGTGATACGTCTGCTATTCATAATCGTCCAAACCATTGGAACTGGTGCGCAAACGAGAGCGAATGAAAGTGTTGAGATAATTCCCTGACACAGTACCGCTCGGATACCGTCCCGAGTTGGTAAAAGCATTCGGCGAGCTTTAAGTTGTTAAAAACATGTTGGACTGATGTCGACTGTTTTTTTTTCTTCTTCTGGGTGTGTATATTTCTAGGAATTGTTTCAGGGTGGATGAAAACCCCGTGCCTGGAAGTATCCAACCCGGAGCAACTCCGAGAGTCTGTTTTTAAGCTTTTGAGTAGGATGGGAGACTTTTTGCCGTCATTGTGTAACTTCTGGTTCGTAGCTGTAAAATCCTGCTCCAACAGCCCTCGCTCCACCGTTTGTTGGTGGAAAGGCTATTTGCGCGCACAATCTGCAGTGAACGACAGTTGGAAACAGTTCTTTTGGACAGAGACTCGTTTTCCCTGCAAGATTGCCAGCCATTTGGACGAGCTCCGCGGGCTTCACCCTTCGGTTCCGGTTTCGGAATGCGTCCTCCGTCCGGACGACGATTGATAAGAGCCCACTCTAAAGGCTGAAAGAAAGCGCCTTTACTGTGTCGAGATTGAAACTTTCCGATAAACGTGGTCCACCTGTCCATCAGACGAATGCGCTCGAAAGGTCGTCAGTGATCTGCTCAACTTTGGAAGTAGTCGCTGTGTCTCAGTCTCTCTTCCTGCTCGACAATAGAAAAGACGGGCGCGTCGCGTCTGGTCCACGAAATCTCGATGTCCGACGCGATATTGCTGACACGGTCGGACATTTACCACCGCCAACTCATCGAGATATCCTCGAAAATAATCTAAAGAAGGCGCGAAAGCCGTTTTTTTGCTCACCTCCACCCATTTTCGGCCTGGTGCGAAGTGCGTGTCACATGGTTTTAATGATTTACGACACTGACACTGGGAGGTGGGCAGGTTTCTGTCTGTTTTTGTTTGACGCTCTGGTATACGGGTATTATTGTAGGCCTGCGTCATGTTGATATTTGTTACCCGGTCATCGATATAGGCGCACTACTTCTCCTGGTTCTCCTCCCTTGTCAATCCAAGCCCGCACACACGCGCGCGTGTGTGTGTTGTGCCCTTTACGTTCGATTGTAGTGGAGATTGCGGGGTGGATGTCATAAATCATACCGGAAAATCGGCCGCATCGAGACGCCTCTTTGGAGCTTTGTGTATCAAAGTCGCATGCCGATGGTGTAGGTTGGTTAGGTGAGCGCAGCACGTGTTGCTGTGCTTACCGGTTTAGAGTATGGGCTTGGCGTGACAATAACAGTACGCATCCGCAATAGATAGGGAATGAATGTGTGGGATGTTTGGGGAATGAAAACATGTATCCGTGCCTAATATGCTGCATGAACCTCACCAGACACCAGGTTTGAGCTGTATTGTATTATTTTTTGTGTGTAGAAATTGAGGATATTGTGCGTTAAGAGCTATTGGCATTGGATGGGAATGCGTACGCCCACTTCCCACAGGGCGAGAAATACATTAATCAATATTCTTTGTTTTTGTGTACGTTATGCGAGGAGTAATAATGCCTGAAACATTGGCAAGCATTGGTCGGCACGATATTCCAACATCAATAATGTTGTATCGAATTTGTAATTGTCTATGGCGGGCTGTTCGGTAAACATAGATTTGAATTTACTGAACGCAGGTTCAGCAGAGCAGTCACGCGCGATACCTACAATAAAGATATTGTGTAGCTATGTGTCTCTAATAAATTAATATTTTATCATACAGTCCGTTACATAACTATAAGTCTACTTGTTTTGAGAATAACTGATACATGGCTAAAAATGATTGTGTGCAAAGCAGTAGAGCATATAAAATTGATGATTATGCTCGTACTGTTCGTCAACGTGTACGTGGTTGATTTCATATAAATTAGATTTCCATGCTTTGGAAGGTAGTGATCTAAAACCACCTGTCAGAATAGAACATTTAAACGTAGTGAAACAGTCCCTATCATTTATTCTTCAAGCACTATGTAAAGAATACCTTGGGATACTTTTATAATGCAATGGGACCCGTCTTCCTCGATGGAGTGTTGTTGGTCATCGTAGAAACGGAAATGACTCGGGAGACTCTTCAAAATGTTCAATTCTACCACTTTTTACGATTGTTAGTTAGGGTTTTTAATGCTATTTTTTTAGAAATATGATTTAAAATAACTTTAAAGGAAAAGCGCTCATAAAATAATGAAACTGCAAATATACGAAATTTTCTTTGGATGCTCCAATAATTGCAATCCTGGGTTCATTACACAATAACAAAAATGTAATAAAAAATTACAATTATTTGAATAATATTTCCGAATTTCGGAATACTGTAAAATAATGTGCTCCAAAACCAAGGATTTTTCGTATGTGGCTTTATAGTTATGTTACAAGGCGCAATATTCAACTCTACAGCAATAAAAAATACGAAAAATGTAAAACGAATCATAGTTTTCAATTCTATTATGTTTGCATTTTTCTTCATGATTTCAGGATACATCTTAAAAACGATAGCTTTATAGTTATGTTACGCACTGTATATCAACGAAAATTAATTACTAAGCTATCGTGTGCTGCAGATTATTCTACTTAAAATAGTAATTTGACTAACTTATTCTTCTTATAAAATTCGAATAAGCAAACTCATTATTTTATACAAAATATGTTTATGTTCAAAACGCTCTACAATAATATTGTACAAAAGTTGGGACAAAAATTGGGAACATGATTAATACTGCATGAATAATTGCAGCCATCAATTTTCCACATCAATGTTATTCTAGCATGAAGGCTCAGTACCGACACTTCTATTATAGATATATTATCCTAATATGTTATCCATTGCATTATTAATGGACCGCACGACAGCAAGGGCAGTATTGAATCGAGATGAAATATGATAAAACCAGTACTGCTGCTGGGTGAAAGTTGTTGTGGATGGTAAGTGATGGTCTGACATCCAGATGTGTTGGTCCATTTTCAAATACAACAATTGGAATTGAACGTAGCGAACATATCGGTTGGATAGTGTAGTTCAATCGTTGTTGGGTAAGAAAAAAATGGAAATAATGGTAGCGCGACATTTCATCTAAAGCCGAGCACCGTTTGTCAAAGCGTTCGGATATTTATTTTGCTTCCTATTTGCTCACGGAATTGGTTGTGACATCGACAAACGATAACACTGGCTGTGTCGCGTTTCCCTTTCCCAGCGATAGAGGACACACTTGGTAAAAAGTGCGAGAAAAAGTGTGCTCATTTCTCAGATGATGTGGCTTATGCGTTACACGCACGATATGCGACGGCCCCTTCCTGGGCCTGGTGCGCTTCCTTATCTGCTCCGGGCACATGTTAATACCGCCAATAAACGACTTGGTTTATAAATAAATAAAAATCGATTACCGATCGCGTTTGATGTCCGCCGATGCTTGCGGCTGCCCCCTAGTTTGTCCCCACACCCCATCCGAGGACCACGGAAATATAGAAAGGCACACGTACAAACGCGGCTGAGGTGGTTGTGTAGCGCGAGGTTTTTCATTACTTCTTTCGCTTCCGTTGCTGGGTTGGTGTTGTTACTGTGTGCGACATGTGCAGCGTACCACACACCGCATTACAAGCACAATGCTGCCTAAGGGGCTCCGTGAGCAGACCAGCAGTACTATCGGGGCCTTGTACGTATGACACAGCCTTCCCATGACGTTCGATGAAAGGTATCGTTATCGGATCACGGAGCAGCAGCAGCGTTTAGTTGATTGTTTGTGTAAGAATATTCATAGCCCCGGCTAATGGTGGTTTACTTCTGGGATGTTTTTGTTTCTGACAGTAGCCTCGAGTAGCCTTGTGTGTGGCGTCACCAATGTGGAGGTCCTTTCCGAGCCGCCTGGAAGGAAGGTGAGGCTTATTGCATCACTTCATCGAGATGTTTCAATTTTTTACTGTTTCCCGCACACACCGGCCCGTCACAGGAGTGGGCATCCGATCGATGTTGTGTTTGCTTTGGAGATTATCGTGTGACCTTTTGGATGCGAGAATGGCTTTGCGGAGTGCGTTGGGATATAATGGCACGTACAGTAATAGGTGGGGGATCTATGCTAATGGTTGCAACAAATAGTCGTTTTGTGGGGGCCGATTTACACTTCCATTAGCACGTTGCTTCAAATAATGGAGTGGCTTAGGGAACCTGTTTGTGTATCGGGAACAGGTCGAATATCGTTTTTGTAGCTCTAGATACAAAGTAGTTGCATTTTTGTTATTTTATTTTTTATTTGAATCCATATCGATGTTCGCAGTAATCTTAAAACATTTTTGGAGACTTCTTAAGAAAAAAAATCGAAGAAATTTCAGATAAAATACCCTTGGAGTACTGCAAATAATAAAGACATGTCTAAATGTCCAGAACAAAGTAACAATCTCAGAAACGAATAGATTTTATGGAAGTTGTAAATCGCATAACAATAGCATAAAAATAGTCAAAACGACAAATAAACAAACGTGCTTAAACATGAACTCCGGAATGTCCACGTATTCAAAACGCTAGCGCCCCGTGTAGGCGAGTAGTCTGCCGTAAAACGTGGAATGATTTTACGTACCGATAATATTTTATTGTTTGGCCGTGTCGTATGACAATTGCATGATCAGAAGCATTTCTTCCTATCGTATGGCGCTGTAGGCGATGGCTTCCCCGTTGGAACTTGGTTCCCGAAGTGCTGAATTGAGCTTTCCTGGTAATCCTATATTCGGTTTTGGTGAACGATTCACCATCCAACCGCTGCATTGATTGGAAGGCATAAAGAACACAGGAGCGCCCATGTACGATTGCAATTTCTCCACTTTTAGAATTCCAGGATAGGATTTGATGCCGTACATTGGGGGAGTGTATCTCACGGGAGCACTGAAGTTGCTGATACAGGCCAAATAAAGAAGCGGAAATACTAACCGTATCGCTAGAAGCAGATTGATTTTTTTCTCTTCGTCGATGGAGTATCATGTGTTATCCTTTTATTGTTGGTAAGCAGGGAAGCTCATAAGGGTCTCATTTTTATTCTTGTGCTTTTTGGAAGCGATTGTTGTCTTTGTCAGGCAGTGACACCGTTAAAGACACAGATGTCACATATTGTGTTAGAGGAGGCTAAAACTGTCGGTCTCCGATAGTAGTGGCAGATGATTGACGTTCTATCAATGGAATTTCATCGCTGATACGGAAGTTGGATTGTTTCGTAATGTTTGTGAACTTATCGATCTGCGTTAAATGGTATTTAGGAAATCGAATGTTTTTCTTCCTATTTTTTTCTGAACAATTCTACCGGCGTTTTCATATGAGTTGAGCTGAAGCGATGTTAGATATCCATCAACTTGGAACTCTGTCGTTTGAACCACAGGGGTGGGCATGAAAATAAAGCTGTCCATGTATTTTGGACATTTTCACACTGGTCAGAATTGTTCCTCATACTTATTCGGATAAAGATACTTGTATGATCCATTTTTAATATTTGAAATCTGGAAAGTTTTGAATGACCCAGGCCTTAAAACGCTAGCTAGTAAAGCTATTAAATAATAAGGCAATGTTTTCCATAACTTGTGATTGTAATACACCAAAACAATTATACATTTCCTTCAACAATCAAAACAGTTCCAGAGCTTGATTATAGTGTTTTTTTCTTTTATCAAATAGTTTCAATATTATTTCGTCATTGTACAATATGTGAGAAGATTATAAGTTCTCTTCAGCATGGTCACTCAGTTGTTTTTGTTCTATGAATTGATAGCTTTGATACTAAAACACCCAACATACAAAAGAATTACTTGGTAAATGTTGAACAAGCTATGGAATGTTTGAATGGTTGCAGTTATGGGCGACTTACATCTGTTTTGATTTGTATGAGCAATAAAATTTCACCGTCGACACATATTTCCCAACAGAATAAAAATGATTTTCAAAGAAAATATTTGGCTTCCTAGAATGACCCACACTGTACATCCAATGTAGGCTCATTAGTTTTGATGTGAGTGACAGTTCATACGAATGTTCGTAAATGTACCGTTACTATGTAGGTCGTATGACGTATATGCAGAATGTTCATATGCCACATTTCAGATGAAAAGCACTCATGGTGCATGGTGAAGCTTTCCGACTAATTTTCCCTCGCTTCGGACTCTATTTGCTCTTCCATCATGCCGATCACTTGTTACGACTCAATATGAAACGATATGACAGCGGGGAGATGAAAATAGAAAACAAATACTACAGAGCAAACGGAACGAAACAAAAAAAAAAACCGTACAGTTTCATGTCGCGTACGTCGGTTGCTTTGAAACAATCGACATGATAAGGGCCCGCTTGTTGTAGGCCCCGGGTGCGTCACGTCGAACCAATCTCACCCGATAGACCGTTTCAATTTCCGATACTTTGTGATTGGAAGCATCAAACAAGAACCTACGTACGGACCATCCCCGGTACACATTGTCGGTAGGATGTTGTGTCATCAGGTGGAACCGATACAATGCTGATGAGTGCGCTTGGTGATATGCATCTACGTGCTCTGTAGTGTCCGGTCAAGAACGTGTTGTCGATATGATCGATCGTGGCGAGCCACTCGGTGCATATGAGTGGAACCGGTTTTGTAAAAAAAGGGATTTTAATAGATCAAAAGAACCAGAAGAACTTTCTCATAAAATGATGCAGCTAGAAATAATTGGGAACGAGTTTTTTTATAGCTCAAGTCCAAGATTGTGCCGGAACTGGAAAAGGTCATTTAATAAAGATGGCATAAATTCTTTGTATTTGCTAAGTTTTAACCCTTAGAAGTTCCAATTCTTTAGTCGTCTGATCAACACGTTTGAATTGTTTAAGAACTTTATTTTTCAAACGCCTGTTAACCAAGCCGGGTTCCTATCGCTTTCGGAGACTTTAAGACGATCGTAAAATTGTACAACTACGTGATGGAACTCAACCATCTCGAACGTGAGTACAACGAACGGAAAACCGGCCCGCGTACCGGGTTGCACCACATCAAAAGAAGAATTTTTGGGTAACTTGTGTACCGAAAGTTTAGATTGTTCTTCGTACGTGGCAAGGAACAAAAAAAAAAACAGTTCCATTTTGTGGTTTGTTGTGGCGTTGCTTCGTTTGCCGCAGCGTTACCTCGCGTGCGTTCAAATAAATGGCTGTAAAAGTTTATGATACGGACAATTGATGCGTTCTTTCGCGCTGCCAAGTACGGTAGATCATTGCGGGCAAGTGCGTTTCCTAAACGCAGCATACGAATGGCTCACAGTCGTATCCAACCCATCGAATGGGGTGAAGTCTTCTGAAGCCTTTTTTATTGTTACGCAATTGGAAGTGAATCACGGAGACAGTGAGAATGTTTGGTTTTGTTTTTAATTTCCGGATTTTATTTCTCACTTCAGCGGGTTCTCATTTCGTCGGAAAATTTTACAATCAACCCCCAACCCACCCTCTGCGAGAGGGGTGGGAATGACTTAGCCTTACCAAACCGGCTCCCACAGCCGGCTGTGTGTTTGGTCGGTCGGTGAGGGATGAACATTAATGAAATGATACTGCGGTGGTTTTCGTTTATTAATTATGGGAAGGAAAAGGGTTTTGCCAAACGAAGGCGCGACTCTTTGGTTCCGTTGGATGGTGTTTTTTTTTTTGCTTGCATTCGGCAGACAATGAAAGCCATAAAGCTTGACGGTGTGTAAACGCCGCAAAACCGTAGGACTCATCCATCCAATAATTGCAGCAGTAGATGAAGTCGATGGATCGGGATGTGCTGGTTTTACCGCCACCGAGGGCAATGGATTTGTCGTATAACTGCCATCAATTGTCAGTTGTTTGGAGTTTGAAAGGTGATAATTAAATTATCGAAGTTCCCACAGTAACAAGTTGAAGTACATTTTATGTTCAAGTTTAACTGTAAATGGTGCCAATGATTTTTTATGACTGATCTTTTCGCTTTGTGTGATGATAAGAATGAGTCGTTATTTTTTGTATATTTTTGAAATAAAATATCTATTTATCTATTGTAAATGTTTCTGATTTATGACAATTCTAGTTTAAAGTCTAAATTATTGCATGGGATTTCTAATTGGTACGTCATTTTTGTTCATCCATTATTACACGTTTTCCATTATTTTATATAAAAGTTCACGAGCTCGGCAGTGGTTTAGTGTGTGGTAGTAAGAATTTTTTTTACAGGTAATGATTACATTTTTAAACTTTGCCAGAAACAGTTTGTAAAGATTTTGATGTTATAAAAAAAGGTTGAGTGTTTTGGGTCGCTCGAAACTTATGTGTCGACTCGACTTATGACTCGAGTGTTATGTCACTTTTGTACCCATAATTCTGTTAGTTGATGATACTTATGTTTTTATTTCAGACCATTTACTAGCTACATATGCACATAACGAACATAATTAACAAAAACGTATTTTTTTGAGTATATTTACAAACATAATCAAATTGCGATGTCGTGAAGAAAAGCTATAAAATCTTAACTTAACGTCAAGCATGAATAAAATTGTTAACAATGTATTTTAACGATAAGTTGTGGTATAAATAACATTTATATCTTTCATAGAAACTTTTAATGATTTTTAAGAACACAATTTCATGTGACAAAAATATATTTCGCAAGTGTCCTTATGTTCACAGACATAAAACGATTTTTTACAACCAAAACAAGTAAAACTGGATAAAAAAATATGAAAAATTGGTTTCAATAAGCAGACGACAAATTGCAGTTCACAGGTCATTTTACAAAAACAAAAAAAGAGAAAAATCATACTAACATTGTTTTTGTTCTATCCCGTCAGAATTTCAAATTAATTAGGAAAACCCGAATGTCATAGTTATTGTACGCACTGTATTACACTTGGAATATGTGATTAGAAATTATTTTAATAAAATATATTTGTATTTGCGTTATGAGAATCGTCATGCATTAGAAATTCTTCAATTCTCATACAAGCGCTTTTAATAATTAGATTTATATGTCTGTAGTGATTGTAGCGCGTTATCAGCACCAATGTTTACAAGTTCCATACTGATTGTCGTTTCATCATCCCGTCCTGATAAGAAAGTTTTTTTTTACGAAAAAAAAAGAGAGTGAGTCAGTTTTAAACCTTAACCTTTCAACGGGTGAGATAACCTTTCGATCCATTAAACACATCGACACATACGCAAATGGTGCGTGTGGGTGAAACCGATGTGTCCCGACCGTTTACATATTGGGTCGTTTGTAAAATTTTCAATTACCGAACGATTACCACACCGGGCGCAGTGTGCGAGAATGGTCGGCGTGTAATTAACTGAAAGTCAACAACACAGATTAGTGCGTATATGTGTGCGTTGGTGTGTCTAGGGCATGTACACCCTGTGCGTTGCCTGTCCGGATGATGCGAGCAGAGTTGAACGAGTTTATGCAAATTTTACAACCCTAATTATCACTACGCCAAGGCGGTTGGCAAGAAAACTATCGGCCAACAGGTCCTGAGGACTTTCGCCTCCCCATGATCCGGGATTGCGCATGATCCAAAGTAGCATAATGGGAAAGCTTTTTTCGTTGCGAACTGAAAGCTGCCTCGAAATCGCATGTACTCGCAAAACGAAACTCCATAAAAACGTTTGGAACTTGCAGTGGACATTATAATTAGTTTGCTTGTAGTGCTCCGCGCCATGGCGCACATGTTGATTAGAAGTATGTTTCGTAAGCACAGAAACACGCTCGGCTTTCACTGTCAGACGTAGGGAATTGGGAATAATTGCATTACGAAAAAGGATCAGCGTTTAGCTGTTTCACGTACTCTAAATTAAATTTGGATTTTTTCTAATCTTTTTCCTTTTTTGCTTTTCATTTTAGGTAAGCGGGAAACACATGACTATTGACGCTGAGCAATGGCGATTGCCGCCAACTTGGAATCAAATTGACTTTCTGGCAGGAGTTGAATAGCAAATGGAGGAACGGTAACGAGAGGCAGAAAGGATATCGTTTCGATTGAACCACATCATTCAATGGCTCTATCCCTGGAGAAATGAACAGCAGAATGTAGAATTGCATCACATTTTGTCGGATCGATGTTTAACATTAATTTACGAGCTCGTCGTGTATGGAGCACGAAATTAGGTCACTGGTCGATACATCGTGTTAGTTGAGTACAGTTTTTTTAAAAGCTTCTATTCTGTCACGATCAGATTCTCTACTTTGTTCAACCGTAAGTTGCACCCAGAACCTATGGTCAGTAACCGCAGTGAAGTTATTAAAACTGCGGTTCAACGCATAGCTATCGATCAGCCATTGAAGGGGGTGCGCTTAATTGGTGCCGTTTAAAAATGGTGCAAAAATCGCTGCATAATTGGCAGCATGTGTTGAAAATTTAGTGTATTCGCGGCAATTGAGCAGCACCCTGTGTTGCTGCTGTAAGCAATCTGCCAACTTCCCACGCCATAAAGTGGCAAGAAAAGTAGTGTGTAAATCTGGTAATGGAATTGAGAGTGGGCTTTGATTGGCTGTCATCGGCCTGGTAATTAACTGTGGTTACCTTGGTTGGTAGCAGACCTTTGGGGAGATCCGTAAATCTTGAAGCACTTTAAGAGGCTGAAGTGAAAACAGGCTACAGAGGGCATTTTAAAATTCATTGCGTCTGTATCCTGGGAGCACTTGTTCGTAAAAGTGTTGGTCTGATTGGGTGAAAAAAAAAATCCAAACAAATTAGTCTTATCGAAAGAGGCTGCGTGGAATTAAAGGGTGTAGGTATCTGTGCAAATTAGTGGAACATAATGACACTTTAAGCAGAAATAGTTTTCCTCGATTGCTTTTTGTGAAGCAATAAAGACGGAGATAAAGAGTATGAGCATAAACAGTAAGTCTATGGAGTGAACGTGATAAAAGAGATCATGCAAAACAGGTTTGACATCTGTCCCATAACTTTGGAGATTTCTTATCAAGCCAAAGGACCCTATAAAGACAATTTGTATACAACATTTTCATGGGGTGATGATTTACAAGTTTAAGTAAAACACTTCGTGAATACTTCTCAAACAATATTGAATTAAAAATTATTTCTATGCATAGCTTTTTCATGTCACTCTTTTTCATATTTTTCTGATAAAGGAAACATATCAGTTACGATAAAGATTTGTAAACAATCAATTTCAATCTGAGAAAGATCCAGAAGTCATTATATGGACGGCATAATGGAATCGGTAGCTATCCTAAGGGAAAGAGCAGAATATTGGACGCTTATATATGCTCTATAATTTGATTACGAGGTGGTAATAATCCTTCACATGCACGTATCACGATATTCTCAGTAAAACGATGACGTATTGAAACTAGTTAGTAGCATACCACGTATTATGTGTTCGACTAATCTAAACCAAATGTCTGTTTCCGGAAATCGTTGAGCGTAATAAAGATTTTAAATGGTCCCATAAGCTCACCCGGCCGAAAGATCTTCCGGGCCACAAAATGAAGTTATTATATCGACATCGTCGAATTATCGTCGCTGAAATAATTCATCTTCACCATGCCGCGCTGGCACGCTGAATTGTTTCGCCACGGGGCATGGGTTTTTCGAACGCACATAGTTTATGCTCGCTGCTGTCCACCGGCGAATAGTGAGCGTTTGCGCGTCACCAGCATCTCAAAATTCCCTTTGGGCTTTTGAGGAAGAAATTCATCACAAATATTCGTTTGATTCGTGCCGATGTGCCGGCCATGTCTCACATGCCTACAGCGGTGGGCTTTTGATGGTTGTCTTTTTGATGACAAAGTTGATGTTCGAGTTGTAGGTTTGCTTCTTTCGTTTACTCTGGCCGACAGCCATCTCGGCCGTTGGGCGGAAGTTACGCTTCGCGCGTTGATGGAGCATCATTTTATAGCGCGAGATACGTGCAGGTTCCTAAAGGTTTAGACCAAATGGTGGCGGAACGCGCTCATCCCACTGAACCGTGTGAATGGTTGGGCTGAATGGTGACGTAATTATGAGCTAATTGTTCAGCATCACGCTGAGTCGTGATATAGGACGATGAGAAACTGATGTGGAATTGTTCTACATTTTCTATCATCCTGGTTTGGTAGTTGGTTGTCCATTTCCTTGAAGACATTTTCACACCGAGACCGTGTCGGTGCTTTTGTATGCTACATTTTTTGTGCATTTACACTCTCCAGGACCGCTGCTTACTGTTTACTCGGTGTCTGGATTGTAATTTTCATTGTTTTTTCAATTGTTTCGTTAGATGTTTTACTTCCTGTATGTAATGGTTGCACAGCGGTGGAAGCTTACTTTTTGCTAAGTACAACCTTCTCGGTAAACACACTCGCCCACGGCTGAGTAGAGAATAAAATCAAATAAATGATCCAATTTCTGGACCGGACAGCCAGCGTAACCCTTTCGGAAAACGGAGCAAAACAACCCTTACCGACTGTGTGTTTCTTGGAAATGCACTATACGAAGAGAACCTCGCGGCAGGTTCGTTTTGCTGTTGATGATGATGAGATGTTAACGACACCCTGCACTAATCGGTTAATGCGATAAGTACGGTGTGGGGGGGATGGAACCTTCTTACACCGTCCGTACCGTCGGACTGGTCCATGGGTATCCGCAAGGGAATTAGTTTCGTATCGCCTTTAGAGAAGTTGAAATTTGGGTCGAGCTTTTTTTCTATTTTCTCGCTTGCGGTGGGAGGCGTACACACCAGGAAACAGATACAGGTCATTTACAAGGGCCATTAGATGGGACGTTCTCATTGAAAGCGTTACTCAATGCTTCGGTGCACTTGGGGAAGCAAAACAAAAGTATGAACGCGTCTAGGAAGAGTAAAAAAACAAAAACATGGAAACGACCCGATCCTGATAGATCATGTAGCAGTCGTGGTCGGCCGTGAATCGGTCGCTAAGACAGTTCAAAACGACCGATAATGAGTGGTTTGTTGCCGGACGAAACTATTTGTCGGAAAAGTTATGAGGTCGTGGGGTTTGCGATGGTCCGTCGAGCGCGTACACAGCCGTTTGATGAAGGGAATGTGTTTTGGTTGATGATAAATGTTCACAATCGGCTCGGACGCCGAAAGGTTTAGTGGTAGTTTTGTAAACCACATCGTTTAGGTTGTTTGAAGGAGTGTTTTCAATCAGCTTTTTCCTGCTCTGCTGATGGTGGTTAGGTATTTGACCTTTTCGACGGTCATTTTTCTTCTCTTCACTTCATCGCTCGAATGCGCGATGATGAACAGAATATTCATACGGAGATTATGAGATGTTGCATGCTATTTGTCATGTTATTTTCTAAGTTATATAAAAATATTCTATCTCTTTAATGTTTTAAATAAATTGATTATATGTTATTGTTCTAAAAGGATAAGAAGACATCCATAAAGTCCATGGTCTTTCATTTATTGGGATCCAGTACTTGTACCTTTTTTAACCAACTTGTTCCTTAACCAGCACTCCTGTAAAAACAAGTTCAGGCACATTCTTTACATGAGTGTACTCTGGGCACTGTAGCTCCTTGATCAGCCTCATGTCCACGCTAGAAGCTGCAGCTAATAATTAGTACTAGAAGCAGCATAATATTGTTAACAACTGCTTAATGTTGTTCTCTATGTTCTTCAATAATGTTACTATTGTGGGTCCGGTCCTGAATCTTCCGGTTTCTGGCTTCCCGAATATTGACAGCGTCATCTGGTGTCCATCATCAGATTTTTGGAGTAATCGTAGAGAGTCAGTGCGTCGCCTGACATATATAGTGTTGCGTGTTTATTCTCGTGATGTCTCTAATCTACTCGACTATCGTACACGTTGTCTCTTGCTTGGTTTACAATCTCTAGAACAGAAAATAGCCCAAAGCAATTTCACAGGGAAGCATTCTACCGAAGATATTGACGCCCTTGATTTGTTAGCTGGACTAAATATATTTATTCTCCTGAACGTATTATAAGACCAATTTTAGCACTTTAGATACGCTTTCTGAAGAATCTTTCGAACCCCAGCTGTCTTTGCTGATATTCATAAAAATTATTCAAATTATCACGGGAAATTTTTTGATCCGCTGTTATACCATATAACTTACCGAAGGATTTTGTTGAAGAATTTCCATGAAAATACTTTGCAAAATTAAAATGTTGGATTATATTCATACAACAGCTGATGTAACTAACCTTTCAAGTCTAACATTCGTAAACGAATTCCAAACAAAGGTATTGATTGTGAATGAGAATTAAAGCAATTTGTTGTTGCAGTTTACAACAACATCAAATGTAGCTCAAGTCATCATAGTTCCCTAATATTAAAATGCATTTTTTGTCTGGGAATATTGCAAGTTTAACATCATTTGTAACGTGTACTTCAATCTGTTTTGGTACGTAACTGTTTGAACTTATCTCATCTCAACGATTTAACGGTTTTACCCATTTTGGAGATCAGATAAATCAAACTTCTCCAGCCATAAGCGGTATTGCCTGTAGACCAAACGTCATTACTGCAAAGGCTCGATTTGGTAAGAAAAATGAAACATGAACCCTTTATTCGGCACTGTAAGATCGATGTGTTTCGTCATTGTATGTGACTATACCTGTCCAAGCCGCAAAGTAAGCTTTACCCCGGAGACTCAAAATTGGAAAACTTCCGTCGTATATGGCTATCCAGTGTTGCTCCAAATAGTATCCAAGTGCTGTCCACTTTAGGCGACTCAACGCTACCATGCGTGGACAGTTCCATTATAGGCTGTGTACGTGGTGCACATTTGAGGTTAGGATTGTCGTGTCTGGTATCTTTAGTCGGGGATTGCTATCACGACACTGTCGCGACCGTTTGCAATTGGTTTGAACTATATCCGGCTGAGTGAGTTTTCGTTACTCGCTTGATCCAGACGAACCGGAGATACCGTGAACCCTAACCGCTTGTGGTTAAAAATTATGGAATCCGTATTGCAGTGGCATTTGGTGAAAATTGCGAGAAAGAACGCTAAAAATCTGCTTTCAGAAAGGTTGTCTCAGTTAGTTTGTTCGTCTTCGTACCGGAATCTGTGCGGGTTCTTACTCAACTGTTCCATATGCATTAGAGGCTCATCATCGGGGGAAGTCTCATGTTTGTGTAAATTTCATTAACATAACGATATTGGCGAGCGGTGTTGAATGCCGTCACTTCGTGAGGTTGGCCCTCCTATTTTAGTGCCCAACAGGGACGACAGGGTACTCCTCGTTGGGGTGATCGATCAACATTCTTCACACGCTTGACCGGGACCGGCAGCGTATACTAGTCATCCTTTTGGAGCCCGCATCGAGTGTCCCCAAAGCGTGCCAATCGAGTGATGAAGGATAGCCAAAGTAAGGATAGCAGAACCTGAACGGTGACACACGCGCCAGAAGATTGAATTGAATAAGATTGAAGTTTGCATAAGGACGCTGGCTGGGAGTGGTGCGGCGACGAAATGGAAAAATATTTTAAGTGAACGATTGACCGGGATCCCAAGACGTTGTGCTGGTTGGTGGTAAACGAAATGACAAGAAAAAAAAGGGACGGAAAATCCCTCGTCCCGCGTGAGGCCCCTACAACGAGAGAGGCGTACACTCATGTGTCTATCTATATGCAAATAATCTGCTCCTAAGTGTATGCCACTTCTTGGTCGCACCGTGGCGCTCCGGCCGGTCGAGGTTTTATTTTTCGTAGTTGGTACTCCTCTCGCGCTCGGATGGTGTGTGCCATGGCTCCTTGTTTCACTTTTTGCGTGGCCTCTGCATCTCATTATCTGTGGGCCTATTTAAACGAGATTGAGTATCGATTTTTTGCCCTTTTTCTCCGCGTTGCCCTGCAGCATGGAGAATGATTTGCCGCCAGGTTCGCTGCCGGTATTTGACTGGGCATTATTTTGTTGCTTTGTGTTCCTTCATGCGTCTGGTTTTGCGGGTTCGATCATGAGCTGTCACTCAGCCACTCGGCGTCTCATCGTGGGCGTTGCTGTGGTGCTGGCGGGGAAATACCCCGGGAGATAAAGTGTTTTTCACCTGGGAAACAAAAATTGGTCGAGTTAATTCTACGCCCGAATAGAAACTCGGGTTTCGGGGTCCGTTTCTCAAGGTAAATGGAATGGCCGGACGGTTGCCCTAGTCCAAGAAAAGCCTATGAGGGCGTGGCAAATTGAAACGCATTTGCAAAAGCTTGCGGTGGAAGTGTAGCGTTTTTTTCGGGTAAATTGCGTTTAGAGCCGGATTTGGTCTATTTCGTATTACTGACATAGTTGAAGGTGAATGTGCATCGTCACTAGGTGGGCCCACACTGTGCGGGAAGCGCCAGTCCAGTTATTTTTCCATTAGCAGCGTTGAACAAAACATGGGGAATTAACCGCTACAGCATCTCTCTGGAAGCGCACGTGGTACGCACGTATGCATCTTCCAAACGGCTTTTGCTAAACATTTGCTTTTTTTGTTTCAGAGTCTCCACGTTAGCTTCCACTTGAGCTAAAGCTTGCATCTCGATTGCCGGTTGTAGTTTCCCCCGGCATTGTTGATGATGGCGTTATTGAGTGAATATTAATTGCCTTCTTAAAGAAGTTGGTAGTGGGCCAGAGAAACCTTCCGGTAAAGAACGGACGCCTCTAACGGTGGTTCAAGAGGGCGCAATTTGCTTCATACCCCATTCTATCTCTTGCTCCCATGTTGGCTCCCCAGAACCCTGGAACACACCACACCATACATTCAAGTTTGGGTGTAGAATTTTTGCCCACTTTCGCTTGCGTGGAGCTAATTTCCTTTAATTACCGGTACGTGTTTTGGAGCATGCTGACGACTTGTTGGTCGCCGGAATCTGATCGGCGCCACTCTGTGGTTGGTTTTATTACTATTGAGCTGATGGTGTGACTGTTATGGAGAGGAAATGTTAGTTTAGGGACCACTTTTTTTTGGCAACTCTCCTTGCATGCTACGCGCTTATCCCGATGAAATAAACGACAGTTTTAATGTGATTAATATGGTAAGCTTGTTTCATTGGACGTTAAGATTGGATTATGGATTTAATTGAGGAGAGAAAAAAAAACCTGAAATGGAAAATCTAATTAACCGAGAGTGCTGTTGCCGATTGAGATACAAATCGTATCTGTTGCAATTAACACATGATATTCAACCATTATTGCGTTTTCGATTTCAAAGGAATAATTAAACATGAAAGGTAAAGGGAGCTTACATACTTTGTTGCGGTGATGATTTTTTTTAGTAACCAGAGTTCGTATACCAGAGTATAGCCTTCTGCAAACAAGCTGTGCATCTTTAGTCTCAATTTAAGTTATCAACTTGATTGTGTGTTGATTGTGGATGCATTTCATAACCATACATCATGCTCTGCAAAAGTTAGATAATTGTTCTGACGTTGTAGGATCTGGTGTGGAATTACGATGACTATGATACTTGCAATTTATTTGAGAACAACCAACAAACCTGTACAAAGACCTCTTTTGTAATCATAAAATACAATGAGTTTTGTACAAGCGAAATGTTTGGAAATCCCTGAGGCTACGGATCGGATCACGAAGTTGAAGATAAGTTACTTTTATTTTATTTCTTAAATGAACGCTTCCCGAACGAAAATCTGCTACTTCCGCCATCACTTAGCATTATGTTCTTTGTTTCTATGAAAACCACGGTGCGCAAAAGTCAAACCCCCGCCGGAAAGCTGGAAGTAGACATCCCTGTTGAATGGAACTGATTTTTCGTTCTCGGGGCTGTTGAAGTCAATTTGAGCGTGTTTTTGAAAAGATGAATACGCTCCGGCACTGTGGAGCCGCTTTGCCCGGCACTTGAAATGCCAGGGTGGGAAGGAAAAATTCTGCCGAATGATGGTTTGTGAAATTTATTGCTTAGCTGCGCGGGTGCCGTTGACTGTTCTTGGCAGCGTTCTTTCGCTGTTCATTTGCAAACAAGAGAGATCCGGCCGGTGGTTCGGATTGTGGGAGAATGAAAGAACGGACGCCTTGTTTTTCGGAAAACCCCAACAGCCCAACCCGCGCTTTGGGCTTTGGGAGGGTGAGACTTTTAATTTGAAAATATTTATACTCGCCGGCAAGCCATACACACACCCTGGCATTGTTTCGGGTGGTTGATGTAGTAGGGAAGAAAACAACGCCGTTGCTTCCGGTAAGTCCAACGAGCGCTCGGTTGGGCCTATCGAACCGGGTGGGTCACAACCCCACAAAGACGACAGTTTGAGGCAACTTTCGCACAAAAGAAAGAAAAACCACCCCACAGTTCATTCAGAATCAATGGTGAAGTTTTTGTGATGAGTTTGCCAGAAATTATTACGCCGAAAATCTTATCTCACCCACTCGGCACCTTCGCACCACCGAGGATGCTGGTCTGAAATGGGTTGCCTTCTTCAGGGCCCTAGCACAGTGGGAAGAAAGTTGTTTGGGTGGGACCTTACCGGAAGACCTGGCTAGATATTCGGTATTGGAATGCTTCTTGTATCGGAGAGCTGCCACCACAACAGGAACCGCTATCAAAGTGGTGCTTTGATATTGTTTTCCAGATGGGGGTCCGTTAGGGAAGGGAGAATTTTTATGAAAAGATTTTTGCGGACAGTAAGCGTTGGCAGCAGCAAAGCTAGAGCAATGTTTGGAAAGGTAGAACTAGAATTTAGTAGAGTTGCCGTGTCTGAATGTAACTACACAGTCGAGGATGGAAGAAGATGAAGTGGGTATGCTGAGGATGGCGAAAGAGTAATTAAATTTCAACGGTAAATATTGAATCAGGTTGAATGACACCGAACGTAAACAAAGGGAAGCAAGTTCCTGACAGCGATCCAAAGTTTTGGGATACAGATAAGCTTAGACGAGCATAACAGAGAAAGAAATATGTGTTTTTGTCTGTTGTACCTTCCAACAATTTGACATACAGAATGGTAAAATCTTGACGAAATTGAGAAAAATTGTAATTTATTGGTGTATAACTAACTCCAGATTGTTTGTTTTATATTTGTCTTCACTTGGTATAACTCTTCAATAATTTAATTGCATCAATTTTAATTCAAAATTGTATTAAAAACAAATCCAGTGGGAGGTGTAAATCGATTTGTTCAATATCTTTAAATCCAGTGCATCATTTACTGTGTCGCCCTATTCTAACAAATGCTCTTTTAAATAAATCGTTATACCTTACTCGAGAAAAGAATCAGAACCGTGTAACTGAAGAGGTTCGTGGGGAAGAACGAACGGACTGCGCTCTTGAAAAAGAGTGAACGGTTTTTTTTATAAACGTCAAATAGCTGGTTCTGTTTTAACTTGAAGTGATGAAAATTCTATTCAAAAACTATGTGTCGCATGTTGACATGTAAAAATGAGGAAGAACCGAAACAGTTCGCTAAAAGAACCGTCCGTTCGTTTTTGCCATATAAAACTAAGAAAGAACTGCACTAGTTCTCTTTAAGAATCATGCGTTGCTTTTTGCTGCTAAAAATTCAGAAAGAACTGAACTTTTGTCACACTCTCGGTTACAGGAAATTCGACCTTCTGCGGAAGTGTGTGCGATGGCTCTTAGTTTACATAATTTCATTTCGTTAAATATGTAATTAAATTAAATTTAATCATTTTCAAAGTGCCGAAAACAGCTAATAAATAAAAAAATTCAAATCAGCGGTCAATCAGGTAAAATAAATTTGAGGAGAAGTGTAACTTTAACTGATATATATGTTAACAATACTGTTTAACAATAAAAGCGCAATATAAACAATAAAATATTCGCGAATACTGCTTACTAAATTGAACATACAAACAATAAAATATTACTTTAATTTGTATGATTTAAAGATAATTCAAAGAAAAAAGAGCGAAAGTATCGAGGTCTGCGATTCGTTTTTTTTTTAGTGAACTGGTTCGTTCTAGCTCACTATAAAAAAAAAAACATTTTTCCTATCTCTATACTTAACTGATGAAACTGTGACTTGAAGTCTCTTTTGAAATTATAGTTGAATTATAGGGTTTAATGAATCAATGGTAAATTGCTGTAGATAATTTACTCTGCTTCGTTCAATGCAGATTTATCCGACTCGGATTATGAGATTTAATTGACACAATATTGCATTTTCTTTCATTAATTTTAAATGAACTCTACCATCATCACTGCTTGGGTGGATAAGCTTCCCGCGTAAAACGAACGCAATAGTACCGACCCACACACGATTGTTGCACCGAAACTTATTAAGCTTCACTTATTTCCATACTCTTGGATGGGAATGAAACTGCATGAAATTGAAATTGCCAACGTTCGCTCCATGACATGAACTCAATAAAACTTTGACCGGAAGATGCATAGGCGCTTCGGGTTGCATTCTACCCGTCGAGCATCTAACGCTGGCAGCTCCAAATGCAACAAAGGCACCGAAATTCCATCAATCCGATTCCATTCGATCGCACACCGTCGAAGGGACGGACCCCGGTGTACGCTGAATGCTCCCATTCCATTAGCATTTTTAGCCATCCGTCGTGCGCAAACCCTCGGCACCGAATGGGTTTCAGTTTCAGCTTTTTCTGGCATGGCAAAAAGGGTACATGGGGTTTCGCAGCTTGCATAATCGGTAAACGATTCACGGAAAAGCTATTAGCGGATTGGAAAACAATTACAAATTATCCAGTCTCGTTGTGCAGTCGATTGGAAAATGTTTAGCGTTCGAAGCGTGCTGGTATCGACGAAAAAAATAAAAAAACGATGATCAATCTATCGAGCATTGAAAGAGTACGTTTGGATGGAGGAGTGCCTATTTGCATCTGCATAAATACGACTCCGTGTTCGTCTTCAGCATCCACTTTTGGGTGAGTGTATGGGTGAAGAAAAGCGTATGCAGGCAAATTGAGATTTTAGGCTGAGAGTGCTCTTTACTACTTGACAAGCTACGTTCCCCGAACTCGGTATCTTTCTGTGTTGCATTGAGTGCTGAGATTTCGAGAGTACTTCCAATGTACCCCAGAGCGCACGTTAGTAAGCCTTATAATTGCACTGTTTGCAAGGTAATTAACAGCTTACACTTGTAGTAAGTCCGCTAGTGAGTGCGCCGGAGGGTAATAAAGATATTAACCCCCACCTCATGCACGTTTAAGATCGCAACGACCCTCATCCGTTCCTCGCAAAAGAGCTTTGCGATTTTATGGCTTTACAAACTCCAGGCCGTGACGCACTGCTAAGCGGCGAAGCTTTCACTTCATTCACAAAATGCCAATCTTGATGGCTTGAATTTGCCCTGAGCTAATTAGCTTTTTTCTCATCTCGTGCCATCAATAAATGAGTTCGATCCCGAACGAGCTGATTGATCGATTCGTGGACTCGTGAAAATGGGAGGCTTAAAGATGCTGGAGAATAGCATGGCAGGTTTATCTCCGGGCAAGCAGTGTGTCTACCACTTCTGCCGATAGCGAATACAAGTCATCTGAAGAGTTTGATTGTGGAGATCTTTGCAGAAATTGAAATACGCCCCGAAAGTAAGATTCGTGCTGTTGGACCAGGAACTGGGTCATCACGTTTGGAGGCAGATTATTAAATGGTTTCGTTCGAAGTGTAAGGGGTTCGATGCACAGTCATTTGCTACGTGATGACAACCGTTTTATGACTGAGATGTATCCTGCCGAGCAGTAAGGGAGCAACCTTTAACATTTGCCGTTTGACTCCTATGCCTAATATTAATCGAAGATGCGTGGGGAGCGTCAGACAAGCGAAAAGAAGATCAAACTTTACGATGATGAATGTGTACATCCGATGATCGGGCTGCGGTGTAATCGCATGACGTTGCAAAGAGCAAACGTGGCGGCCCGATTGGTTCGACACCCTGACCCCGTTAGAAGACGACGGCACATCACGAGAGCGTGTATGATGTGCTGTGGATTGTACGGGGAAGCAAATCCACCAAACGAGATGTCGAAGTGAAACGAGATCGTTTCATCGTCTCGAACTCCGAAAACTGCTCCGCATGGTCCGTGTTGCGGCTTGTATTACTTTCCCCGGCGTTGTCTGTCGCGGGACTAGGTGGAGTGTCGATGTGTGTTTGGTCGTTAAGCGTTTGTAATGTGTAATAAATACGTCCTTTTTCGCTTTTCGCGGACGCCTTATTTCCCCCCTCAGTATCCCAGCAGTGATCGGGTCAGGACCGGTTCTTTGATGACCTGCTTTGGGTACCAGTGCAAAACGCATTTGACTTGTGAGAGGCACATACGATCGAATGCCTCATCATGGTTGCACACCTGGATGGGACAGGTTTTGTCCTGTGCGAGTGGTGAAAACGTGCATTTGTGTCTTGCACTCGATTCCGCACTGCATGCAAATGGTCATAAATCAAAACGCTGATGAAACGCAAACGAGACCTATTTCTTGGACGCACTCTGTGTCTCTTGACAACAGAGCATGTGACGCCCTGAGGGAGGGGGATTGGTGCAATCGTCTCGTCACGCACACTCCACTGCAAAACGGTAAGATCGGCAACCCGGTAATCGGTCCAATTTCATCGCCATGGTCTAATTTACTTGCATTCGCTCGTATAACTGCTGATCCGATAGTGTGTCCTGTTACTGATGAATCGATGCCACGACGACCCACATGCTGCGAACACTGAACATACCGGAAAAAGATTAGTCCATCATGTATCCGACATCTCTTGGTGCGGTCGTATGCTGTGTAACGCGTTACCAATGCGACTCGAAGAAGATTTATTGGACGCTCGATTAGAAGGGTACAGCGTGTTGTAAGATTTGTGCATACTACGTACAATATCATGTTGAGAGGAATGCGCACTTTGAAATGGCATATACTTTTGATGTCGTTTTGAAGGGCTTATAGGTGTGCTTACGCTTAACACTCACACTAAAGATGTTGTTGGACGGGTCGCTTAAGGGATATTGATTTAGATTAACTCATGACATTTGCTATCCAATTTTCACGTCCATGCGCTGTGGAGATAGTTGATGCCACCGTACCCACTGTATCGTTGATATACGAGCGTTACCTTTGAAGCGGAGGATTAATTGAAGCTTTGCGTCAGATCACCGGGTTTAACACACGCGCTCTACATATTTTCCAATCGCCTCCAGCCACCAGAGTTCAGGCCGTGGTTAAGTGCTGCCATAATTTCTCTTTTCCAAATTCTAACTGAAATCACATTTCAAACTCCCCACGCAGAGTGGGATGATTTTTCGCAGGAGTATTTGCACTAACGTTTTCGTTTTTCTCACGTTTGATTTTATTCCAGGTTACCAAGGATTGCGGTGCACCGTGCAACTCGATGTTCTTCTCGGAAAACGAGCGTACCGTACTGAAGTACTGGGTCGGTTCGTGGGCTGCCGTATGCGTTGCGAGCTGTTTGTTCACGGTAAGTACTTTAGGGGTGGGAGGAATGGAAACCGTTCCGACCGTGGAGCGCTGATGAACTTCATGAAGAGTTTTATAGCGTAGAGTATAATACAATTACTAGGAATATGAGTTTTGCGAAACGATCCGTGACATGCTCGGAGTTGTAGAAGAGATTTGCGCTTTTACGGGGAATGGGAGGGAGGACATGGGGATTGGGAGGAAGGCAAAGCAAGCACACAGCATCACGATGGCGGATGGTCGGAATAATGATGAACTCTCCCCCTGGACGAAATGTGCCAACACGAATTAATAATTACTGAAGTTTTCCACTGCCCGGCGAAGATAATGAAAATGATGCTTTTCGGTGCAAGTTTTCTAGCTATCTTGCGCTCCTCTCGCCGGTTTGCCTGGGAAGTCGTCCCGTTTGGCGCAGGGTATGGAGATGGCGAACTGTTTGGCCCTGGCGATGGTACGTCTTCCCATGTTTGCCAACTCAACATTGATATTGGATGGAATAGATTTTAATTTCGTACGAACTCTGTATGAATCTGTACAAACAAACCTGATCAGTTTCAATGGTTCTCTGCTAAGGATCATTGCAGTGCGCGCTTTAGATTGGCTTACTTTAGCAGCGTGGTTTGGAGGCGAAATATATTTAATTTCAAAAGCTGGTGCTTTCTAGTTGATTAAAATAAATGCAAATAAATTATATGGTTTCGTTTCGGTTCTGTCAATTCTATTGCAGGTGGATCATTTCGTAAAATGCGTGGAATACATTCCAAGTTGACATCGTCCCGGTTCCGGACGCAACTCATCAACATTAACGGAATCCGGTCGACTAATACTCGACTCTATATTTGGTTCAGTGAGCCTGCACTTCTAATTAGCGAAAATTAATTCACATCCGTCATTCGTGGCATGCAATCCAAAACATATCACACTACCTGGTGTCAGTTGTTGGTGTACGGAACGGTTGCTTTTGTGGACTGTTGTCATGCGACCATGCTTTTGTCCTGTGGCCAGGGGTGGTTGGTGCATAATTTTCCAAAACTTTGCATGGTAGGGACTGCATTATATCCACATCGCGCTGGGTCAAGCGTAATTTCCAACAACATCCGGGTTCGGTGCAGGGTTCGGTTTCTAATTGAAAGCAAAAGAATAACCACTCCGTGATTTTGCGGTTCACCATCACAGGTGTACGTCAAATCTATCTTGGTCCCGTGCGTCCATGTTGATGCTCACGTGTGTGCTGGTGGTGACTTTTCATGCAGTTTGTGATAGTTATCCTCTTGGACACGTTTCGAACCGGATGAGGTTCGGGTATGGAATTGACTCGACTGTTAGTTTTCGGTCCGGATGTCACGTTTGCTGGACAAATGGTGCAAGGTGCATAGTAAATGCTTCACACTTTTCTGTTTAACGTAGAACCAAGAAGAGTGCAGTGAGAAGCGAGGGAATTCTATTGATTTTTTTCCCCATCACAGAGAGTTTGCATGTATTCTAAGCCGAATTGTTTGCTTCCCTCAACGGTAGGATGCTATCGATTTTCGGTTCAATACTTGTGGAGATGAAATCTGTGTTGAAATTTTCGTTGGAAGATATAATATTTTTGCAGTTTTTAATGCTTTGATCGATTGACATTCTTGTGTAAGGTTCAGCATATCAGCACACGCCATTTTATTGATAATATGTCATGAATATGAAAGTGTGATCTGGTCACAAATTATTCTGCAATCCATCATTCTCCGAAAGGTGTACATCCACAAGCAAGAGTTGGCCTGCAACACGATGCAATGAAATGTTCCCGCGGGCGTGCTAAAAGCAGGATGTCCGTCCCATTGTTGGAGTGCCCTTATTATCTGTGCAACCACATCATTTCTTTTCCACCTCTATGAGTTCAAAAAAATGGCAATGTTTCGCTCCTGATGGACGATGTCACTCCGAGAGATGAAGCAGTACGTTCAATCATTTCTGTGTCATATTTGTTTGCTGCCCCCGGTAGAAACCCATCAAGCAAATCAGGTCACCTTCGTCCTTCGGTAGGGTATGATGTTTTTCGGATGAAATTGTAGAATCCGAAGCGAGTTGAGTGAACGGAATCGAGTGCACTATTAATGCAATGCCAACTCAATCACCTATCAACCTGATTTTCGATGGGTTTTTGGCATCGGTTCAACAATCACACAATGGAATTTTTGGAAATCTATCATCGCCAAATGGACGGTTAATTCTCGTTTGCCCGTTGGCTGTGTGCGAACTCCAATTCCAATCGCATTCTTCGTGAGACGTTGTTGATGAATAATTGTTATGTTTTCCTACAAGATATTCGCCTCTGGTATGTTTCATTACATTTGTTCTTGCTTATATGGAAAACACAATTAAGGACACTGCTGATCTCATAATAAATATAAAATTAGACGACTACATTTTTTTTATTTTCATCGTTTGAATAAACATTTTAATTATGTACTTCCTACCTGAAACAAGCTTTTTTTAAATATAGAATAGAGCCCCCATTCATTCGTTTAAATCGTGAGACCTCATTTGGAAAAAATGGTTCTTCGAAGAGTGTCCGATTTCAACGGACTTTTTATCGTTCATTGTTATACTCGACAAGAACTATTATGATTGTGCGGATACTTTTTCATGTCGTAGTTGTTATCCGAGGTGTTACAAAAATTCTAAATGTTCTTAGCGACATTGTTTAATGTTTTAGCTGTGATCTCACCATTTTTCATAAACACATTGGACTAGATCTGACCAGGATCATTTTTCAGAGATATGTTTGTTGTTTCCCCTCAGAACATGGTAGAACAACAAGAATTGGTTAGGCATATCTCGAAAGCTAGAGGCAAGCCAGGTCATTCCATATACTCTGTTAGTTCTTTATAAAAATAATAATCGATAGAGGGTTTTGCAATAACTTTAGATGATTTTTGTATAAAGCCTTCGCGCTACAACAGTTGTGGAAATCCTCAGAACTTAAAACCTCAGGCATTCACGAGTGTTGTTGAGTGAATCGTGTTTTGAGACTTTAGATAATTTTTGAAATCGGTTTGACTGATCCAACGCAACGACTGTTAAGAATGTAAACAAACAAAATGTAAAGCCTTGTTTACCATTGCACTGTGAGCATTTTCCAAGAGAAAAATTGAAAAATCAACTTTGAGCTATCGTACTTCTAAAGGATTCCTATGTACAAATTTTCAAAGTTTTTAAAAGCTCAAACATGTTAAAAAAGTGCTTAAAATTCTAAAATGTTGAGCTAATGTATTGAAGTTGTGAATGGATATACGTAACTTGATGTATGTGTAATTTGCAATTTAATTACGTAAATCAAATATTCTTTGCCTGATTTTGTTAATGTTCAAACCATTTAGTCTGCTGGAACAGGCTGACTTCAATTTAATATTTTATTTTATTTTGTTATTTAGTACATACCTAACGAGACATTTGATCGGTTCAAGACTCATCGGTTCAAGCGTTCATTAGCTGTTTACAGATGAATACTTTGACGGGACAATGGGCAAAAATGAATCCAAATAAAACACTGTTGAGAACTCCTGCGAATTCTTTTTTATAATTTTCAAATTCATTTATTCAATCACATCTTCTGTGTTTATAATAGGTCGTTTTAACGTTTGAGTTATGGCGAGAACAGAGTACAATATTTTAAATTTAACTCTTTCCATGCTTTTGCGAGCCTCGCATGGAAAAACGATTGCAGTGGAAATAATTCGATTACCGTATTCAACAAGCACCGCAGATGATGTTCGCATGTTGTCCGCACGCCAAGACAGCCACCTATTAGCATTTCCTTAGCCGACAACATAAAAGTCACCATCATTCAACCCGTGCATAACAATCGTTCTAAATTGGCAAACTTTTGCCAGCTGAGAATTGTCATTTAAGGTGACAGCAATGAGGGAGTTTTTTCTCTGTAGCTTCCTCTTTTCTTTACATCTCAACCCTCCAGGTGCATAATCAGCAACCGCCTTTTTCCCGAATGTCGCTACCATTTGCATTCTGTTTGTTTTCCTTGGTTTTTTTTTTGCTGTGTGTGTTGTAACATCGCGAAATCTTTTGCCGCCGCTGACAGCACAAGGAATGCAGCGGGAGATTTATTGCTCTCTACGCGCGCGGTGTTGGGAAATGGGTGTGGTGGGGAGGATTTTTTCCCATCCACCCATCCATGAGAGGAACCGAATTTCGCGTTCTGAAAGAGTGCCGCGCAACACGAAGAACCGATGAAAATGTGAAACCGGCGCACGCGTGTGTAATGACTGGCGGAAGCTTTGGAGTTCGCAAGGCATTTTCTTCGTTTGTTTTATTTGTGTATTTGGTTTGGGACGGTTTGTTTTTTTGTTTTTTTATTTTATTTTGTGAACCCGTTCCGTTGCAATGCATTCGTTTGCGTGCGGCAGTAGTGGCTTATTTACATGCACTGATTTTTGTGCATGCCCGGCTTTTGGATTTGTTCAGGGTGCAATTTGTGCTTGCCGATTTTTGCCAACGATTGCATGATGTCACCTACTGTGCTGCTAAATGCAAGAATCAACCCGAAAGAAAGCGCTGCCGGCAAAGAATCTGTGGTGTTTTTTCCTTTTTATTTACATTCGTAGGGTTATGGCAGTTACTGCTGCTGCTCTTTTTTTTTTGAGTGTGTTCACTCGCCAACTCCTTTAGCTTTACCGTGTAGTGCACCGATGTCTGCCGAGAGATGTTTACTTCGCTTTCATCATGGCAGTTGTTCAAACAATCGCAAAATGCACCGGTGCAGCTGTGTGCACATTGCATTGCGGTCGGATACGAATCCGTCTTCGTTTCGTGCCGGTCGACATGGTGAGCCATAAAGTAATGCCGCCCTGAGGCCGGTGAGTGTTGTTGCATCGTCGTCGAATGATATGAATCATGTCTCGGCACGGTGTTTGCCATGAATGTCGCTAGTAAGAACATCAGAGGGTGGAATAAAAAAACATCATTGACCACGGAATGGATGCGGTTTTTCCAAGCGGAATCCTTAGTAACCTGAACCGTTGAGCGCACCACAATCAATGCACGATGAAGTGATCAATGGCAAACGAGGGTGGTAAGCGTGTGAATACGGCAACCAACAACGGGAGGATGGTTGTTTTAAGGTCTCAGTTCCCAAAAAAGGAAGAAACCGAGGTAAAAATAAGGACCCAAAGTGCTGGACGTTCGCCCGGTTGGCTCGTCGTCGTCCGATGGTTCCGATACGGTGATGAATCGCACAATTTACGAGCGTTGAGTGAATTTCCATTGCGTTCGTACCATGTGCGGCTCGAATCGTGATTGATGGAAAAAGGCGGTTTAATTTGCTTAGTCCTTCATCGCGGCTGTTCACCGGCTGCAAGTAGCAATAGCCGCCATCACGCTTCAAGTGCAGGCCCTAGGTACGCTCATTTGCCTGCGCTTCGTCCAAATAATGACGTCTGGTCGAGCACAACCGTTTCCAGCGGGTTGAAACAAAATACCGCCAGATCTTTGGTGTACGCCATGCGCGGCCGTGTGCTGCTCAACTGACGGTTAGGCGATTTTTTAATTTGTTGCTCGTCTGTTTTCGCATTCATATTTTTCGATGTTTACTCTGGTGCGTAGGTGCTTTCGCGCCATACTCCATGTTTTTGTGTGTTTTGTGATCCTTTTTTTCTAACATCTGCGTTTTTTTTGTTCTCTTCCTCCATTTCGCAGGTCTTAACGTTCCTGATCGACTCGTCCCGCTTTCGGTATCCGGAGCGTCCGATAGTGTTTCTGGCGATATGCTACCTGATCGTTGGCTGCGCGTATGTGGCCGGACTCGGTGCCGGTGATTCCGTTGCCTGCCGGGAACCCTTCCAATCGCATATCAAAATCGGTCGCATGCAAATGCTATCAACTATCACACAGGTAAGAATGAAGGAATGGCATGTAAAGCTGTTTTTTATGTGTTGGAAGGCTGCCTTTTAGAAAAAAGGATTCAGTGGTTGGCAATCTTCCTCCGATGAAATCCGATTAGAACTGTACCCCGTGGAAGGTCTGACTATCTAATTATTCCAGAATCCAAGAATTTTTCATTTGAACACAAAGTGCACATATGTTTCGAATGATAACTAACTACAGACTACAGGAGTTACAAATTCTTGGATTAATCGTAATTTAATGCTAATATAGAGGTCTATTATGATTTTATTTTGATAATCTGAATTTTTACTCACCAATACCGGTAAACTCAGCGTGAAGTGTGCACTCGTTACAAATTTGCATTATATTTTGAAGAAATTATTTTATGAAGCTAAATTACTGCATGTAATTGCGTATCGACGTGATTTAAACCTTGTATAGTTTCAAATTTTGGAAAAAATTGTTTTTATTTATAGTGTGACATTAGGTAAAATGTTGAAATTTTGGCAGGAAACATTTAAAGATTTACAGTGGGGCTAGTTTTGCTTGTCAATTTCCATGAAAAGCTTGGAATATTTCAGCCCCGAAATGTCAAATCACATATAAAATACTGGTTTAGGTCACCATAGAATTTCGAAATTTAAAGGATTTGCGATTTGGTACGTTTTAATGCTTATAATTTGTTGTCAAACTTATTTGGCGAGAGTTGATGGCACAAACTTTAGGTAACTGCAAGTGATCTAGAAAAATCGTTCGAGTAAGAAATTTTAATTTGTGTAGAATTTCTACTACTCTGCCCATGAATCATGTATTCATCCAAATGCTGCTTCAATTTGTGGCAAAATTTCGAAACAGTACGCTTGCGGATCATTTTCAATGAAGAGTGTACAATACATTCCAAAAGTCAAGGAGCGAGTTACATTTTGGTATACTAACAACACCTTCCTCGTAGTTAAACGTCGTAAAAATCGCTTTACAAAACTTGAAAGCAAAGACAAAACAACGTATTGTTTTTTTTTATAAATCGTTAGATAGCAAAAATGGATAGTGGTTTTGTTTTGAAATGCTACCCCATCAATGTCGTTACACATTTTTCAACATTCCAGAATTTTGCGATATTCTTGTTGTTCATCAGATAAACTTTTTGGTTTTTTAAAAACTTTTTTCCAAACATCAGCAATAAATTGCGACTTCCAAAAAATGCATACGAAAGAATTTTCCTCCCAGTTATGGAACAAAACATACTAGTTTTTATTCGAAGAATTTTCGTTCAATGCATTCCAATCAAGGTAAATAATTTGGAGATATTAATTATAGGTTGATGAAACAAAAAACTCCGAAAATTCGCGCTCTCCAGTTCGTGGATGCTTCCATTTATCCAACTTTCTCTACCTCCCATGCTATTTTGCTGTTTACCGTGCAAAATGTAATATTCTCCAGCTAATAGACGTTGCGCGCATTGGCAGGTTTATTGAATGTGGCGTGACAGCAGCCGGTAATCGCTCGGTATATCTCGAGCAATGTGTGGCAAATGTTATTGGTTCCTTCGGCTCTCGACAGTCGGTAAACCATGTGTGTGTGTGTGGAGGTGTAACGCCCTTTGTGTGGTCCGACTCCAAGTCAATTTTCATGCATAAATGTCAGCCACATGCGCCGGTACGGTTTGGCATTCGAGATGCTCATAGCAGTTGAGCTGGCGCTTCGAAACGCAATCATCGATTCGGTTGACTGTCCGTGAGTGTGCGGCTCTTCTGTGTGGTCGGTACTCGACAGACTTTTGGCAGTTGTGATAATATTGGTTTTTACAATGGGCAATTGGCTGGCGGGAGACCTATTGTGGTGGAGTTTATACTCCTGAAGGAAATAAGATTGTCCTTAAAACGTCTGACTGAAGATGAGGATTTGAATGGGGAGGATGTGTGTTTAGGAGTGACAATAGATATCTCCTCGTGCAGAATTGTCTTGTGCTGCAGGAAGTTTCCTGATGTTCGAGGGTGTATGAATCATCGTACTCCTGCTCGCCATGTAGTCGTCCGTGTTCGGTTAACACGGAGGGTTCATTATTATCGATGCTTGCTGATTTTGGAGGGTGACTCTCATGTCGCGGGTGTCGGAAAATGCCACCAGACGCATCGGGCAATCCACATCGATAAACAGATTGTGCTATGCCTATTTTACTCGGCTGTGGGAAGTCTTCTTTCATGCCTGGATGCACATTCGTCGTGTTTCTTGTCGGTTTGGGGGCCGCGATTATACGTCAAACGCTGTAGGCAAACGGTCACCATCGATGCACACCAGCTGAAGCATAATGTGTCCACCGTACCTGTTGTGGCTCCTTCCCTTCCATAAAGTGGCATGATGATCGCCAGCGCCGTTCCTTCCGCTGGTTATGCTGCGAGCGGGAAAGTTCAACCACCCTCAAACCGCTGTTCACCCACCACGTACATGCCCTCACACGCACACACAGAGATCCGTTGGCTGTGTAGCCAATATCTATCGATTCAAACAATCGACTTCAATGTGCGTACTCGCAACCCCATCTTCTGACTCGCCCTAGCCCCTGTAACGACATGTGGTTAAACCAGTTCTTTGTTATTATTTCCATCTTGGATGAAACATGTTTCCTTCTCGCTTGCTGCACATCCCTCCTCCAGTGAGTACCTCCCTGAGGTTTCTGCTATGTTGCCTTAACGCACACACCCGCACACTTCCAGCTTCCTTTAGCTTGTTCTCCTCTGTTTCTTGGTTGGTTTCATTCCTCGTACAAGTGGATGCGCAATGTTCTCGATGCTTACACATAGCCCGGGCATGAGTTCCTTCAGCTGGAGCTTCGAACCACGAATTGCTTCAGACTGGTGCACGCGGCTTTAGCGGTTAACCGTAACGCGCTTTACCTTCAGGTGAACGTTCTTCGGATGCTGGGTGCTTGAATGGTGGCTGGTGATGGTTGCAGCATTGATGGTGATGGTTGAACAAGAGGTTCGTGGAGAGTTGTCGGCTACAGTACTGGGTGTTACTTACTTCAAGCGTAACCCCGTAAATGTATTCTAATCGATAAGAACCCATGCATACCATACGGCATCGAGAGAGGAGCCAAATTTGTATTTAGGATATTTTAAGACATCTTTCATAATATTTTGACGGTGACTCTATGCACAGTGAAATGATAAAATCTTGCAGAAGTATCTGTTAATTCAATTATACTCTACACTAGGTTGATTTAGTTTCTCAAATGTAAATGAACAGAATATATCACTCTGAAGATCTCTCAGATATTCCATAAGTTTTGAAGTTTAGTAGTTTCGCCAAGAATACATAGTTTAACATAATTTAATTATTATTTATGCTTGTAAGAATTTCTTATCAATTTTTACTCGCACAACTTGACTTCTATGAAAGTGACGCTGAACCATCTTCGCCATAACCTTCTAGTTGTTCATAATGCATGTTGTTCAAATGCGGTTTTTGGAGAAAAAGTTGGTTTTATCTACAGAGATCCATCAACCGTTGCATTTTTCTTGGATACTCAGATCTTCGTTGATCTTGAAAGATGGTATTTGTGATTAACCATTATTCGCAGATAAATGTATCATATTTATCTCCGAATTTATTTATATCTTCGAGATATTTTGAGGTTCATAAATCTTTTGATTCTATGTTCTATAAATAAATGAACCACACTTCTATTACAGCTCCTAATTTATCGAACAAATTGAACAAATTCAAAACCATTTCCTACAACAATTTTGAAAGTAGAAAAAGAAACATAGTTACACCACTGCTCCTCATTTGAAATCAATCAGCAATCGAAACCAATTTTCACCGTGTGATGAATATCAAATTATTCAATAATCTCTTCAATCTCTGGAAGAGCTGTTGAAATTCTACCGTATCATGGCATATTGTTTTTCCTCCGAACTTCACCTCATCTCCTTTGCTCTGCCTCTTCGTCTGTCACTGTTACATTGTGCGTATGACCGGGTGAAATCATCTCTCCACTGTCAGCCATTTGTTTACAGAAATAATTTTAATTAAAGAACCTTCGAGAAATTCCAACCGCGTTGCGATGTTGCGGCTGCATCGTTACCGGGAACGGCCAATAAAAAGCGACATCAAACACGAAATCGGAACGCGCCTGACGTTAGAGGAAGGAAAGAATCAAGGGCCTCGGTTGATTCATGTATGTATATTTATCGTATAAATATTTATGCAATAAAGGATTGTTCCATGAGCCGAGGCGTGCAATGAGGGAAGTACCATCCAACACCGAAAAACCCGTCACGCCCGAGATTGATGGCGTTTGAAGGGAGCGGCCCCGCAGTATGGGAGTCGAGGTCTGTGGCTTTGGTAAAGTAAAAGAAACGAACAACTGCACGACATTAATTCAACATCAAAGTCGCACTACGGTGCGGAAAAATGCCGGAAGCTTGTCGGTGGGACGATTGCGCCAAGAGGAAGCACTCGTTTAGCCGGTGGATTGGGTTTAGGTTAGTAAGAAAGGTTGCACGACGCAACAGACAAACAAAATTCACCAGCGGAGAAACAATCACCGTTGCGTTGAAGAGAGTTTTTTTATCAACCCCAGCGGATGGTGGGCCTGTGTTTAAGATGGCAGACAGTTTATTGTTGTTTTCGTTTCCCGCCCGATGCTACCACCCTCAGCTTCGACGGTTTATGACCTCCTCAAGTTGACGTGTTTTCCAGTAAGTGTGCGTAGAGCATTGTCGGAGTCGTTTAAGACCTTTTTAAATACAACTATATCCCGTTCACTATCTTTCTATTCACCATTGTGGCAGAACCTTCTGAATGGTAAACTAGGTTGCTAGAAAGACATGGGGATATTCGTTGAGTTGGGTATTTCTTTAAGACGACAGTTTCAAGCTACAAGAATGAGAGTAATCTCTGCCTTCCCATTCACCAAAACGAATCCGGGACAGAGCTGCGGAATCGGACGACCTTTTCCGGGCCCGATGCTACCGAGAAGAGCAAGGGCTGTGTTTATCCATCCGAAATGATGTCGGGCTCATGAACTCCATCACCACTACCCAGCGTCATTTGTCGTCGGATGCACTTGCTTCAATTTTTGCTGCCGACCGAGTCGCACGCGGCATTAGTGACACATTCCAGCGCAATAATGGCGGCATGGTCGGAAGAAGCTGAGCCGGCGGCTCAGTTTCCGCGAAGTGCCTGATGAAGCTGTGCCGGTCTTGACAGAGGGGAAAAAACATGAGTCTGGTGAAACCTTGTGCCGACTCTAAAGAGTTGTAGTTAATTGTAGTTACTGCTGTGTGCCTTCGTCGTTGTCATCGTTGTTGAAGGCGAAGAAATCGTGCCCGATGGCACACACGGAGCAGGGAAACGCACGCGTTTTGAGTGTGTAGTTGGCGTTGCCGAGGGCAAAACACGGCGGGCGCCCGGTGCACGAATGGATGCAATCAGTTCGGCGAAATGTATACTTATGCTTTTCAACACTGTTTACGGGACTGGTTGCTCTGGCGGGTGGCGGGAACACAAAGCATGCTGTAACGATGTATTATTTAATCTTTCTTTGAAGTAGTAAGCATGTTTGCAGTACGTAGAACCGTGTCGGTGCATTGTTGTGATAGCAGATTCAATGGTAGTGTTACGTCTTTTTACTTTTCCTCTGTCATATGGCGAAATATAATGATTTATTCAAAGCATGCCATTACTGGTAGCAGCTAAATGTTTGATGGGTACTGATGAAAATTATAACATAGAGAAGAATGTTTTAATATCAAGTTTTGCCATTAGAGGCAACAATAGTTTCTTGTAAATACTCCGTATTTTTATAAATACGGAAATTGTTCTTTATACGGCTTATCTGCAGTGATTTTCACAGATTCGTTCACAGATTTGGAAGATATTTGACCGTTGCGTGCTATATTTAAACACCTGTCGCGACGGTCGAAGCTGGGATTGTGTAAAACTTATATAGTCCCAGTACTCACATACGCCTCTGAGATTTAGACTTTTTCCAAAGCTGACAAAATCCTCTTTGTCGCGCTCGAGAGGAAAATTCTAAGAAAAAGTATTGGCCCCGTATGTGTCGAAGGACAATGGAGGAGCCGCTTCAATGACGAGCTCTATGAGTTGTTCGACGACCTCACTGTCGTACAGCGAATTTTACTTGCCAGGCTCCTGTGGCCTGGTCACGTCATGAGAATGGCACCGGAGGACCCAGCCCGTAAAGTCCTTTTAGGTCGTCCACATGGTCAGATGAGACGTGGTAGGCCCAAACTACCACGCAGACGTATGCACTCGACCGTAATCGGTTCAGAGGACTTCTGCAGCAGGCCAAGACCGGATAAGTAAGTAAGTAAGTACCAGTAAGTACTTTTGAAGAAGTCGGCATCTCCCAGAATACTTTTTTCAGTACATTCCAAAATTCCCGAAGTTATCAACAATTTCTTTTCGTCCTCCATAGGAGAGGTTTTTTGGGAAACTTGATGTGGGAGACTTCAATGCTGATTTTTTTTTTGATGGATGACATCAAGTGCTTGGTTTTGTCTTCTAATAAGATCATGACTTCATGCTTCCATGGTAAGATTCGTTTTACCAGCAGCTTCAGCTATATCGTGTAGCATTGTAAGCCAAATGATAAAGGGAGTTTGTCTGTCCAATATCTGAATTATTGTATTTGTACGCTGATTTGAAGAATGTCCTGGGAGGGGAGAACAGTCTCCTGATTGACACTCAATATATTCTCCAAAAGGTCATTCAATGGATACGAATTGCCACGGTTAATTTGATGTTCACAGTACCAACAAACCTTTAAACACTGTTAGTTGACTGTTTTCGCAAAGTCTGTAACAATTTAACCTAAACCCTAATGCATACGCCATTAAGTCTCAAGGAACCCATGCTCATGCAGTTTTAGCAATTTTTGCGAAACGTATCATGTGATACTCTTTTTAATTTGTGCATATTATTTTATTAAGTTGATACAACTCGAAACTCGCTCGAAGTTTCCAATCTCATATCGAGTGGGAATTTCAGAATTAATTACTAATTGCTTGATAATTATATGTTAGGGCATTTTGTAATAGGGATATTAACCATTGAGCTTCTGCACAGTACATCACATTTTTTGTTTTTTAATTACATTAAATGTCAGCGCGAAATCGCTCCTGTACACGCCTTCACGTCCGAATGATTCTGATAGTCGATAATATTCGTTTTTTCACACTCGCTTCAAACACCGATTGTAATATGCGGTGGTAGTAGATTAACGAATTCATGTCACGAACTGCGTGGTTCGATTAAGAAAGGAACGACTTTGTCTGACTGCTCGATTCGCCTCTCCTCAAAGCTCCCCACTCGGCTCGCGATTCGTTTGGTGATTTTTATTTTTCCGCTCCCTCGCTTACAATGGGTTTTGTTGGTGAGCTTCTGGCTGCCGGAAGCATGAGGAATAGCTTGGTGAATTCTAATTAATCGGTAAGTTCGCTCGCTCGTCCATCTGTGCTTGCGAGGGCATTTATTGGTTAAGCACGATGGTTCGGTGTTGTCTTGAATGTAAATGAGCGCGAACTGTAATTTATTATGCGTATCGCCTTTGGAAGAGATATCTAAAAGCGTCAGTTTTTAAGAAAGACATTTTCGATCGTTATGGTTTGTTTTATTATGCGCTGAGAAATAAGTGATGAAATCTGACCACAATTACACAAATCTCCTCTAAGGTGAAGAAATATAGTTCAAATAAATGCATTCGTTTTTTTTTCTATGATAGGCTATTAAAAAAAGCCGTTAAAAATTCGAAACCTCTCAGCTATTGCGGTGAGGAATGTTCATCGTAGCCGGCGGCTTATGCAATACATTTTAGATAAAATTTATGCTTGAAACAGGTACCATTTTCCAACCACACAATTCTCCAGCTGTATTATTAGGTCGTGCTCAAATCGAGTTACCGCCCGGGCACCCAACAACCATCAACAACGCATACGATACTTTCCAGATAATAATCAACGAAAGCTAAAGCGGACTGGTCAGGAAGCTTGAACTGCGCTGCACTTGCCGTGGTGGCTACTGGTCAGCAATGGCCACCGGGCGGCAACCTAACGGTCCCAGTACGGAAAGCTTTGTAATTTAAATTTCGAACTGAACCCGCCCGTTCGTCCGATTCTCGCGATTCGATCGCGATCAAACCCACTCCAGAACATTCCCCCCAAGCACAGCCACCTTCGTACTAATGCGGTGTGTTTTTCTTCCTTTCGCCAACTCTCTTCCACAGGGCCATCGTCAATCAACGTCGTGCACGGTGCTGTTCATGGCGCTGTATTTCTGCTGCATGGCGGCGTTCGCGTGGTGGGCCTGCCTGGCACTGGCCTGGTTCCTGGCGGCCGGCCTCAAGTGGGGCCACGAAGCAATCGAGAGCCGTTCGCACCTGTTCCATCTGGTGGCGTGGGCAATACCGGCGGTGCAGACCATATTTGTGCTGGCGCTGGGAAAAGTTGAAGGTAAGTGTCTGTCCACGCAAAACCCCGGGATTCGACCAGGGAAATTCCTCTTCGTCGAACCTCTCTGTTGAAGGCACACAACACTCGCCCTGATGGGCTGGAGTTGAGGAGGAGATTCATATTCGTGATGGGTGCAAACACCGGGAGCTCTCATGTAGACGCAGAAGGGTCAAGTTCGCTGTCACTCTTTGGCCACCTCCGGCCAGATGATCCAAGGTGTTGATCGAGCCGTTTCTCCCATTAATGATGGGAGGGGAGAAAAGAAACCCACCACCTGATACGCAACACAAAGTATGCGCTAATATGTAGCCCTGCAGTAGTACACTGGGTGCAGACTTTATTGAAACTCGTCACGAAATGCTCCACCATTTAATTGAACCCACCGATCCTGGCTTGGAACGTCGCGTGCGTCTGCATGCGATAAAGCTGCAGTTTTTACGATGCCAATGTGTATGTGTCTCCTTCCCTTAGTTGCAGCACCCATGCATATTTGCATCGTTCAACCATGTTGGAAATGATCTGACTGTTCGTGTGCCATTCTGCTATGACACTCGGATAGGCAAAAGCGGGCAAATAGCGACGGTTGGCGGGGTCTGTCTGAATCAATAAAACCGCTATTAACTTTGTAACGTGTTAGTTATCCTTCGCGTTTGCAAGGGGTTCCGACGCGAAAATAGCGCCACAGTGCTCGTTAGTTTTGCGCACATAGTCTTGACTGGACGTTGCCTCTTGCCGGGCTGGGGTTAGATTTATCATAATGCGCTGAGTGAGCTTTGTAGGGATTTGAGCAGTATTAGTATTTATGGGCAATTTTATCGCCTGCATTAATTTGCTGCAAACCGTTCAAAATCCCTGTAGGGCATTGGATTGGTGTTGCAAAGGTAAGGTGTGCAATAAAATTCTCTTTTTTTTCGCTGAGTTGTTGATCGACAGATTTGCTCCAATACGGCAATACCAGGGAGGTAAATATTTACTTTAAATCTTGAGCTATTCCCTAAATTTACCATTTGAATAGTATTGTTTTGAAAAAAAAAAACACATTTCAATATTTGCAATATTTACAATTTTAATATATTTTCAATATTTCCAATCAATACACTGATGGTAATTAATACAAAGTCATTTAAATGTTTTCTGATTTTAGGGTTAAATAATGATCAGTGGGTACCGAACATTTTCAAAGCAATTCATATATTTGCAAGATATACGTCCTAAGAGACATAATTTATGTGCGGATACGTTTCCTAGAATTATCATCATCATATCATCATCATCATAGCAGTTCGTTCGACTATCATAAAAAGGCCATCAATCTGTTCCGTATTCATTTGCGTTGTAATAAAGTGAATGGACATTATTACGGCAAAGCTGATAGCTACCCAAATTCCTAGAAAGCTCTCACCAAAACTATGTTTCTCTAGTGATGATTTGTCTTGCTCTCATAAAATCACTTTGTGTTTGGAAATTTATTTGATTTTAAACACATTTTATCATTTCAATATTTGAGTCTAGAATATCATAATCTAACTTGTTCGTATGGTTGATTGTTTTAATCTTGATCGAATTAATTCTGATGTGCCATGATTTTTACAAGGTCACCTCATGTTTACCAGATAATTGCAAACAGAGTTTTCAAAAAAAAATCTATGCTTGATAATCTTCCTTACGATATCACTTGAGGTATCATAGACGCCATGTAATATTTTATCTAATTTTTGGGTCGACAAAATGGAGCACTGGCGTAGATAAAAAAAACATCTACATAAGTATTTTATGTTATTTGTACTTATTATAGTTCATATCTTTTTTGATATGTTATCTTCGTGTTATTTTAATTAGAATATGATTAGGAAATAACGTTTATTAATTAAGTGGCTTCTTTTTTATGGCATTACAACTACGGGAAATCTTCCTGCCATTACTGGCTTTCGTGACTTATATTTACCCACAACCTGGAGAATGATCCAGGGAGAATGACTGGAATTTTGGACCTATCCTGTCGCTCGAGACCGGTGCCGTTACCATGATAACCACCTTTTCATTGTTTAGAATTATATTTATTGCCAGCAGTGTATTTGAGAAGAGGCTGCTTTAATTTTCGCGATTTTTTATTTGTTTCTGTGTTTCAGTAGTTTCACAATAGGTTCATGGTAGGTAAAAGATTTCTGTGGAAAATTACTTACTATCTAGCCATTAAATTCAATGGAGCACTCATTTAAAATAACACCCACTCGCTTCGCTAGCAAATGCTGTACCACAGCGAAAAGCGTGCGTTAACTTTGCAAATTGAGTTTAAAACTAACATCACCATTGAATGGGTAATTTCGCTAACTTCTACACGTGCGCTTCATTCTCCCGAACCCGGTTGTTCGAATTAGATTTCAATATTTTCCAATTCCTGGTTAGCTCTTCATTTCTGCTTGCTTCATTCTCGTACAAATTTCGCGTCACGTTTTGGGTCCACGTTTTATTTTGATTTTTTTGTTACTTTCGTTCACTCTCTCCCGTAAATTGAATCGAAACTTCGTACCGTGTTGAATGATCAACCTACTCGCTTTTCCCGCCCTCGAATGGGAGTAAAGGGTCATTAATATGGATGTGTGACGTTTAAATTTCATACCACTAACGATCGATCAGGGAGAACCCTCCCGGAAAGTGGCTTCGATTTGGGGTTTGGGATAATCTTATCGAGAATCCATTAGCGGCCAAGGGTAGATGGCGCGGAAGCTGTGAAGCATTACAAAATTATTGTCGAAGCACCGCTGTGCTACTGATTCGTTTTTTTCCCGGGACATGATGAAGGTTGGTTTAAGTGGAGGGTACAGCAACAACAAAAAAAGAGTTCTCCGTGCACGCGGCATCACCATCGTTAGGTTGTGTTTGACGTTGTTGGTTGTTTCGCCTCTGTCATTGGGCCACTAAGGGTGGAAAACGTAAGGACAGGAAAATAAAGCTCTGATTCGATTCGAACGATAAACCGTAAAAAAGTTACAACCAAAATCGGAAAAATCTGCTTGTTTTTCCCCGACCCTCGATTGGCAGCGGTAAAAGTTGGCTTACAATTGTCGCCGATATATCGTGCGCTGTTTGACGGTATGTTATCCTTTTCCGTTTTAATGTTTTTACCAAAGCTGGCGGCACCAATTTTTTCTCTCTCTATCTCCCTCTCGTTCTCTTTGTTGACAACAAACCACCACCGAGAACAAGTGCAACCTTACGGGCGGCTTCTCCGTTGCAACATATGCTGCCCAGGAAGGGAGACAAACGAATGGACGATTGAAACTGAAAGATAAATACATTTTGCCAACCGTACAGCCAGGCACAGTTCAAACTGCATCGTGATCGGGTACGCTTTCGATCTGAGTTACTCAATCTTAATTTTTCACTCTACGCCCGGTGTAGCATGTACCTCCGTGTGTCCGCCAGATACCCGAGATGAATGGGAGCAAATTATTCACAACAGTTTTACGGTGGCAGAAAATTATAATTTCCAGCAGCCAAACACGACAGCAGATCAGCTTGGGTGATAAATCAAATCCGATAGTGTACCCAGAAGTAGCTACTGGCAGAGTGCTTCGATTGGACTGTGTGTGTTTGGGCCGAACTTGGGAAGGATGTCGGAAGCTGTCTTGTCTTTTGTAAAATTGAACTATATATTTACTCCTCGAAGATGCTGTATGGCGGAAACAGTAGCAACACCATACGGGGCCGATTTCGGAGCAAATGCTATTGATCCATTAAAGGATAACCCTTGTCAGAACATCTGGTGCTCAGTATTCTTGAGTGAACATTCCGGCTCGTCGTCGTCGTCGCTGTCTGGTACTTTCTTGGGAAACAGTTTCTTGAAGACACAGTCCGGATACCTGATTGGCAGACCATTAAAAACCCCCGCCGAGGAAGGCATCCATCACCGGTTCGGCTGCGGTCTTGTCATTTTTCCACTTAATTAAATCTAGACCCGCGTCTTTAGAAGTTTTCCCAAGCAGACGAACTCCGTCTGCGTGTCTTACCGGCGGTTTGCCGTGAAATGGAACCGGATAGACACGGATGAGTGCTAAAATCTCGCTTAACCCATGTCTCCAATAGTCCATCGCCACGATGCACGACGGCATATCCTCACGTGAGCTTTTGCTCCCCCCTGATCGGCCTCGATGAATTATCGATCCCATAGTGGGCTAGCAGGCGCTTTGTAAGGGCAGTGCAGTCTGAAGGGCTGTGACGCGATGTTCCGTCTGTTCTGTTTCCTCCACACGACACCTGTTGCGTAAAAGCAGCTGGTTGGAGCAGAGGCTCGAGACAGAACGATTTGTTATTTCCACCTCCCCTTTTGTCTGTGGGTGAGGATGTCGCAAACTGCGGGCGGTACCGGTCGCTCTGTATCAGACTTCAAAGCCATCAAACCCGCAGCCATGCAGCGAGTTCTTGGGCAAGAATACAACCTGTGGGGTGATTAGTGTACATTGGTATCATCGGAGCAGCGGTACACAACGTTTAATCACACATTCGAAGGGCGTTCTAGGTAGTGGTGGATTCAGCCGTTGTAGACACGATTCCTTGCATTTGACCTAATCCGTGTCAGGTTCGGATGTCAGGTTGCGCATTCACGAAACCGAAAGATGCTTGACATAATTGGTTTAAAGGCTCGAACAACACATGCTTGCAAGTTGGAACCGATGGACACATTCCTTCGCGCTGCCGTCCTAGTCGGGAGCTATTTCGAGGAAAGATGGCGTTTCGTCGAAGCACGCAAACGGGACAGATGTTTGAAACGCGAATCGCGAAAACGGTTAGATTATCGCCACTTGCCGTGGCGTGTGTTGACCTATCTTCGACCGCACTGTACACTGCCCTCGTACGGACCGGTGTCACGTTTGCTAATTCGCTCACCGACTGCTAGCCTATTTGTTTCTAACTGTTCATTTATTTGCCACCGCCAGGCAATACACACATTTCAACACCCTTGCCACGCCTGGTATGGTGATGGTGCAGGGGTTTCTGTCACGCGATACAGATTACCCAGATGGCAGGGAGGGTTCGCTGGAAAACCGGAGAAGGTGAAAGACGGAAAATCGCTAACTGGCCTTTCGCTACATCGAGCTGCGAGGAAAGTGGTATGAATCGCGCACGCACCCAAGAAAGAAATAAGGTTTTCTATTTCAACACAGTTTCGGGGGCTGTGGGTTTTTTTTTTTTTTTGGAAAAGACGATAAATTTTGCTTCTCCAACCTGTTGCAGCAATTGCGAGTATGACGGTTGCAGCTGCGTGAAAGTACACGAACACGAGGAAAAGTAAATAATTGGTACCAGTAGGATATTGTAATGACGTTGATAAGGTGTAGCTGATTTGCATGAAATCTAGTCCCGGACAGAGAAAGCGAAACATCCGTGTTGTCTGTGGTGGCGTTTTTTTTATTTTTTCGCTACGCGCCCTATCGTGGTTGCCTATGTTGCCCTTCCCTAGACATGACACGATGCAGTTTTGTACTGATTTTCGCTGCGCCTTCCAGTGACACGCAAAGAATCGTAAGAATTGAGCGTGAATCATGACGCTGGTTGGATTTGTGGTGCATTTTTTTTCATTTACCACCGATGTGAGATCACTTTTCACACAGACAGCAGGATAGATGAAAGTGTCTTCAACGAGTTGAAACGAGAGCAGTGGGTAAGCTGTGTCAGTGTCATAGAGCGTTTAACAGTTATCTCTTTTTATTGCGTTTTCACTTTTCTTGTTAGGTTTGTTTTTATTTGTATTTTGTAGTTTTGATTTTCTCACTTGTGTTATTGTTTTTCAACAATTTGTGTTTATTTACTCTTGTTTTGTTATAGTTTTATTTATTGTTTTGTGTCTTGTTATTTTGATGATCTTTTTTGTTGTTTCTTTTATTTTTTCTGATTTTTACTTGCTTTTCTTTAATTTATCTTTTTTGTTTTAAGGAATAATATTTAGAGAAAAACAAACATGTTATAGTTTTTCATGAAACATTTGCATCATTGTTTTTTACAGTTCCTCAAAATTTTATGATATGTTTTTTTTGTTTTTTTTTTTATATTCTGATACTATTTTATGTTGTTTTGGCTTTTTCGTTCGTTTTCGTTTCTTTTCTATTTATATTTGTTGATGATTTATGGTTCATTTTTCCTCTTTTTATTTTGAAAAATAATATTCATAAAAAAACAATAATCATATTACAGTTTTTAATCAAACACTTAACACATTGTAAACACCTGATATACATCAAGAATAAAAGAAGGATTTTTAATTTGATTTCAATTTAATTTTATGCCTCAAATTATAATGTTTGTTTGTTTTTTATCGTCATTCGCTCGGGCTAACTGCAGAGTGTACAGCACTTGTAAATTACGAAACCAAACCACACCGTCACGTTTGTCGATCATCAGCTGAAATTGTTTAATGACCCGTATTGGATGCTAGTAATAATTTTCCAATTTTGATGTTACAAAAACAATAACAATTTGCGAACAAATATCCCATCATTACACATGCAATCGTTGACCGACTACATTGTTATTGCGCGTTCTGATAAAAAATAACACCAACACTGTAGCCCACCCGCACCTTCCCATCCCCCCCCCCCACCCCTCTCGTTGAGTAACGGTCCAATTAATCAACGCCATCGCGTAATTGATCGATTTTATGGCTTTCACCTTCGATGATTATTTATGATGTGGCATTAATTTTCGCGAATCGCGTGTTTGCATTTCCCGGATTTGAATGGTTGAAAGTTTTGCTGGCACTGATTTATGCACCGCACAGTAGCACCGAAGGAAAAAGGGAAATATTTTAAAAACCCAACACATTTCAATGAATTGTCGCAAAACTGAATGTGATTTAATTAATTTTTAACGCGCACATATGTGTGCACATAGTGCCCATTACGCGGAACGGCAACGCATTTCGATATGGTGTGTAAAACAAAATGGCGAACCACCCCGTAACCGTTGGGGTTACAAACAATTTCGATCGGTAGGTGATAATAACGATTGTGGTGAAATTTTGTTTGCTGGTACGATTGCACTTAAAAAGGGTTTAATGTTTAAAATGGGTGTCATTGTTGGTGTCTGCCTTTTTATTTCCATAAACATATTCATATCTACTTTCAGCATAAAGCATTACAACCGAAAGGGGTTCTAAACGAAGTTATCGACTGCATTGCTTACGTATTGCTCGGGTGATGGGCGAGCAATAGTCGTTATCGTAAACATTCTGCAAAATCCAATCGTATTGATATTTATGCTGCTGTAACGTCTCGGCCCAATAGGTTGGGATGGGCGATTGGAGGTGATTGGGGGGAGTGTTGTGTGTTGTGCTTGTTTTATTGTTTCCTGGGTGGAAGGAGAATCCTTTTCGATGTGTGTTCCCGATCGCAATCGTTTCCAGCAAATCGGGTTCGATTTATATGAACAAAAGAGCAGCAATCTTTGTCGGCGTGTGTTGTTGGCAAACCGAAAAACCCTCCGGATGCAGGAGGGCATAAGACTACCGGCAACGATTTTCGTCGGGCTGTCGAATCGGGAGAGAGCAAGCTGTAAATAATCTAAAACGGCAAACGGCAATTGCTTTGTAATATTCATAAACCAACCAACAGCCCGAAACCGTTGGAAGTTGGGGATAAATATGATGGCGCTGAGGCGCAGAGTTGATGAAGCGGAAGTTGGTACTGTTTGGCCCGGATGTGGCACGGGAAGCCAGATGCAACCATATGGAGGTTTCCTATTTTTAAACACTGTTTATACGTTTGCTAGAATTTAGTGCACCGTTCTTTGTTGGGTTTAGTAGAGAGAATTCATCGAATAATGGGAGGCCGGATCGTAGAAGAAGTTGGAACCTCTACTTCGAAAAGTCATCCGAAGTTTAATTGCGGAGGTATTGCTTGGTTTGGCTTTTTATCCTTTCGATTATATCTGAATGGGTTTGTGTGTTAGTGGGAGTATGTTTTTGTGGGGAATGCCAATGTTTAAGATGATGATGGTCAACTGCACGGTAATTGCAACTCGCATCCCTGAATCTCCGGTTTCTTCGATGGGGTCACACTTGAATGGTGTTCGTTTAGCAATAAGTTACGAAGTCAGATAATTTCCCTCGAGTGCAGGAAACTTTGTCTGTTTGTTTGATTTTTCGGTGTGACCGAGAAGGTTAAAAGAGCAGCTCTGCCGTCTGCCGTACGTAGAGACGCTCAAGTTTTCCGAAGGAGATTGTGTGTCCGATTGTGTCCTTTTCGCACCAGAGTTGCACACATGCCAGGGGGGCCAGTAACCAGTCGAATGCTCATTCTAACGAGAGGAGATAAAGTTTTGCCTAATGGAGTGAATTTGCATACCAAACAAGAAGCTTTTTTGAGGAAGTTCTAAGTGTAGTGCGGGACCTGGCTAGTTGCAAGGGAAAGGCGAGTCAACTGGAAAAACTGTTATCGTTTTCCGCTCGAGCAAACGGATGCAGGGGAGGGTTTTCCGCACCTTTTTACCCTCTCTGGTGAGCTGCATACTGAAGGGTGATTTTTGTCATTTTAATCAGCTCATGTATCCGGACCATCAGCATGGGGTTCTCAAAAGTTTGCTCTCAAATGGCTGAAGCAAATGACATTCGGGAGTAGTTGAATGGAAAGTTGTTTCAACGAAGACACGACATCTTGCCCCATCCGATGGTATTGCTTAGTCTTAAGGTCGGCTTAACCCGTTAACCGTTCAATGGTAAGCTTCTTTACACCAAAACGTATTCACCTGTACGTGAACGTGCGAGAGGGGATCGACATCTCGGTGGTCGATCTCGTTCCCGTGCACGGTACAACGCATGTTACCCGACGACGTTTATTAATTAAAGCATGTGCGCAATAAAATGTAAATATTTCAATTAATTTAAATGAGCCATAAACTTTGCCCGCCAGCCTTGCACGAAAGCGCGGTGTGAATAGCTCTGGAAAGGGAGGACGGATCTGGTTGGACGAGAAGTTGTCGTTGCGCCTTTAACGGTAAGAAGCTTTCTTAATGCTGCTGCTTTTTTTTCCAACGTATATCACCACCCAGCTCACCGGGGTGGGGTATTTTCGAGCGAGCATCATTTAGCATTCGATTCGAAGTCGAGGTCATAAAACCGGGTGGTTGCTTGATGTGAAGTAACCCTTTCCTGCCAACTGGGAGGAAGAATGGCGATAGAAGGAAAGGGAAAAGTTTTCCCTTGATTCGTCGTTTCTAGGACTCTAGAAGGGAGGTGACGCTAGCTGAAGAGTACTTACTGGCAGTAATTGAAATTTTAGAACACAAATGTAACTCCGCTGGCTCGAACGTAAAGTGTTCTCGATCCGACTGCGTCTGTTGTGAGCTAGGAGAGGGAAAAGCTTCGATGAAGTGATTAATTGCTTCTATATGCAGTCTGGTTTTCCACTCGAAGCGAGAGACGACTATAGGACGACTCGTCGTGCGTCTCTGGCCAACCGGGCTGGTCGGCATTTGTAACTGGTTTGCAGACATCCAGACGGAAGTGGCAGCAATCAGTACACGGAGCTGGGGATGATGCTAGTGTTTATTTAAGTGTAAATTATGCCAATTAATTTCTGTGTGATTATCTGTACCGCTAGACCCCGCGTTACCCTCGCCGAGTGTTGGGCTACGGTATCGAAGGTTGTGCTAATGTCTAAGCAACCGGGATTCGTGTGTGAGCGTGCGAGGTACTTTGACAAACTGGTGTAATATGAGAAACGTACTGCTGGTGCTATTGGTTGGTTGCATTCAACAATTACATTTTGCAAACATTCTGCTGAAGTGGAATACGTTTTCTAGATATCCATGCTTAATTAAAATGGATTGTGTAGGTCTGAATGCTAGTAAAGATGTCAAAATAAATTAGTACTTACAGGGAGTACAACAGAAATATGATGCAAAACACACGCAGGGAAGGATGTAATTAAATTGAAAATTTATTCATTTAGCTATTTGTTATGCTTTGATGAACATTGACTAGTCAGAGTCCTTTCCAATAATGCAGGAATACTTGCTATTATTATCATTGTGTTGTGAAACTGAAACTATTATTAGAGTTATGGGAAAAGGTATTTTTAGACTAAATTTTCTTTAGAAATTCATTTTTTTAGAAATATGAAATTTGACGTTTAGCGTTCATAGTACCATCCCATAATAATGAAGTCAAATTTATATTATTTTCAAATACTTGAAGATCAAACAGAACATCAAATTTAGATCTGCTGCTCCATAAATTTTACTCAATTTCAAATTGTTTTCGAAGGATAATCCTCGTACTTAGGAAGTGTATAACAGTTTTCAATGAATTTTAATTCTCATTGATCATTGTTACTAATCTTCCGATTTTTAATTGATAAAATATCTAATAATCTCTATTGTTGAACGGTTATCATTAATTTTTGGATGCTTATTAAAGTTAAGATTTTCAATACATTGCACCTAAAACTACTAAAATAAAAAGACTAATGTTACCATGTTGCGTAATGTTTGTAAAAAATTGTAGTAAACAATTTATTGGTAATATTCTACCGTTTTTTTAACACTTCCTTTCCTTCTGTTTTGCCATTTTCAATCTTAAATGTGCCTTTTGTTCAAAGAATGTGATTGAAATATTTCGAAGGCTTCCCATCGCGGCAAAACGACGTTCAAACAATTCGTTGGTGGTATTGAAACAATTTCTCGCAAGCCTTACAATTTTCCTACCGCTGCACAATAAAAATCGATCGATTGCCTAAGAAGGAACACAACGCAGCGCCCATTTACGAAAAGTTCTGTTATCGTACCAGACGAAAGAAGAAAGAATAATAATAGCAACACGAAAAAAGACGGAAAACGGCTAGATTGTGAAGCAAATGCACGAATGAAGCACCTCGGTACGCAATTTTCGCGTCCAGGAAGCTCAGAATCCTGTTTTTATGACCCCCCCTAGCTTAAAGACCCAACTGTTAGGGTTTCGGTCAATCGATCGAAAGTAAACCGACGGTAAAAATTAGTTTTCGGGGAAATGCCAATCGCGCTCTCCCTATCCTCCGTCCTCGGTTCGGTGTGTTTAGATCGAACGGACGGACCCGGTGCTGGTTCACAACTGTGCCAAAAAATTGCCAGCCACCCAGCCCAGCCCGACCCGACATCTGGCCTCCGGTGGCGCGGAGGACAAACGGGCGAGGCACTTAAACAACCGTTAAGCTTTCCCTTAAAAGCATCCAGCCCTACTTTTAATCCGGCTCATAAAAGCTCCGACAATTCTGTACCATTTCGTTGGCGGCAAAGTGCGTTCCCGCTCGGCGTTAGTTCGCGCGAAGGGTTTTGCGTTTTTTTTTCGTTCAAATGTTTGACACGGTACGATCGGATAGGACTCTCAAGATAAACCCTTTTCGTTTATACGACCAACACTCTCAGGTGTTACTTTGCAGCAGCAGCAGCACTTTGGCTTTTTATTCGATTGTTTTGCTACTATATAGCTTTACGGATGCGAGCTTGCTCTTCGCCGAGCGCGTGTAACAAAGCGCGGCGGTATGTTGCCAATTGAAATCGAAAAATTTTCCTCCAATTTTGCACAACGATTATCGATTCCTTCCTTCCCGGCCGATAAGATAAAGCTTCGCTTGCAGAACGTTCGGGTTACGAGCCCGCAGCCAAGCAACCCATGTTTATGTTTTGTGCGATAAAGTCAGGGTGGGGAGATTTCAGATCATCCTTTTACCCAGTCTTCATCAGTAGCTGGTTGAACCACTTTCGTAAAAGTGTGTCTGTGTGTGTTTTTCTCCTCACTCCCTTCTCTAGTGCGGGGACACTCATTCACACGACGTACCTTTGCTCAGACGTACGTTGCGGTGGAGCTTTATTAGCCCGAAGGCATCGGGTTCGGGTTTGATAGCGCATAAAAATCTCGTAACCACCAGGTGCACATATTTCGATGCGGGAGTTTTTTTTCTCGCTTTCTTCAATAACCAAAGTTAACACCCATTCATAGTTCCGTAACACGGCAGACGCATACCCGTAGGAAAAAAAAGGTTCAACTCTGCTTCACTTCTGCAAGAACGCACCGGAACTTGCCGGAACGCGGTGGCAAAGTAATGGTGGACCGGAATGCAAATAGTTCGATCTGCCATAATCGAGCAACATATATTTTCCATTTACATTCCCGAATCCGGAAAGGCTTTTCCCTAGCGCGGCGTGGTGTGCTGCAATTTGGTATGTGAGCGTATGTTTCTTGTGGTTCGTTTTTGCATATCTTTAATTTCTGGTGTGGTTGCGGATGCTCCGGGGAACGGGGGCAAGAATGTGAGACACATGGGGCAAGCAGTTTTGTAGGCGAGCATAACGGGAGTGTAAATAACAAGCTCCACGATATAGCGGATGAGACTGGGGGCCGCATGATCAGCGTTCATCATCTTTTCCTTCCTGCCTGGTATCCGGAGTTCCGAGCGAGAGCGAAAGAGGGAAAAGTAGTTGGAGCAAAGCATCGACATACCAAGAAATCTATCCTCCTCACGTGACCGAGTTGTGGTCGGGTTTGGAAAATACGGTTGATCCGGATTATCGGATCACTGTAAAATCGCCAATGGCCATCCACCAAAGGCACCCACCACGGTCTCCCCTCGTACCTAATTGACCGTTTGAGGCGTCACGAAGCGATAGGATCGTGAAGATGATCCGTTTGGTGCGGTTTAATCCCAAGTGTTAAGAGAGGGTGCAAAAAACAGCTCACTACACTACAATGTGATAATTTTCTATCACTTTTAAGTACGAGAAATTCAAGAATGTGTACATGCTTAGATTACACGGCCTGGGTTTATGCTATTATGCTCTCCCACGATATTATTCCTCCTGGATAGTTTGCTGCGTGCAAACCGTTCCGGAAGGAACTCACACCGAAAGCTTGGTGCTCCCCCCAAGCACTTACAGCCCATAGAGTTATGTTTACGTTTGGAAGTGGGCGTTTGCGCGGGGGTTTTTCTCACTCATCGCAACAAGAAAACAACGGTGCGAGTGTGCAGATTTGTATTATTATCGTTTAAAGCTGGCGCCGGACTCGTGTGCAGAGATTAAGTATGTGTTTACTAGTTTGTGCGGCGGGGTGTTGGAAGTTCGCGTGGAACGGCAGTATGGATAGCTTGTAATTATCTACCGACTAGCGAATTACAACCCCGCCGAATGGTTACGGTATAATCTGTACAGCACGATTTGTCGAACAGCATGTGGCGCTTAGTCCGATGAGCAAATTTGAGCGAATACTATTGGGGGGAAAAAAATAGAGCCAATGGTATTGTAAACTGTACTCGTTACAGTGTGGAGGTCACGTGCCCGATACAACGAGTGGTTCAAGAAAGGGAACTCACGATCTCACGATCATGCTGATGTTCGATGCTTCAAACAGCATTAATCGGTACAGTTTAAATGAAGGGAAAGGAAATCATGTCGTTAGGATTTCAGGTGGATTATTTCACGTGAAAAAAATGTCGCTACCTAGTTTTGGTATTCAATGGATCCTTTTTTATGTCGCTTTGATTTTTTTTTGTGTTACTCTTTCAGTAATTACTTTTTTATAATTAATTTACTTATCAACGATATAACCAAATAGCGGACCTTGCCTGCCAAGTGAGTTGTGAATACCATTTTTTTCCGACGACCTTCTCTCTCCAAGTAAATTTGAGACTGTCACCTCTGGTCTTCCTTTGCATATTGATGATCTATCCTGATCTCCATGAATTCTTCTTCTGCTTGGTTGGGCTGTCCTAACAAGCAAGTCTGAATGACATGGCCCGTTTGCCAATCTGTTTCCGGGACACTCGGTCCAAGGTTGCATCTCTCCATCCACGACTGCATCCGATCTCCCTCAGGTTGGACTTTACTTGATCCAGTCATCGAGCTCACTGTGCTCCTCTACAGCTCAGCTAGTTCGTGGTTCACACACACCTCCAAAGATAGTCCTTAGCACTTGTTGGTTGAAAACGGCGAGCGATTTGGCGTCCTCCGCCAACATAGTCCAGGACTCGTGTCCGTAGAGGACTACCGGACGTATCAGTATGCGATATATGGTGAATTTCGTGTGTTGTTCGTATTCGTATTGCATTTTCTGCATATCAGAAGTTTGTGGAGCCAATAGTAGGCACGATTCCCCTGAACAATGCGCCTTCGGATTTCGCTGGTGATGTTGTTGTCTGAAGTTACGATCGTTCCAAGGTAGCAGAACTCCTCTACTACCTCGAGATCGTCGCCGTCAACTGACATTCGCATACTCTGCTTCCCAGTCGAGTTCTTTCACGACCAGAGCCTCCGGCAAACAGGTACTTTGTCTTCATCGCATTGATCCTCAACCTTATCCTAACGGCCTCGCGTTTCAGTCGGGTGTACGCCTCGCACACCACCGTTCTTCCGATATCATCCGCGAAGCCAAGGATTTGGAGAGAACGGGTATAATTCGTGCCATGACTAACAAGATGATTTAACCTGACGTTTCTAATTAATTGTATATTAGTGACTCCATTATAGAAGTTTTAAAGCTAATTGCAGCTCAATTCCGCGTCCCATGTTCCATGCGAATTTCCCTGGAATGTTGTTAAGAAGTTATCCTCAAGTTTGGGCAGAGTCATTGGCCTTTTAGATGTATGTGAACTCCAAGACTATGCATGTTTTAGCTTTTCCGATCCTCGTATATTAATGATGTTGTGAATGATAATCATTAATTCTAGATCAAGTTTCAGACTTCATCGAAAGTATTTTAATCCAGCTGATGTTTCTCAGACTTTTGTTCTGAAAGTCAATTTTTGTGGATTCGACCATCAGTAAGATAAAACATCCGGAGCAATTTAAACATCGTCACATCAGAATTCATCGCAACGGTCAAGCAACGTTCCAGTTTCTTATACCAACACGACTGCTGGAAAAAGTTTTTCATCCACTACGTAAATCACCTCCCGGTGTTTGGCTAGCCGAACTAAATTAAACCGAACGAAAATAATCCCAGACACCGTATAAATAATGCATTCGCACGACATAATCCACCAATGAATCAGGATAAAAGTCAGAATTGCAATCCTTACCGCTAACGCTTCCTTTTCCCGGTGCAGTGACACTACACATGGTGTGTAGCCTTCCAAGTGCAGCAACAGGAAGGTATCGAATTGCACCACCGAGGCGAGGTGTGAAAAGGCGTTCTTATCGTTCGGTACGAGAGTTGTGGACAAGATTTACGTTTTCGTTCCCCTGCACCGTTCGAGAGAGTCGGAGAGAGTGCGATGTAATTAAACGATCGTAATAACGATTGCCCCTAGTCGATAGTCCAGAACTTCTTGGTTCTTGGTGACTGGTCGGCGACTGGTTTGTATCCGTTTGGAATCCGGTAGTTCATGGTGTAATGCATGTCGATAAATGCTGTTCTTATGGTCCGTTAAGGTTGTACGTATTCTACCGACAGAGGGTTTAGTTGTTGAAAGAACGAGGTTGCAAATTGATAAATTTGTCCTCCCCAATAATGACGCCATCGCTTGGTAGTAGAAAGTAAGAAAGCTGAATTTTCGTTTCTCAGCTTGAATGAAATTTTGTTATCTAAATTCTTAACTCCACCCAAGATTGTAAGTTCATGTCCTACATACAAAAGCCCAAACCTTGGTGGCATTTACCTATTTCCGGTATGTTTTTATGTGTTACGATAATGCATTGGGGTTTTCTATTCAACGTTTTATGATCACCAAGCTACAATTCAAGAAGCAACTAAAAGGTCTGAAAAGCACTTCCATGTTCACACATCAATCTATGTATTTTAGCACTTTTAGCAGATACCACACTCCGCTTCGATCGGGCCGTTTATCTTCCCGGCTTAGAGTGGTTTGTGGGATTGTAATCGGATTGCTATAAATAAAAGTTACTTTCGTTGTTTGTTCCAATCAATCGGTGCACGCCTTACGCACTAGCACCGGATTAGAACCGGCTTAGGTTGTGCTTTTGCTCCATATAAGCAGGTGATGCTTTCACTAGGTGGTGGACGCTAATGGAGCGAACATTTGTACGCTTGTTTTTTTTTCAGAAAAGGGCTTCCTGTACAATGTTCCAGTACCAATGGGAAGGCAAAAAAAAAACAAAGCGAAGGTTCGTGCTCAAGTCACGCTTGGAATTTGGGAATATAATTTCCGAAAATCAACAAGCTCCAATTTCCGGAAGTGCGGCAGTTTGGTGGTGTTCTGAGCATTTCCACGAATGCCGCTAGCGAATTCTAAATGTCATGTTACAATTTTCGATAGCAGATACCGCGGGTACCTCAAACCCACCTGCAAACCACAAGCTCACAGGTTCTGAATTGTCGCAAAATGCTGACGAAGTATGCTTGTATACATGCTCCCTTTACACTGCACTTGTCCATTCAACTGGTGCCGGGTCGTAACTTACATTTCTAATCAACGGTCAAAAGGGCTATAAAATTAAACGGGGAACATAAATTTTCATAATTTATATGCTTGCATCGGCGGGAACTCCGCGTTTGGCTTAATATTTACACTTCCCTTTTTTTTTTTGGCATCGATTTTGGACGTTTGAGTTCTGAACTTTGCTAGCATGACCAGCGCGGTTTAGGTGTACCGCAAAGAAGGCACTGCTAGTTGACATTATTTTTTCAATCGTTTTACACGGTCCCTTTAGGGAAGCGAACGCGAGTTTTGCGAGTCACTAAACAATGCTTTACACGCGGGAGTAATTGAAATCCTTTATTATCATGGGCGACTATCGGCAATGGGAATAGATGGACGGTGGAATTGTCGAACATTGCGCTGGCGTTGGCAGGAGACAGAACGGTCGGGGTTGCACAAAACAGCCACAGCGCTCGTATGGATTATCTACGGCCGCTACTGACAGTCTGGCCACCTACCGCGGTTTTCCTGATGTTGAAGATTTTCCCTCCGGTCGCTATACTGCCGCGTCGTGATCGTCCCATTGCGATCGTAAATAAAGTTAATTGAAGAATTTTTCAAAACATGCCCGGTGCGGAATGATGCAGATGCACCCGGGTTTTTGCATTTCGTTTCGCAACGTCTAGCCGTGTGGGGTTCGGTACACACAAGGGCGTTGCGGTACGCTCATGAGCACCGTCAAAGTGATCGGTCGACGGTATGATTTATGAGGGAAAGATCGTTATCGGAAGTGCGTTTTCCGGTGGTTACCCGTGAAAAGAGGCTTCATTTGTGGCCGGTCGTTAGTATGCGGTGCGGAAAAGCGATGCAAATGGATAGTGGACGTGGTTGTTTATCGTTCTATATAAATTAACCGAGACATTTATTGGAAGGAAGGTCGGCGGGTAGTGTTTCTAGTACGCCGGAGCAGTCGGTATGGGAGCAAAATAATAAATGGAAGCCGGTTAATGGAACTGTGCGATGGTTTATACATTTCTAATGCTTTTTTCCATGCAATAGTGATCATAAAAATGATTAAAATAAATGATTATCTTGTGCATTTTTATTATTTTCTCTTTGACGATGAACTCTACTTCAAGGTATTCATAGGCCATCATTTAACTTGTCTACGAAGATTGGCAAAGGGGCGTCAGTTTCGTGAGTCAAAGACAATTCTTGAATGATCGTTCATACGAGATGACTCGGCGACATCTGAAGTAAAGGTTCAATAAAATTCTACGTCACGCAATCCTGAATGAAACACTAATTTAACAAATGGAATGAATATATTGATTTCCACCTGGCAACGGCTGTAGTCAAGCTATTATTCAACTTTGGAGATATCAGATCACTTGATAGCGTTTCTTAGACGACTACACCCGGAATAGGGTACTCTGTCTCGGTTTGGAGAAGGAAATATCTCCCAAGCAATGTGAATTACATAGAAGTTTTGATTTAAGTGTCTAATTCCTGACCGTACAATATTAATAAAAAAATCATGTCTTTAGTCATTGGAACATACAATGAACCACCTAGTTTTAAGATAATTAAATCTTTAAATACAGGAGCTTTATTTCACTGTTTCACAGTTCTCAAGTATTTAATCTTACTTAGTCTTTCAATTTGACTGTATCTAATTTTAACGATAAATTTTGCTGACAGTAACAAGATCCAATACCAACTAAGCTTATAGCACTTATACTAAACACTTATCTTTTATTGTATATCCGCTTTAATAGTACTTCAGTTGCTCTAGGCGATAAACATTTCTTCTGATATCATCCAGATATCATGACCCACTTGCACTATTCACACTGTCAACATATTCCATTTCGAGCGTCGGTTGGTGATGCCACTATTCACAGTCATAAACGGATGGCAGAAGAACATTCCCGGTGGCTAAATTCTTTCAGTTTAATATCGCCCTTGTCATCGTGTCGTGTCATTTCGCCGGGATGACGTGACTAATGTCACTTCATTACATAACTCATTCTTCAGCGTGGCGAACCAAGGCTCCTCTGCGTGTGCGTACAGCCCTCGTAGACAACCGTAACCCACCTACTTTCTCCAACTGCCCAGGCTATCTAGCCATAAAAATGATGCTGGTGCAGTTGCGTTCGTTGCGTCGTTCATCGCTGCAGTGTACAACAAAGTTTGGTCGCAAAACCTGTGCACCGACGGTCCGGAGTATTGAGGTTGGTGGCTTACTACTATGAGCGATGCATCCACGCCGGTCCGGTGGCAGCTCGTTTGCCACCGGAATTAGCATCTAGCCTGCGGTGTTGTCGGTCGTCGGCACCGACTATCCCGGTGACCTGACCTCAGGATCTTGGGTATCGCTTTGGGAGGCCGACATCATCAGCATCTCGCATCCCGGCGTATCCAGTCGAGCGGGGGCTATTTGGAAGGTGCATATTAAGCGTCTGATTTATTGCTTGTCGCTTCACCATTTTTTTGCCATCGCTCTTTTTATACCATCCTCCGGCTCTCGCACACTGCCGGCGAGCAATCCTCAGTACGTTTCGTTTGGCAATACAAGAGTCAGAAGATGTGAAGTCCCACAAGTGTGCAATTAAAAAACATTTCATTCACCGTGCCCTCTGCTACCCTGTGTAGCACAGGCATGGAACGACATTGCAGCGATCCGTCCGGGGCTGGTCTGGGATGTGGCGACTCCGGAACGTCGGTTGAAAAATGCGCCAGCCTGTTGCATGCGTTCCAGTGGCGCCCGGTTAGTGAGCGCTGCATTCTGAAGAAGAGTTTGTGGGCCGTTTCAAAAAATCGCCCAACCCCGCTTTGCGAAGGAATGGAACACGCGGGCAAAGGCATGCAATGCAACATGCAACCCGAAACATGAGCCGCCGTGCATATATGTACGGCACCGGTATGCGATTCCATTTTACCACAGAGCAAACTGTGTGCGAGTGAGGGTTCGTTTTGGGGTTTTGTGGTCAGGCTTCTGGGAGGATCTACAGTATGGTTTTTCTTTGAGCCTCTGCGTTGTGTCCATCGGACCGGCCGGCGTATTGTTAATCCTGAGCGTACATGTGGTCTCCCGGGTAATGGTAACTGTCGCGCACTACGCAGCCCTTTTTCTTCCAATGTCGCAACGCATGATAGTAATGATAATAAATATTAATAAAAAAACACACACTGGCCAGAGAAACAAACTTCGCGAACCTGCTGCCGACTGGTATCGTGTTCGGTATGCGATGCCTGTGTAGTGGAACGACATAGAAAGCATATGCATTGACATTCAGCCTCCATTGTGGTTGCCATTTCTCGTCGTTTGCCGTTCGGTTCGGTTCGGAGCGGAAGTGTCTTTTGTACGCGAGCAAGGATTGCTCCTTCTTCTCCCGGTGTCGGAAGGGAAGACTCGGGAAAAACAATTCCCCTGCCTTTGGGGCACACTCTGCTACACAGTGGAGCCATTTATTTTAATTTATGAAGAACGCCACACCGACATTGTGGTTGTAGAACAATGGTGACGACGGATGCAGCACAGAGTTCGGCGCAGTAGTGAGACAGATTCTCGTTTTTAGTAAGTACACTGTGAGCCATAATGTTAGTAACATTGGATAAGAAACGATTTAAAAGTTAAATCAGTTCGTTAATTATTTGATGTGGCTGGGACAGTACAAAATTCGAAAAAAAAGTTCGAGAGTGTATAGAAATATTTTAGATGACTTGGACCATTAATGACTAGACACTTCGATTTGAGTGTAATTTTTAAATAACTTTTCAAATCGATAACAAATATGATAATTGTGGAGAGGCTTTCTGATTTCGAGTGACTAAACGTTCTTCAGTCACTGTTAGACTGTAGACCATGAAAAGTCATACTAAACATTTAGTTGCACATTTTGGCATTTATTTAACTGTTGTTGCTCTTCATAAAATGGCATAGTATTCAGAATTAAGTATCACTCGAAAGATAGCTATCTATAGAGCCATTTCATACCCTTCCAAACAAATCATATTGACATATTAAGTCCTTCTATCATTTTTTCGGAATTTCCTTTTATAATTCCTTCATTTTCTTTAACTCTTCTAAACGAAATATCGTTTATTAAATATAGTTTAGGGATGGATGTTTTTTTTATCATGATTTTAGTTTCAGAATTTATGAAATGCAGATTTTCCACGTTGCTCATTTTGTCCGTTTTGGAGAAGCGCACTGTGTTCATTATTTGCTTTTTTAAACTCGTTTGCGAATGAATCTTGCCACGGTTCTCAGTCTTGCACGCTAGACATACTTGTTCTACCGCAGACACACGTAACCCGGCATGCACCGACCACCTTATTTCCCTCATCCAGCGAACGGCTCAATCCTTAGATTAGTTTCATTGCTCCCGGTGCAATGAATAATGGTGCAATCGGGTGAATTGCTTTAACCACGGTACCACGCCATTTCACGGTTATTTTGGGTATTGCGCACCTTTTCCGTTTCCGGCACCCTGCGTTCGGGTTTGTTACTCTACGTTTTTTCGGGTTTTTTTTTTCTTTTCGCTTACCTATTGTTGTACCTTTATGCAACCATTTTGGTTAGCGTAGCGTGCAGATTGTGCCACACGATAGCGCGTCGGAAGCGTAATCAAAACTTTATCCTAATCCACATGGAAACGGTTTTCGTACCGATTGAAATACAGTGTGGTTTAGAATTTTAAGTTTTGTTTGTTGTGGTCACCTAAATATGCGTGAGTGCATGAGCATAAATGGTAAATTTATGGTGACCCGATACAATCTGTGGCGCAGTATTTAAAAGCTTGTTGAAATAAATAATTTTTACACAAACTTGCTAGAGGTTTTTTCTACTAAAGTTTTTCCACAAATTTTACTTGAATAGTTCATTGAAACGAAAAACCCGCTGTGCATAATTTCCTGGACAAGATGAATAAATTGCCATGCAAATGTTAGAGTGTTATATTTACTCTCGGCAGATTTAAATAAATAAGATTTATATGCAAATGGTCAACAGGCTAATGTACATCAAAATACATTGTTAAAATTCGCATGCCCGTGGCACTTCGTTTTCCGTGTCGTTTTTTGCACCGTGTGCACCACGAAACTATAGTCGGCAGAGCAGTGACCCGGTGTAAAATCGCTTGTCACTTTGCCTGTAAAATTCCGTTCGCCATGCTGCCCAACCTGTGGTTTGCCTCGCGCAAATATTCTGCGCGACTTCGGTTCGTCGCGTCTGCAGCGAGACTTTGTTGAGCTCGGCATGTTTTCACAGCCCCGGTGTACACATAATTGCAAATAGAATTTATGTGGATGAGGTTGAGGTGGGGTTTGTGCAGGGTGGGGAAAAAATGGAACTTTTAACACTTGGGATATTTGCGTGTTTTATTCACCTCCTCCTGCGGCAAGGAAAGAATATTTTCCTGCGTTTGAGGAAGGAATGTAAAGAAACTCGGAGAATACCGGAGATGACACAGGTATGGTAGGGCAACAGGCAAATAACTCCACTGTGGTCTTTGTACGAGATGATAAACTTCGAAGCAGAGTTTATGATTCGGGGCAGTTATGTTTGAAAAGCTTCAATAATTGGTCATTTTTCTTCCGATGAGTGTGCGGGAATGGAACGGGCAAGGTTGACATGTATATGGTACTATAATGTTAGATGGTATGGCAATAAGATCGTGTGGGATGTAAGTTGTTTTCACGTGAATCAAACCAATAAATTGTAAAGATTTTATTTGATTTAAAATCATCTGAGAAGGAACAAATTATTCGTAGTATTTTTTTTTTCTTCTATTTTTCTCTACTCCATGGTAATCAAGGATTGGGTTTTAGGATTTTTAACCTTTTAACGGCGTGCCGTGGACATAAATGGATCATGTCAACCGTGTGGCGATATTTTATAACAAGCGCCTCCTGCTAAAGGCGCCCGATCGTTGGGTGGATTATGTTGCGGTCGGTTCGATTGCGATATTCAAACAAAAAACTCACTCCTCCCCTACAGAAACCCACCCCATCGGTTGTCCCGAGTGTCTGATGCATGAACAACACTAATTGACTTTTCGTTGGTAGCAACGTAAGTGACAGCTTGATGGTTTTGCGATTACAAAGGACCGATCGTGTGTCTGGTGGTTCCACCTCTTACGACACCGAACGGAGTAATCGGGAGCAAAAGGTAGTTTTACTTAAACACCGCACATGTAAAACACCAATAAACGAACAAGCTTTTTGTATGATCTGATTCGCTGTTACCGTCACTATTAAGTGGAGAGAAAAAAGAAACAAAAACACACACACATATTTACTACATTCAAACACCACGTCAACCGCTTGTCGGTGCAAAATGTGAACGTTTCGATGGTTTCAACAATGATCGAAAGGTGCACAACCACCGACCGGCGATCGTGGGCCAAGCGGAGAGATTGAATGTAAACAACGGACGGTGAAGTCCGGGGAAACTACATAAATCCAACCGGCAAAAAAGCTCTTTTCTTCATTATGAGACAGCAAACGCTGTTTTGTCCTTTTTTTGTACTTCAAAGTAACATACACAGAGGGAGGACACTGTGTCACAACGGACTCCGGGGTTCGTCGCTTGTTGCTGGATTTAATGTTTTTAGTTTAACGCACGACCACTTGGGGGGGAAAGATGTAAAGTGGTACCCGAAAAGTTTTAAAAGCTTTTCGTAATTGAAACACCCGTTGTCTTAATCTTGGCAAACAAATACAATGTACACGTTATGTTGGAAGGGAAGGCAGGTCACTCGTTAGCGTATGGGGAATATGGGTTTGAATTCGGATGACGTTAAGGCTTATGAACTATTGAATATAAATAGTATAAGATTTTTTCGATTTTTTAAGGGCAAAATCTGAAAAAGATAAATGTTCATCTACTGATAAATCGTATAATCCATTTTCATGGACGTTTGAAATTTCCTGAAAAATTTAATTGAATTCATTGTTTTTTATCTGTATGTGTTTTATATTTGCTACTTTTCGAAGGCAATTAAATTAGGAAATGAAATTGGCTATTTTTTGCTGCACTATACGCATAAATTTCGCATCCAATCGCTAATGTACTGGTGAGGCGCTAAACTTGCCGTATCTTTGTCTACGAAGGACGTTGTTTCGTAGAAAGCAAAATAAAAATAAAACTTATCGTTGACTTATCCGTTCGTACCATGGCAACCGGCAATGTTAATCACATGCCAGCTACAGTGTTTACAAAAATCGGCTGAGTCCGGGATTGGTAGGCAGCCAGTTAGCCCGCGGCCAGGCAAACAAACAAATGCCTGATGGTTTTTGGCAGTTTGTTTCTTTCGTCTGTGTGTCTGATGCTGGCCTTGCGTGGAAATTCCACTCCCCTACCATCCAAAAAGACAGTCAAGGCTTATTCCAGGATAAAAATGAGCAAAAAAAATGGTTTTGAAGGTTTTTTGTCTTCGGAAAAGAAAGCAAGTTCCAAACAGTATAATATCGTGCTAGAACGAGCGGACGCAAAATCAATTAAGATAATGAGAAACTGAACCTTGACTAGAAGCGCCACCCAATGAAGCGCAAAATGCATCGAAACAATAGTTTTGCAGGAGCTGTCTGGTGTCGGAAAAGAGATATTTGTTTCGCTTTCTAGGAGCTTTTTTGTTTGGTCAGTGCATGTGGCCATTGTTCATCGTATTCATTTATCGCAGCTAGTGAAACTAAACTAGGTTGACTCTAAAGTTCGAAACAATTTTTAATAAGGAAATGGAAATAGTGTCAGTTACGCTTAAAGTCTTGCTCTCCAAGCCGGATTTAGAAACTAGAATAACTACTCAAAATGTTATCAACAATCGTTCTATAAAAAAAATCTAGCATATCATACTTTTCTAGGTTTTTTACGGTAGCACTAACTTTTTTACGGGTTTGAGTGCCAAACATTATTTTCAAGAAATGTAGAAATGTAAATGGAGGTGAAACATAGTTGAAATTTTATTTACAGCTCAAAATGTAAACAAACAGTTCTTCTGCTGTTTTTTTGTGGTAGAGAAAGTTTCAAGTAAAAAAAGTTTTCACCTCAAAAGTAAATTTTTTTTTAACTTGATTTAATCAATCATTTCATCATCATTTTTGTAGATAACTAATCAAATAGCATTGGTCACAAACAAAATTACGCTTTTCAATATTATTCACGTGGGTTAGAGTTAAATAACAAAGTTAGAGTTAATGGTTAGAAATTAAATAAATAATTAAAATTACGTGGGTTTTTATCCTTTCTATCAAGCGATACAGGCTTTCCATTGTTCCAGTTGGGTTCAAACCGCTTGAAAAATTCCGATGTATTTGAGGCTCCATTTAATGTTTTTATCGATTAGAACTGCTTCAAAAGGTTGACGCATATTACCCATTTAGATATTGTAAATTATTTTACTACTGAATTATTGTTTTGACACACTGCTATGAATATTAGAATTTGGGCAACTATAAGTACAGTAGATTTCTATCAAAACGAATTTTGTTGAATCTTTTAAAATTCACAGCGTCTATACTTAAAGATAGAACGTTATTATGGTGATGAATTCAACAAGGGCATTAATGCAGATTTTTTTTCGTAAAAAATAATCAACACTTTTGTTTCAACCTAATAGGTGTGTCCTACTAATGGTACGGTCGGGAGCAATGCGAAGAATGAAAAACGTGACACGGGTTGAATACGTATTTAGCATGTTATTTTCCCGCGAGTGCACTAACAACCGGCATTGACCATGATTTGGAAATTCTATCATGTGCCCCGGAAAACACATTCAAAACAAGCACTGACTCCTGTCCCCTCAATGCTCGTTAGGAGAAGGTGAAGGTTAATTAAAGTGAATGTTGTATGCAATTTATTACGCTCGAAAGAATCCGCTCGACCCCACATACATACACAAACGCAGATGGAAATGCGCGAGTCGCATCGAACGGTAGCTCCTTAGCAAAACGGATAAGCGAAGCAATTTTCACAGTCCAACTAACGAACGAGGTCGATATGTGATCGTGCGAAACCACGCTACACACAGTGGTCGTGGGTGTTTCCAACGCCAACAAGCCACTCGATACTGCGAGTGTAAACAATTGCTGCTATCTTATCGTTTCATTATGCAGATTATTTTCTTACAGCGACGTCTTGGCGATCCTTACGGGTACGGAGATTTATTTTCTATCGATTCCGAACCTCGGGTGGGTGGTGGGATACACAACGAAATAAAATGAAGCTACAGATTTACCTTTGGCTGGGCATTTGAGAGCCCTTTCGATTCAAGGCTTTCTGGCATAATGGTAAGATGCTACCCCTCGTTCATATAAGCAAACGAACGGGGGGTGGCTGGTAATGGATGTTACATCATCCAGCACGTACATACCATCTGCCATGCTCCCAAAGGGGTGGGGAAATGTGGCACAAAGAAAAATTATCTGTCAGTGCAAACCGGCCGGTCGGTGAAAAAGGCAAATAAGCTTTCAATTAAATTTAATTCCTTCAACTCACAACAGAACGGGATGCAACTTGAGGCACTACCCCATCTACCGTTCGCATCGAGCAAACATTGAGCATCGGTCGATGGGAAATGGACCGACTGCTGGAAAAGATCTGGCCCAGCCGCTTTGCAGACATGCTGCAGTGTCGTTTGATTTGAATATTTCTCGTTATGAGCGTTAGTGTCCCCTGTGTATACGCTCATGCACGTGTGCCTGTGTGTCGATAAATCTTTTAATTCGTATCAAGTTTTGCATTCGAAACGATTTATGAGTCCGTTGCAAAGGTTTATGAGGTCGTATGATGAATTTATAACAAACGCTTGTTTGCCCAGATTATTTGAGTGCTACGGCACACCAATCGGTTCGGTTTCAATGTATATGATAACTTGAAACGGAACGACACTGCAAATTGGACCATGAAACGTCATAGTTGGGAAGTCATATTTTTATCAATCTACGATTCAAAGAAATGCACCAATTTGGAATTTTATTTTCTTCAAAATAAAATAAATATTGCATTGAGGAATTATACTATCCGTGTTTCTTAAATTTTCATCTATATCAAAGTAATAGAGGAAACATATAGCAAGTATAAAAAGAGGATGTTATCTATAAATATAGAAATGAATGTTTGCTTGTTCGTAGTCCGTAAACTATTGAAACAAATATTGGAAAATAAAAGTCGGGAAATTCTCAAGGAAAAAGCAATGTAAAAAAATAACTATGCCTTCTTGAACAAATTTCACCCGTAATAGATCCGCTACTGTTTGAAGGCCCACGATCAAGCTGGATCTCAACATTTTCTATATTTAAGAGTTTCGAAGATCGGCAAATTTGTCAATTTCTCCCTCTTCTAGATGGTGAATTCTCATTTTTTATTCTTATTGGGTTCTCCAAAAAATCCTTGGTATTTCTCATTCAATTTCATATTAACTACAACAATAATTTTAAGCGATCTAACAAAAATTTTAAAAAATGTCAAAATCTGTTTTTGTGAGAAATTTGTTTTAAACAATTTCATACTATAAACAAATTTTAGAACGGAATAAAGTACTTTTAGACAGCTAGTGCTATAAAGCATTTAACTGCTTATAACATAACTGTTAAGTTTGATTTTTAATTATAAAAGCTTACAAAAGTCTTAATGTCATGGAAATATAGAATTAAAAAAGTATAATAGTTATAGGAATAATAAACAATGACAAAACCATGCAATAAAAATGTGTGAAAAAAAACCAATAACAGATGTACACATAATCCTGTGCACAAAACCTTGATGAACCTAAAAATTGCATAAATGATTAATTTGGTTTCGAACATTTGTTAATATTATTAGCTTCCTTTATCTAATCGTATAATTAAAAGTTTGCGTAAAATCATGCTTAACAAAAAAAATGATACATGATATTAGTTTTTAAATCTTCGTAGAACATCTTTTGAATTGTCAACCATCAAACAAAAAATGCAGAATACGAAGCTTATAAACAAAAAAATTTTAAAATTTGCTAACCAACCAACGTTACGGTTTTGCGATTGGTTTTACAATTTTCACGTACAGCCAGAGAAAACGCTTGAAAGTGTCACATAAAACAATCGATTTTAATCGAATAAAGTCATCTTTTTTAACCGTCAAACAGTCGACAACAACAACAGAACGACCGAAGCAAATCATAATCGTTTTTTTGTTCTTCGCCGGCGCAACATTCGAATGATGGCGCCGCACACCGGCATGACTTTTGATTGATGGTGGAAGCTTGTTTAGCCTGCAGGTGTAAACAAATTGTGTTAACAAGATGAAAAACAAATTGCTTCCGCCGCTGCCGCTGTTGATTGCATTATTCTTTCGGCTTACGATGGCGCTCCGTACTGGGCAGAGTTGATTCACTTGTCGCTCGATTGCGCTGGCGACACACGCAAGATGTGCTGATGAACCCCTGGAAACTCTCGATGGACGGCGGAGTGGATGATTAGAAGCAGCGGGATGAGCACTGCTGGTGGTGAAATCATGTTTGCCCAGGGCGCCCGCTCGTATGCATCCCGTGTGGAGAGGTACCCATTGTGTGGCAAATTTTCCAAAACAAAGTCAAACCCGCAGCCGACCGACTGAGACAATATTATTCTCAGTGAAACCGCAAACATTTGCCACGGTCGACACCGAGGCATTAAGCGATTAGCAGAGGCTTTCTGCCGTTGCCGTATCTTAGGACGCGGTACGTGGCACAACCGGAGATGCTCCATTTTATCTCAAAATTTTGCGGTGCAAATCAGCTTGCCAGCTAGCGGCGACGGGTCCTGTTGATGTGACAAGGGAAGCACACATTTAGGCATAGTGACTTTACCCGGGAGCTGTCGGTCACAGACCGCCACCGACTGAGCGGAACGCCCCGAACCTGGAAGATGTCAAGTGTTTGCGGAAGATATTTATCAAAACTCGGCTTATGTGGCAACATATTCACTGGCGGCGTTGGAATCGGCGCACACCCGGAAACTACATACTGGCAGAATGGGGCAGGTGAGAAAAGTACGTATGTTTCCCGTAGTCTCTTGTGGCAATCCCACCAACGTTTACACTGCAAACAAGCAGTACACATGCACCCGTGTATGTTTGCATCCCTTCAGGATGCCCTATTGCCAGGTTTTGCATCCTATGTGTTCACCCATCGGTGTGCCGTAGGTCAAACTTGGGCTTTCGACGTTTCTCTCGAGATTTTCCTGCTCGATTGTACCCGCGGGCGGAAAATGCAAAAAGAAAACCAAAAAAAAGAAGGCCGACAAACAGCTACAAATGCTTTGCTCCACAGGGACCTAAGGTGTGTGTTTTCACCTGGAGGCGGTTTTGGAACGATTGAAGAGCTCCGGTGCGGAGGCACTTTTAAATTGAAGTCAACATCATTTGCTACGCCTTCGGGAGAGTAGTCTAGGTTTCGCTGTGTGCGCCGAAACGTGAACTTCCGTGCTGAGTTGTTCTTGTCTCTCTTATCCTTCATTGGGATGGGAACATGGCCGGGAGTGGTCGGGATCGGATCTTCTTCTTATAACCGAAAGCAAATCCACGTGTATGAGCCGGATGAGTAAGTCCGGTGCAAATTAGAATTTCCAACACATTCCACGTTCTGAAATCATCGTTGCTTGGAAAAATATAGGTGGAGTCGTTGTTACGCTGGTGGAAGCTCTGTTTAGTTTGTCCATTTCTGGTTTAGTTGGTGGAGATGAGCTTCAAAGCCACACTGGGGAGCCTAGGGATCAACGCTCGTGGCGAATGTAGCGCGAAATGAGTGAACTAATGGATTCATTTCAGTTTTTCGTTTGTAATGTAGAGGCAGGTCTAGTTGAAAGTCTCATTATGTATATGGTGAAGTTCATCAGAATTTAAAAAGGCCTTAAACTTGCGATAAGTCTCAGAAGAGATTGATGCTTTTTTACAGATCTTCCTGTAATTTGTCAAAAATATTTGAAAAGGAGAAGCCTGATGATATATATTTATTCCAAAGATTTATTAAGGTTAGGTCTCATGGTCCATCTCAAAGGAATTTTTGAAGAGGTATGATGCTCACAAAGACTTCAAGAAAACAAAAATATAATTTTCCAGTTTTCTTTTTTGGATGTTTCTAGCACCCGACTAGATAAAATATTAAAAATAAATTCCTTACCGAGTGTACGTGTTAAAGCCTTGTAAGAATGAAAGTTTGACCACCAATTTGAGTTGATCTCTTTATGAACTCTCGGGTGCGATGGCAAGAACTTCTGTCCGGACGTTAGGCTAAAAAAAATGAAGACCCCACAGCGCAACAGCAGCAGCACCATTACCCCATGTAATCTACACCGGTGTGAAGGAGCAGGAAGAATAAAATTGTTTAGTCATTTTGCAATTATTCCCAAGGAATTCTTCTCTTCTCGCTGTGGCTACCGTTTCCAAGTGAGGAAGTGCTGTGTTGCTTTGCGCCAACCTTCTCGTATCGTTCTGGGAGCGAAGGACGCGGTTGGACCATTAGAAGCAGTGAAGCTATGGGGAGGCGTTTGTTGGTACGAGATCCACTTGCTTCCAGTGTACCCCACGGAATCGCGAATCATCGTAGGTGCTTGTTTTGTAATCTATGATACTCATTTGGAGCACATTAGGCGCGCGTTTCGATGGATCGATTGGTGGTCCCCGGTACACAAGTAATGCGTCCCTGGAGGTGGTTGGAGGTGGCTTGATTATTTTCTTGGCCGGTCTGGTTGTGTTCACCGGTCTCAGTCACAAGCTGCGGTAGAATCTTTTCTGTTTTTTTGAGCGTGTGTCTTTTAGCTTTTGTTTCCTAGCAGCTTCGCTATTTCTTTCATATGCGTTCAGTACTCTTCCTATGCGAGGAATGCGAGAAAGGTTCGCTTTCGCTTTTCCATCGTTCGCATTAGCTGCGTTTTTGCTGCGATCAACATATTCTACCCACCACGGGAAGGAACCAGCTGCGATAGTTGAAGAACGTATACCTTTTTATGTTCAAGCATCTCTCACCACGTAGGAAAAGGGTTTTACCTATGTTGAACATCAGATTCTTCGGAACAAAATTCGAATCAATCGAAAGCAGATTATTGATTTCACGGTGCTCACCAGCAGAGCACACGCGATGGTGAGGTGTATCGACTTTCGATTTCCGTACTTAAGATGTCCGACAGTGGCGTCCGTCCGAGGGTATTCCAAAATATCCGACGGAGCCTCCTTGAATTTCGATCAGAAAACGCACACGATGATGTCGGACCCTATTGTTCTTTTGCCGCCCAATGGGTGGGATCTTCTGTTGCCGATGGTGTTTGGCAGCTAACCAGCGGCGAAGAAAATGACATTTTAATTAATTTCACAGCTGAAAACGAAAGGAGCTAGACCTTAGGGGGGGGGGGGGGGCTTTCTGGGGCTGATGGTGCGCTAGCATGAAGGGAAATTGGTTCGTTCTGTTGTTTTATTAGAGGGTTGAGGCTGGAAAAAATATTCCGCAACGTCATGGCAAGTTTGTTTATTTAATCATCGTTTCTTTTCCATTTCTTCTTGTTTTTTCCAGGTAAGAAAAATGAGTGCGTCAGCAACTGGTGTAGACACTGAAAAGTGGTAAGTCATTTCGGATTCGAATGCAACTCTTCAACCTTCGAGTAAAAATGGGATTTAACAATTCACGGACAAATAATATTCCACGATATTAAACGATCAGCTTTTTGAGATTGATTCTTCTAATGTTAAATTTGGAGGTTATTTCTGTTTTCCGTTTCTATAAAAAAAAGACAATTCTAACAAGTTCCTCTAAAATTATTGTTAAAATAGTTACTCAATGAATTATTCTCTAGATTTTGTGCAGTGATGTTAAAGTAACTTTTTATAGGCATGTTAATAACTTGCAACACTAAAATCCTCACTACAAACTATTGGGCAAAATGTTGAGCTAAAGTCTTATAGGTGGTTTTATTTTCACCTATGATATGATCCGCTACTCTCAGAGCCTTAAGACTACAAAAGCTAGGAAAAGGGGAAAGTAGGGAAAAACGGTCACCTTAGGTTTAATTAGGGAAATTTCTGGATATAAAAATCCGGTAACCATGAACGATGTGCAATATTAATTTTACATCCTTACTTTATCAAAATGATCTTTAATACATTGAAATTTCCACAAATTTGTGTGTTTTTATCGTATTTAAAAAACATGCTTAATTTCAAGCAGTTTTAATTTGAATTTAAACATGCTTGATTTCAAGCAGTTTTAATTTGATCGACGGGCACCTGATATGGATGGACACCCAATAAAAACTTTTTTCTCAATTTCACTGTGTTTCTACTTTTTCTACTGTACTACGTTGCTTGGTATATGCATAAAGGTCTTGAGATGTTTAAAAACACAAATTATTTACTAAAAATAAGTTGAAAATATTACCAGTTTTGCTATAAGCGAACGCTACGGATGGGATTGTTGCACCGGTACGTGAATAGTCCGCGCCGTGGTCACTGCCTCAACAACTTATTCCGATTTGTTGACATCTTTTAAATTAAAAATAGGTGCTAAATAAAATAAAATAACTCAGTAAAATAAATCGAATACTTGTGCCAGTATTTCCCACTTTGGCGCCAGTTGTTGGAATCACCAGATTACAAAATGTTTGATTGATATCATTACCGATTTTTCACCAGTGATGCTTTGTAATCAAGACTACTCGCTAACATATGAGACTCGTCCCAATTACAATAAATTCGAGATGCATTGTTAATGTTCGGTAGCAGTAAAATAACGTCAACTAGCGAGCACACAATAAAAACATGATAATTTAATAAAATAAAGTTTATCCAGTAATTATAAGAAGTGTCTATGGAGAGGCTCATACGACAGTACCGGGGATCGAATCTCATTCGGGCCGGTTTCGCAGGACTGACTATCCTGTTGCGGGTAACTTCAAATCACGGATGTCATAAATGACAGGGAAGACCTCTCGAGGTTTTAGTGCCATGGAAGCTGGAATAAGAAATGTCCATTTTTCCCACAGTGTCCGTCCTACCATACTTCCCTCTACTTATTAGCAATGTCTATATTTATGCATCGGAAATATGAGCACAATAATTTTATGACATTCGATTATCTTGAACAATTTTATAGACCTACTCTGGTAATGTCTCCAACATTAATTGTGCATCTCTGACATGACACACATTGGCTGTTGAACATTGATGACTTTTGTCCAGTGTATCTGGTTTTCATCCAAAATCATACCAATAAACCACGTCCAAGTTCCTGTACACATAACGGACCATAGAATGCTCATGACCAAGGTCTATAAAATGAAAAACCCGCTTCTTTCCGATCGGGAACCTCAAAAAACCGGCTCAGTGTCACATCAGTCCGTGCATGCGGAACAGCGGCTTAGTGGCAGCCCAGAAAAGATCAACCATTCTTCAGCGCTTGCCCAACAGCAGCGGACACAATCGAACGGTGATGATGAAAACTGGCCTCGTCTTCTCCTGTCCGGGATGGCTTCCTACCATTGATTCGGATCATGTTTGCCAGGAGCGAAGACATGTTCAACTAAATGCGCATCGCTCCACCGACCCCGGGGTTCCCCTTCATCACCGATGCATTGTGTTTGTACTTGCATGTTCGTGCTTATTGCCTCCCTCGCCGGGATGGGCGGGTAGAAATGGGGCTGGAGCATGGAGTGCGGTCACAGCAAGAACTTTTCATGCTCGTCAAACTCGCTCCAAAACGGCGGCTTTGACGATCGCGGTATGCTATCCTTGGGGAACCGGTTGTGGGAATGCTACGCTGACACTCTGTTCTGCCCAACGTTTCTTTCGCTTTTATTTTTCTTTTCATCACGCTATTCCGTATGCGTCTTGCGTACTGTTTTGGATTGCGATGTCTTTTTATGTATTTATGCATTTTCTTCCATGTTACATTGGTATTGGGATTTACGCTTGATAAGGAATTGGAAACCGGACGGATGCGTTTGAGAATGTGCAGTTTGAATGTTTGGATTATAAATTAGATTTTTCAACATGGCTTCACTTCCGTTGATGGATATTGTGCAAATAAATACTCACTTTTTGTAATGCGTTTTTTAAAATAAGTTTTAATGTTTTGAGGGAAGAACATTCTTAATTGGAAATATTTCGCATCCTGACGTCTGTTAGTAATACTTTCTGATTTACGCAAAACGAATCAAAATCAGCACAAGAAAAATCTGTTTGGCGTGCTACGAATTGAATTAACGTTGAGGCCCATTAACCGAACCGGGGAATATGCTTCCCTGAGACAAGCTTATGGCATTCGCGACTGACTGCAGCGGAAGTTGGCTGGATTCCGCTGAAAAGTACACCCCGGAGGTGATAAACGCAAAGAGCAAACGATATGTTTGCGAGGATGTACGTGGAGGAACAATAATGAAAACAACACGGAGCCACTCTCCTCTTCCTCCTCCCTCCCCCTCCCCCTGGAGCCTCGCGGGCAGGATAAAACATCGCACATAAAACAGAAAACAATAAGCCGAACGAAAATGAATTAAAAGCAAAGCTGCCAGTTAAGGAGGAAAATGCTGGGCAGGTCGCGCGAGATGAATAACACTCGCGGCATTTTTCGTCGTCCGCATGGCACATCGAGCGGCCGGGGGGATGTGTCATGTGTGTGTGTGTGTGTGTGTGTTGGCACCGACATTCTCCGCCGTACTCACTACTGGCCCGTTTCCAGTTCCACCATCATTTCACTGAGCACGACCAAAGTTTGCTTCATTCCATACGAGAATACAACGCGCCTGCCTGCTGCTAGTTGCCATTTTATCCTGGAGACTTTTTTTTGTGCTGCTTTTGTTGCAAAACGGAACGAAGGGCTGCATATGTACAAACCCCCATCACCCTGTGCACAAAAGAACAAAATTACTTGCCTCCGCCATGGAAAGGGGCAAACCAGCGCTGCTGCAGTTAGTTGCACTCTGCCGCTGCACCGCAAGCTCCGGAGCGGCACACCGGCGTTTGAGAAGGGAAAATTGGATGCAAAATTAAGCTCCCCTAACTCTGCCGGGGTATGTTTTACTCGTAAAAAGCACCGACCAAAAAAAAGCTAACAGTCTCATCAAGCGGAGTAGAATTTCGCACCATTTTTCTGTTTTTTTTTCTCTTGCTGTGCCATTTTGCAGGTTTTGTTTCTGCTTTTGGGTTTTCTGGGTTGTGTGTTGGGTCTTGAAGGTGCTGCACAACACACGCCACATATGCTGCTACTTTCCATCCTGGATGGATCGAGTTTCCGTTCTAAGAAGGATATGTTTTTTTTTGTGGATCTTTTTATCTCTATCCTTTCGTTCCCGGGTTTTGGCGCAATTTAATGCGTAAAGAAATATTGTTGTTTTTTATTAAACCGTAGAATATCCATCACGTTTCTAAGGATTCCTTCATGGAATATCTCAAACCAAGAAGTTGTGCGTTAAAGCACAAACATTCGAAGCACACCTTCTGAAGCTGAGGAAAAAGGCATTGAAAAACAAAATCGTTCATCAGGCATTATTAAGGTGGAACTAAAATTTTTCAAAAGTCATCCCTTTTGCGTACACTCACGTAAGGGCCCCTTCCGAAACTGGAGGCCTCATTTCGGAACTCCGATCGGTCGAAAACAAGGTTAATAATTCAAAACTCCCGTCCGTCCGTCCCCGGTTTGCGGTGAGGCAAACAGACGGGAACAGGAACCGCAAAGAGTTCGATATTCAGAAAAGGGAGGATACGAGGCCTTTTCACGATGATTAACTGTCTGCAGAGGCAGAACCGGTCCGGGGTCCTAGGGTCTGGCTATTTTTATGCTTCCCTTTTATCATCTTCCCTTGCTTGCCCGTCAATCGATGGCGAGAGACGCGAGAGCACCTGTGCCTGGGCTGTGAAGCCGAATCCATAACCGAGCCAGGAGGATGCCGCTTCGTTTGAGCGCCCTTGTGCGTTTATTGGAGGTTAGAAGTGAGGCTGTATGATATGTGGAGCACCCGGGAAAATGTGAAACCAATTTCGAATGGACGAATTTATGTGTGCAAAGGTCAAGCGTATCAAGCTATTTGTGTGTGCTTGCGGTGATGATCTTTGCGGCCGGTTAAGGTGTTTTGTTTTGTGATGCTCGGCCCGTCGTGAAACCGATTTGGCGATGTTTATAGAACGTTTCACGGCTGTTGGGCGATTTAATTGGAATTTCGAGAGCTGAAGCCGTAACGTCTTCCTCTGCCTATTAGCTACAAAACTGTACGGTGTGCGTATTTTCTAACGACTAATCGCCGTAAGGATTTGCCTTATCCGGTTCTGGATCGACGCATATTCTTTTATCCGACTGTTTGCCTTCCATCAGTTACGGCTGGCTATGGATATTCTTCCTCCGGGGGACGCGAGACGTCGTGACTCGGGTTTAATAGGAGCACGTCCACTTCCACTCGGTCGGGGGGCCAAAGTTTCGTTTTCAATTTTCGACCTGCCTGTGTCCAACGGCAGGCAACGGATTGCCACAAACATAATGGGGCTTTCCGTTTTCCGAAGAAACAAGCTACAATAATTTATTATTTCATTTTCATATAATACCTTCACTCGGCCATTCTGCGACTACCAGTGGCTGTGCGGGCAATTTCCGCACGCTTGGATTCCATTCGGCTTATTTTTCTGGAAACGCAACCGAAATTGATGGACTTTTCGGGCGGGAGTTTACGTATCAAGAAAGACAGAAGAAACAACACATAACGAAGTGAAAAGTGAAGAGACAAACCCATTCAGCCGTTTGATGATACCTTGTGTGTTTTTTTTTCTCGTTTTGTTGTTAATGCCCTTTTCATTCTGTGTTCTGGACGACTAGCTGGCGAGTCATCTTGTTTTGGGATTTAGATGGGTTATTAAAAAAGCGAAAAAATAATGCCTCCAAATAATGTTGACGATCACCGGGATGAGGCTTTTTTGTGTGTTACCTCCTGTTCTTATTATGGCATCATTAGACGATGGGCCGCACGAGTTGTGTCCCGATTGAGATCCTGAGACGGACAGGATCTCGACCGCCGGGATGAAGTTTCGAAATTTGTGAATGCTGACTTGCGCGATGATCCAAATACAGTGGAATATACGTTCGGTCATCGTCTCTGGTTTGAAAATGATGACATAAACTTGAATTACTGAACAAAAAATAACGAAGAAAAATAAAAGATAACAATACGAAAAAACACAGAGCACACAGCGAGCGCTTCAAATACCGCATCTCGCATGATGATGTGGCGAAAAAAAAGGCCCCGGTTATCATTAATCATGGATACGTTCAAAGTCGGCTAAACATTTTTCACAGTATTTAAAGTTCGCTTTATTTATAGAACGTTCACGCGGAGCGCATCGAATTGGATGATGGCCCTGCAGCACCAGCAGTGATCACAGGTGCCTGTGTGCCGATACATCATCCTATCTCATCATCGTGTGCAGAAGGATTTTCCATCTGATTGTTCTCCATTTTTGGTAGGAAAAAGAGTACATTGTAAAGAGTTGGGCAAGGGGATGAAACGAAGCTTGCCGTATAATAATGGCGGCGCGAATTAACGTCTTGTTTGCGATGTTTCCCGGCTCACCATTCCCATTTGTGTGACCCTCGCTGCGGTGATGAAATCGGCATTTGATAACGAGCAGAAGTGACCATAACTCAATCACGGCGTCGTTAGGTGCTTCATAACCAGCTACACCATCTTCGGGTAGCATGGTTTGGTTTGGCATCAATTTGGCAGGAATGCAAAATATTGCGTACGAGTCCCAAACCGTAAGATGGCAAACGTTGCCAACGGTTGCTGCCCACTGTCGTCCAGGAAGAATCGATAATTAGCTCGTTTCTGGTTCTTTCGGGCGAAGATGTGATCTTGGGTCTTCACCACAACCGGATGTGGTCGATGCGTGAAGCGAGTGTGTGTGTGTTACGTTGAGTGTTGGATATTGGATGCAGCAAAAACTCGCCAAAAGTATGCTGTCAGATGCTGTCGCTTTCGGTGATGTAGGTTGCGTATTCTTGGCCGAGAGCCATCAGTTTAAAGGGAGCCCCAAAACTTTCAGAACACCAAACACTGGGAGTCGACTTTACGATGTGGGCAAATTAAAGGCTATTAAACAAATATATTTCCTATATAAAATTTCTCATTCCGTGGGTAGCCCCTATGTGTGTGCTTTTGCTGCCTTTGCACTGTCCTCGCACCACAGACTGATGAGTAATTTATGAATATTAATGTGACGTATCCGTCTGTTCCCGGGTTTCGGGATGTGGATTGTTCGTGCGGGCGGAAATTAGTCAGATTAAGACCTCAGGCTTCGCATCGGTGGTTCGGTGGTGATATACTTGATGGACGGTCAATAGCGTACCCCGGATGGCGTTGTAAGTGGCTGTGCCTTGAGGTTATCCAAGGAAAGAAGGACGCTTTTAATGATTCCCGTAAGCTGTAGCGTTTTACGGCTTTCCACACCATTGGCGTGGAAGGTGGTCATTGTGAATGATGGCGATGGATGCTTAATTGCATGTTCGCTGATGTCGATCTTAAGTTTATGCGAGCTTTTACTGCAATCGTATCTTAAAACACTGAAATAAGTTGTCAGCATTGATGGTCGTGAACAACGTAATGGTAAACCCTTAAAGAGCCATCGTGACGACCTTGTTGATCACATGCCGGGGAAGTTTATCCTGTTACGTTGCATTTTATTGTAACAATTATAGCAAAAGTAGGGACTTATAGTTGTTTATGATAATTTTGGGCCGGATGAAGCAGAATCTTGTGTCGATAAGTTCTAGGAATGGGGATACACAAGCGTGTAAAGTGTTAAGATTCTTCCTGTGCGTGTTTGCTAGAGCATGTTGTAATTTATTCTAACACCTGAGCTTGCCCAGAACACCCGAAACGCAGCAGGAGGGCTAGCCATGAACTTTAATTCCATGCAAATTTTCCTCACCCCAGCTCGGCAGGAAAAGTTGGCTCTCCCGGGGAGATTAAAAACTTTCCCATAAAGGATTGAACTAGGAATGCAGGAGGTGGAGGAGTCGGTGGGAAGAGCAAGCAGCTAGCGGATCGATATGTGCGTGCACACAAGTGATGTGGATTGCGTGCAAAGGAATGTGCACAATGGGTGAGTGATAGAATGCGGTTTTGTCTGAAGCACCCGGGAGCGGAAGGTTTCATGTTTGGGCGGAAGCATGAAGCCTCGGGATGTGATGCTTCATGTGTGTGATTGTGGAATATGCGTTCGACCTCCTATGGTTATGATTGGTGTGGTTGTATCACCCCTCGCAGGCTCAACAAACTCCACTCGTCACAAGTGGAGTAGCGAGAGTAACAAAAATAACCTCGAATCCTTTTGCTTTTCGTTCATCCTCCCCCTTCTCCCCACAACAGCTCATTGCTCCCAATGCTTTGTGTTTTTGTGTACGGGGGTTTGAGCTGAAGAGTGGCAAAGTTCTGTTAAATTGATTAAACCGATGACGGTCGGGTAACAAGAGATGATTTATTGTTTCGAGTGTGGCGAATGAGTTTTTGGGGTTAAAAGCACATACCGAACGGGTTATTGTCTTTTTTGTTGGTATTCATTTTTATCCACATAATTCCGGCTTTTTTCCTGTTTCCACTGCATACCAGAACATGCATACCGGAAAGCTCAAAGTCCATATCCTGCCCTGCACGCCAATATCGATGCTGAATCCTCTTTCGGTTGGTCACATCTGACGGTGGGATGAAATGGGGTTGGTTGGTGTTTTACACGTGACGGCTGATTATATTTTTTGTGACGATTCCCACCAAATCAAATATTTCACCGTTGAGTTGTGGGAAATGTTTGAACACTCGTTCCGCTCACGTACGTGATAAGGTTTGTGCTGATTTAAGGCTGCCATACACGACTGCACTAGCAATTGTAAAATTTGCAATAAGATTGAAAATTATTGAATATTTCAAAAAGTAACCTATAAAAAAATTACCTTACCCCAAAAAGGTTATTATTTCAAAGCCATGATTTTCAACGTGCTAATATTTCCATGATTCAAAAAATAATGAAAAATAAAATAATTGAAAATACATTGCTATTGAACAAAAGTCTTGCGGAGGAATATTTGAAAATTATTTTCTAATTCACATAAAACACTAAGAAATATATAGCCCATGCACTTATTGGCTCATGTCGACTAGTTATAAAAAGTAAATAGTCTTAACCTTTTTTACAAAGCCGTATTCGATGATAAAATGACGAAATTAGCTTCAGCCTAACATTTATATTGGTGTAGTATATTAAGGGTTAAGTTTGCATTAAACCGCCGGTTTTTCAACCGGATATATTAAATTGCATTCATAAGAAAATGCATGAATACGATTGATATCGGGATGTCGTTGTAATATTATTTTAATAATGTTTTAAGGTTTTATAAGGAAAGATAACTAATTTATTTGTTTCTTTTTTGTATAATTTGCTTGCTATCATAATTTTGGGGGGTTTAATACTATTATTCTTACAAAATTCATAGGAACACTTGGTGTTAAAGCGAATAACCCCAATTCTTCTCCAAATTTAGCTTTAGTGTACATGCCTCATAACGAACGTTAAATAATAGGCTAAAAAAGGTAAAGTTTACAATCTGTAAAAAAAAAGTTACAATTCTTTGCATACTCGAACTCGCAGGTGTTTGAGTATTTTTTTTAACTCCATTGTGGTGAAGCTGCAATAACAAAAGGCATATTCTCGATAAACTTCCAGCACAGTAAAATGGAAGCAATGGTTTATTTGTGCGCTGTCATGAATATTCCATATGCCGCTCATCTAATCTCCAACCGTAACGAATGGGTTAACAAATGAAGATGAACTCTCCTGAAATGGCTGCAAGTGCATCATATTGCCCGGGTGGTTGCAGGTTTTTTTTTGTGTGTCCTTCTCCAATCCATTCTGTGTGGGGTGGATTATTTTCGTACCGTCCATTATTGAGCAGTTTGCACGCGGGACACGAGGCGGCGAACGATGTGCGCTGGTTAACGTGTTGTGAGTGGATCGAATAAAAAAATATGGCCATAAATGAATGCGAAACGTCATTGCCCTCGTTTGTTGTGAAACGGATTATAAAATTAATAATAAGGATTTATGCAAAGATAAAAAAAAATCCTTTTTGCAACGTTGTGAGTTAGAGGCGCGTCGGTTTCGAGAGCGCTTGTTTATCCGCTCATTTTTATCTGACTGTCATAAATGTCCACACTGTCTTTTTGAAAGCTTGTGACGGTCATCTGCCGACAAACTGCAGTCACATTCGGATACCTAATGAATGTAATAACGCGCTCGTGCAGTACGGAGAACGTTCTGCTTTGCCATCGTTCGTGGACGTGGGCGAAAGTAAGATTCTTTTCATACGATCGGACACAGTATTTGCCGTTCGGTGACTTCAATTTTGATAAAGAAGCGATAATGGTCGTTCCTAATGCATTTTATGAAGTTTTGTCGCACAACAAAACAAGCGAACGAACTGCCAGAGCCAGTGACTCTCCCTGCAGAAAACGTATGAGGTCATTCTCAAGGCTCGTTACTTTTCGGCGAAGGCCAACAGGCTTTTGGAAATATGATAAAAAATGACAGTAAATTAAGTTTTATCGCTTGTTCAAATATATTCTCCAGATCCACTCAAATGCTAAAGTGATCTTACTTTCGGGCGATGCGTTTCTATCACCGGTCGTATGAGGTAATATTTTCGAATATTTGTATCCACACATCGTTGTAGGTACGAACCGTCTCCTTCAGCTTGGTGGGTGTTCTGCAAAACAATGCGCGAAAGAATCGTTCCATCATCCTTCAAACGAATGTTCCATCTTCCCTGGATGATGGTTTACATTTTACTTCGCGTTGGAAAATCTTATGACTAACCAGCATCATTTGACACTGTCCAGGAGGGTGTGTTGGAGCTGTCTCTCCTGAATGATTGTCAAGACTTACACTTGTAGCTTGCATCACGGAAAGGAAATTTGTCAACCGAAAAACCGTGTTGAGCTTGTGAGGGTGAAGGTTAAGGAGAGTTTGATTCGAGATTTAGCGTGCTTGCCAACAAATAAATACTTCCAATAAAGCTGTTAAGTACTTGTTCAACGAAGCCTCGCCCCATAATATGTCACACCTTGTAATGTTTGTCACATGTGAGACAAGGCAGCAGAGCATAATCTCGTCATGTTGCGAAGAACCTCAGTAAAAGACGGTACGATGCTTCTTTATGATGTAATTTCCCATGGCGTGGAAAATGTTCGCCCTTATCTGTTGGTTCCATTTTGCAGGATCGAAGTACGGCGGATGTAAATCGTTTCGTAGACGAGACGAAAATTTATGCTTTCGGATGATGATGGCTGCTTGATGCGACCGTTGACGGACGTACACACCACCTGGTCAACGTGGAAGGGGAACAACTGGAGTGCCGCTGGCACAGTAACTTTGAGCCAAACTCCGGTGTGCCCCGGTGTATGCCCACGCGTGGCCCACCTTCTCCCATCCGTGAGAGTATGCCCTTGAGGCGAAGGCCAACTTTTAATCCTTTTTTTCTTCTTCTGTTTTGTTGTAGTTTCTTCCGCCCTGCTGGCTCCGATGGCTGTTGTGGGAAGGGTCGAGCTTCTTTTTAGCATACCGCCCGAAAGCGCGCTGTGGTTTTCGCTTTACTTTTCGCCTGGGTTCGTCTCGGTTTTAATCTTTTCGATCGACCATCGTCCCGCTGACTGAAGACTGACGTGCAGCATAAGATATGGCAGCGGAGTAGGTTGAGTGCCGATGGTGGGGGCGTGTGAAGCATGCTGTCGTACACACACACACACACACACTGTGCCCTCTTGAGGCGAGTTTTATGACGCAGGCTCGCGAAACCTAATGGAGCGATTTACCGTGGCGCGCTGGTCATTGTTGTAACTGGAGCTCGCTTAGCTTACCGGCAGAACGGAGAGGAGCTCATTGTATTCGTGCTGTGGACGAAGGGTTTGGCGAAGACCTGGAACACTGCCGTCGGCTGGCAGCGATATGATCTGGGGATTAATTTATCGGCAATGGTCATGGAAAGGTTTTGAACCTGAACCCGTGCGGCCACAACAAGGATGTGCCGCACATCTACTCCAAACCCCCTCCCATCTCCTGTGCGGAAGAATACTGTGGCGTAAGAAACTTCACAAAAAAATAAAAACAGATGGAGCCGCACTCGAGGGCCAAGGGTCCTTCTCATACGTTACTGACGAGACCATCCGGTTTCCCCCTCGGGGTAAAACCATCTTCTGAGTTGGCATGGTGGATCAGCGCATGATGATGCTTCCACACGGAACAAACGGAACGGCACGAAACAAATGAGCCAAGCTCGGTGTGGAATGGCAAGCAGGAAAACGATTTCATCAATTTGTTTCGCTCGACTTCCCGACACGCAAAACGATAGAATGATTACACCCATGGGGAAGGGGTGTTAGTTTGATGCCTTCGCAAGTCCCGGGCAGAACCGCCCGTACAAACCCTTTGGTGACTTCGGCATGGTCAACACAATTCTTTCCAATTCACTTCCAACCGGCCATAGTTTCTTCCAACGGAGTGAATCTCCCGCAGGGCTCTCGTAAGGATTTTTTCGCTCGTTTGTTATGATCATTGGGTTCCGGCGAATATTGGCCGTGACCTCTGGTGATCCTTTCCGTCGTATTTCATTATCATTATTATCACCGTTGGCTAGATAGGGACCGGAACGATCACCGCACTCTGGTGTCTGGCTCTCTGAGTGGCTCATCGGTGAGTAATGTCGCTTTGTGCATTGGCCATTCGTAACGATTTGCTCGTTATGTAACAGAAACCACTACCATGGCCACACGGACAGGGATGTGAAAGGATACGAGCAGCTAGGATAAGGATGTAACGAATCAATAATCGGGGAAAACGGTATGGATTATAAGTAAGGTTTATTAGTTACTCAATCGGAAACGCATCAAAATGGAATACATTGCATTCATGTAACTATTTTATCGATCCGTGTTATAAATATAAATAATGGACGATGGTGTAGCATGCAAGCTGCTGTGTTAATGCAATGAAAATCTATTTACAATTTTATTGTTGTGTTGATTTGTATGGAACGCAATGAAAATAATTGAATTCTGCTGTTTACGACAGTTCCTACAATTGCCGAGCACTCGTTTTATTTATTGAGTTTACCGTGTGATGTGCATCACTCGAGAAAAATTAATTTATTGATGCATTTTTCCCTATCAAACTTGAACAAGCATCCAAAGCATCCACTGATTACGTAACACAAAAATAAATTATTTAAACAAAACCTCACCTTTATTGTTATGCACTTATGTAACTAAATGTGACGCTCAATATTTCTATCTCCTCTGACAAATTTGTAACACTCCCTGGTACTTTAATTAAAATGAAATAGAATTTAGAAGTATTTGTTGACTTTTATGATTTTTTCAAATTAAATTCACGAAACGAAACGAAATCCAAACAAGCAAATGGTGAAATTTGAGTAAGGCTCAAATTCATCTACACAGTATACAAGTAATTATTTTCATTCTTAATATACGACCTGCCATGTCTGGATTACTAGACTTAATTTAATTGAGGCGAATTGGACGTTGGTATCCTGCCGCATGGTCCTTTCGTATGGAAGACCGACGAATTAGTTATTACTGTATGAATAATGTCAATTTTGAAAAGAACTAGTGTTTTTTCGACGAAGTGATTTATGAGCTAAAAGAACTCTGCAGGTAATAAATTAGGTAAATGAATAGCATATTAGAACCTAGTTTGCACGGCTATTCTTCGGTAAACTTCCACATTAACCTACGTCCAGTAATTTTATAGGAATTTTTTCACTATTCATCCTTAAGTAGCATATGACGTCATTTGCTATTTTTTCACACTTCTTGTTATTGATTTTTGTGATCCTCAGTTCCTTCTTCTTGGTCAAGCTAGGCCAAACTTGCTTGTGGATGTTGTCATGAAGCATAAATAGCGCAATTAAAGATAGCCCAGGTATTTTGAAAGTCTGCAGTCGTGCGGTGACTTCCTACATGTTGAAATGGTTGTTCGGATAAAAAATAAAAAATCATCCTTCAAAATATTCAAACATAGAAATATAAACATAATACCTTGTGTTACGTAATACAAACATGATCCTTTCTGCCTTCAAACATGTGACAAACCATGACTTTTCCTCTCATAGAAGCGTTACGAACGTGACGTAATTAATGGACGTCGCCCCGTGCCAAATTGCCCACGAGATGAATCATCCACAGATCAGTTCCTTGTAGACTGGATGCGTGTAGTTCATATTTTTCTCTGTTGAACAAGCATCAAAGCCCAGTGTAACGCAATCCATACTTGGGTGATGTATCGAAGGGGTTTCCTTTTGCGCGGTCCGAACAGTTGCAACTTCTCCGTACATCCGAGTGGAACATGTTATGGTACCCTTGCTTGTACCTTTCGTGTAGGAAGTTCTCCCGCCCCGGTACCATCATATTTATCGGCCTGTATGCGAGCAACAAGCGACTCCTTTAACCTGACACCTGTCCTGTCGTTGGGAGTGTCTTCGCGTGCAGAAGAATGTGCGCGATAGCGGCTCGCGTGTTGTGACGTTACAGAACCCGTGGAAGAACGGGACAGGGTGCTACAATTTATTACCACCCCGACCGATTGGAAGGTATTGGTGCAGGAAGATGGAAACGACACGGTGTTTGGGCGCAAAACTGCTTGCCAATATCTAATTGAAGCTAATGTTGGTGGATGTTGAAACGTGCACATCGATTGATAAACATCACCATCAGCCGGGCCACCTCAGTAATGACCGGTACGCGGATGAGTCGTGCGGAAGATTTACTGTCGTTCTTTTTATCACACGACGCGTGTACTGGGACTTGGGGAACGTGGAGCAAGTGTGGGCCCGGTCAGCAGTTTCCTGAACTCCTCGACATTTTGTGATTAGTGTTATTATTTTTTCGTGTTTTTTCGTTCACTTTGCAAACCATCGAATGAATATTTTGCTTCCTCCAGCGCGTCCATAAATTACGACCAACGTGCAAACGCTTGGCTAGGCTAAGGGTAGAAATGTGCTGCCTAGAGGCTGCTGCCTTTGCTTATGGTCCACTCCCGAAGGCGAAACGCGTCCCAGCATTAATGGGCTACGCGGGTACATCTGGTAGTGGATTTTCATTAGCTATAAATCGATGCTTATCTGCGACAAATCTAGGACGTGTTGGATGTGTGTATTTTTAATCTAGTTTCCTTCTTCTGCTATCCCGGGCTACGTGTCGTGGCTACGGAGCTACCAGCCATAGCTCAATTAAGAAACTGAAATTCTCCACTAAACCCACCACAGCACACTACCAATTGTAGTTTCTTTTTCCTATCTCCAGTGGTCACCGAAAACAGAACGACACGAAGTTCTTATTAATGACACCCGGATTCCGATCGATAGCCATCGCTACAATCGGCATATTCGGATCGTCTGTTTTTTGTTTGTTTTGTGTGCGTGGAAGAAGGAAACATCCAGGGAAGGGTCGCGTATGAGAGAAAGCGTGAAACCGTACACCTTCGACATAAATCTGACCCTTTAATGATGAGTCTCGACAGGTTTAAGGTGACACCGGAAAGCCTCCAAGGGGATATTCGTTTGGAACAACAGAACAACTCGTATTTCTCACGAGAAATCATACCGCCGATGCGGAGAAAAAATTCGAATCTGCCATCTTTACGTGCTTGAGCTACGGACAAAACGGAAAAGGCAAGAAAAATGAACTCAATTAATCAAAAGGAACCGTACAAGTACCTTTTTTTCTGACGCTTCTTTTCGCATGCTCATTGTTTTGACTTGTCCTCGGCCCGTCGTTCGCTTCATACCCACCCATCATTACCGGGATCGCATCATTCGCGCGAAAGATTCCTGCTTTCCAGGTTCAATTTTTGGCAAATATTCGTGCAAACGGCGGCAAACCGTATTCATCCGGAAGCGTGTCAGATACCTTCTGGCAAAAGGTTTTGCGGAAGAAAGAAAATCGTCATCATAAAATTGCCATAACAATCCGGAGCACTCCTTCTCGATCTTATTTCCCCCGCGTTCCGACAACCGGACACCATTCCCACTGCCCTTCGGATACCCTAAGTGCTGTTGTCATGATTTTTTGATGAATTATGAACGGTATTAGTCCGGGGGATGCGGGATGACGAGCGTGGATGAGGACCGATCGTTATCAATTGTGAAGAATGACAATATTTTTTTTCCTTCCCCATACACCACCCGTCCTGCCACTTTCTGACAGGAAACCTTCAGAGAGTTGTTTGGTTTTTGCAAAATTTGTCAAACCGAAAGTTACCATACTGTTTTTTTTTTTACTGCACGCTTCCCATTCCTTTTCATCCAATCAGTTTTGGCAGTTTTTTGTATTTGTTTTTTTTCTTCCTTTCATTGTCAGTCGTAGGCGGATATTGGGTTTGTTTTTGAATTGTCTTTGCCTGCTTTTTTTCTGTTCCCTCTCGCTATCTCGATTGTAATGCCTCCCAGACAGAATCATCCCTTTGCCTATTGTCTTGTCACTGTCATGGTTTGTTTCCCTTTCGGACTTAGTTTGAGTGAGTGGAATTTGTGAAATTTTGTTTAAATTTGTTCGTATCTCATTTGGTTTTCCCTGTGTTTTTGCACGTAACAGTGCTTATGTCTGCTGAAGTTACAAAGGAAAAGGTCAAACCAGTGAGGAGAGGAAAAACAAAACAACAGCAGTCAAATAAATTACCACGGAATCTGTAAATGTCCGGGCAGAAAACGTACTGACCTTTGGCTAATACAATCAAACTTTCAATTATGGTGAAGAAGGAGATCGGTAAAGTCTAAGGGCACCATTTAATTTGGTGCGCTGTAAGTGATGGCAAATTTTATTTACTTTGGAAGTGGTAGTTTGTTTTCATCGCGTTGACAAATGGTTCGTGAAAATCTGTCAAGCTGTTATAACTTCCAAAATTCATCTTTTTGAAGTTTGAGGAATAATAAGAATGTAAATTGGTTATTTGAGTTATAATAAATAGAAATCAATTTGGGATATTCATTTCAATATTTGGAACAATATTTTAAACACTTGCAATAGTATCTTTTTTCTAAAATTTCCAAACTGTTGCAGTGATGATATTCTCCTTCATTAATTCACGTTTGTTAGTTTGTACTCGAGTAATTGCTAATCTGTCTATGGTTCAACGTATGCCGCCACAACACCTGTTCCTGACAAAATGCATAAATTGCACGATGGCGCCCAGCAACCCTGCATAAACCCTTTTCTAATTGGCTATTTGGAATAATTATTTTAGCTCATCCGTCTCATTTGGTTCATTAATTTCCGTCGCTCTATCGCCTCCCTTGTCAACCCTTAGTTCATGCATGTTCTATTAAAATTTCGATCCAACCAATTCTAGTCCAAGGGTGGCTAATAACATACAGAGCCGTGCCGGGAATACGTGTACATATTGTTTAGTGCGAAAACAGTGCCAATATTAATGGTTTATCGCTTTTTTCCACGCTCAAATGGATGTGTGTAAGGGAGAGAGCGTGGGCAGAGAATGGAAAAGCGATACAGCAACAACATTCCAGCACTGTTTCGGCTTTGCTAATTCCTATCAAAATAATGCTGCATAAACTATGCGATGCTATTTGCATTCGAAGGGCAAGGGTACGAGCGAAAGGGGTGGCATCAGTTTGGCTTACTGATTCATTGAGTCGTACATATTTAGCGGGAAAATAGGTTATTTGAGAATGTTTATAACATGTTTGTATCAAACAAACGGGCGTGAGGGAGTTGAGATAAATCATCTCCACAATCTTTGGCGGTGTTCCGTTGGAAAGGGTTGGACGGGTGAATAACGAACCGTGCGGCGCATCTATTTATGAGTTTGGCATTGTGAAAATGATTCGAAATATTGCTGTTAATCGATGTGTGAATTCCAAACCCGCACGCAACATCGCAACCGCCCTTCGGTCCGTTTGCTCTTCACCAACGGGTTGTCGATATTTATGCTAACAATCCCCAAAGTCCCTCAACCCTCCACACACAAATATTTCTTCCCGCACACACTCGAAAGCATTGAACGATTCGAGAATGGAATCATCAGTGCTGCACCGGGTTTGCTGTTGTTGTGTTGATGTTTGCCGAGAATTTTCAGCTCCATAAATTGTACCGACGTGTGTTTGTATCGGCAAAATTGGGACACTGATTCGTCGAATGGATGGCCATGATTTGAAGGGTCGACCGCGAGGGGGGTAAAGTTTTGAGCCACGTTGAGAGCTATGCGTGAATTTTATTCATACCTGATTCGAATGTTTTTGTTGTTGTTGTTGTGGCATCAGTATCGGCATTTCTTTCATTTTTTTCCCTCTCCCGTACTTATGTTGAGTAAATATTTGAACAGTAATCATTGTCAGATATTCTATTTTTTCTCCTCCATCTCTGGTTCTTCTTTCATTTGATGCGGCGCGTACCGTTTGAAAGTCAGCGAATGAATTGGCGAACGGGAACGCTATGTTTGAGGTTAAATATTTGTTAAGAACACGTTTTTGCCAGCGTGTCTGGACGGTGCTGTGCCTCTTTCGCTCTCATGCCAAGTCCGAGTCAAATGTTTGCGTTTGACGGGCTGGAATATTTCACACACAAAAAAACATTACGTCCTGGTTTTACCTCTGGCGTATGAAGCTGTCATCTGATATCGTAACAAATTTACCTTTTTTTTTAATAAAAAGGTTGTTTGCCGCCGACAGGCGATAGTGTTTGAAAAAGTTTTGTTTTGATGGAAATTTCTCACCATGCTTTATTTCTTCTCATGCTCTGTTTCGACAATTTGGAATCGAATTTTGACAAGTCACTTGGGGCATATCAATGATTGTATGCTGTCGTAGTGTTTGTCAATTATGCTTCGGCATATTATTATTCAACAGATTGATTGTTACAATAACGTGTTGATTTGAGTATGTTTTGCCTTTTAGAGGACTAATAGTTGTGTAGTTTCACTAAAATAGTTTTTTATGATTTCACGGGTTTTATTTTAAAAAGTTCAAACGAACTTAAAACAACTGTCGTGTAAAAGCAGCCTAGAAGTGACTTCTAAATTATACACTGATTAAAGTGATTGCTCGAAACCCACATTTCCATAAGTTTTTGTTAAACTGGTTTTCAATATTCCCACATGGGCAATCTGATAGTATCATCCCACTCCGGTCTAATTTATTTTCATGAACCTTTGGTGTATAGCGTTCTACTTCCACCAATTAATTTACCAATTTCATCTCCCAGTCAACGGGGAGTTGAATTTCAGTTTTTTGGAGAGAACTAAAGCGACATTGTAACTTTTCCGCAGCACCGTTTTTTTTTATCTCGCGCCGTACAACACCCGGCATTAATCAGAACGAAATGCAGACAACGCAAGACAACGATATGAAAATTAAATTTTTATTTTTCAAACAGTGGGCCACACTTTCGGTCGAACCGGATTGCGATAGTTTCAGGTTTCCTTGATCGAACGGGAACGCATTGTAAGAGGCTGTCGCGCTGCAACGACTTGTCGCTTCTGTTCCGTTCCATGCATGGCGTTGCCTCACCTGCAGCAGCAAACGGCCCTAAATGTGGAACAGGTTTAACGTTCGCTTGTTCTCTTTCGCCAGAAACAGAATGGCTTGTACATGTGCTTGCGGGATGTGGAATCACGTGGACGTATGGCAAGATAAAACAAGATTAATTAATTTTTATTGAATTCTTGCCTTTGGAGCCCCGAAATCTTCCCGAGGAAAGAATTAATCTTTCCTGATGGTTTGCCTTGTTTAGTGGTTTTTTTTTCTTCTTTTGTTAAAGTTTCGGGAGGCAGCTTAACCGGTGTGCAAGAGCCTCTGAGCGGTTTTGCCGACTTCTTTCGAGATATGACAAACGAAGAAACATCGTTATCTGCATTTATTTTTCATTGTGCCAGAACCAAATGATGGAAGGTGCGACAAAACGTCTGCTTTTCGTATTACTGGATACATCTAAAAGCGTTTTTTCTTTGTGTCTTTCTTCCCATCTTTCTCTGTTCCTTGGAATCTTAAGCAAAGCTCATAAAAAAGCGTATGTTGATTGTCAGCCGTTTTGGTATCTTTAGCTGCCAATCGATTGCAGAAAATAGAAAACCTCAAGGGTGAAATACCTCACCCAGCACATGTAATCGCAACTTAACCCGTTTCCATTCAATGGCAATCAGAAACGGTCAGTAGAGGCATCCATTATCTGCAGCGTGTACCTGTTTGAGAGCATTCGTGTTGGGTAATAATTGACAAATCAATCAAAGCTTTCAAATCGCTACATTTGTTGGATTATTCCCCGCCAGCCACTTTCAGGATTAATGGTTGCGTGTGTTTAACGTTTGCAAAGGCTACGGAGGATCTCACGTAGACGATCCGGAGGTTCTGACTGGATACCTCAAAATATGCTAAACCGAGAAGGTGAATCTATCTTAATCCCACCGGTTCCCAGCCTGGGCATAGGTAGTGGTTGGTCTGCCGATTAGAACCTGCAGCTAGAAACGATCGCCGGATTGGATCGACAGCAGAATGGAACGCTGAGCACTCGGGTTGAATAGCGGGATGTGGCGAATTAAAAATCCATTAAGACTGCACGATTGTGATGATCTGGGTACGGTCGTCAGGTCAGCGGTTATTAGTTGCTAATCGTCCTGGCTCATCTCTCGTTTGATGTCTTGCGCCTGTGAGGCACAATACTCGCAAGGTGGGATAGACTTTTCGTAGGAAAATTGTGCTAATGGTCATTGACACGTTTGAGTGTACACAGTCGACACCGAATGTCTAGAACTAAGCATCGGGAGTAACTTGTTATATCCGTATTATACAATAAACGGTATTCGAAAGGGTATCATTTCTTGATGATGTCTTCAAATTCCATCATGCCAGTATCGATTTTCCATCACCAACGATCACACGGAACCTGACCCGCAGCAGAACTGATGTCCATAAATTATTCATTGCCAAGCGTTCGATTGATCTGAATTTGGGGCTCGACAAGCAGCATGATGTAAAGGCCATCCCCCAAAAACTTACCATCATGTTTCCTTAATGGGAAGGCACAGCCCTGTGCAAGGGACGGGAATTATTTTATTGAAATCTCATCTCCACGCTGGAAAATAACTTAATTCATGAATATTCTACCATCAATATTCTATCACGAAGCTCCCAAACTTGGCACGGAAGTCCGTTGCAGTCCGGCATGTGAAAGGCCGAAGCATCCAATATATTAGAATCGCGTCGATCTTCCGGTCGATTTATTAGCCACGCTCTCCGTTCCGACACAGATGCCGGTCCAGATGGCCTTTTAATGCTGTTCATCCCATACCAGGCCCCAAAGCTCCCGAAATTCAATCGCCCATCGTCTGTCTACCCGGTTTGGTCCTTTCTTTACAGTGTAAAAGAAAGAAAAAAACAACAATCTCGTTAACGAAAATCCGTTTAAAGCACAACACCACCTTGCTTTCTAGTCGTTTTTAAAGAAGAGTCGAAAAATTCGGTACTCTTCCCCTCAAAAGCACGCACCAGGTACCCTAGGAGCGTGCAAACGTGGAAAAGAATAACAAACTTCCACCGTGTTCCCCGCACCGTTCAAAATCGGCATCGAAACGAATGAGGCATATCATTAATTCGGAAAACATAAACATACTTTATGTGCGCGCCTCGGTACAGTGGAGAGAGAGCTGTTTGCTTCGCTTCTTTGCCATCGTCTGACGAGGGGGAGAGCTCGAGAAGGCCATCGGGAACGGACCGTTTCAGCTTCATCCAGTGTCCGACTGCTTGCAAACTCACAGTCGTTGCAGAATGTGCGAGGCTGAGACTATTAGAAGTAGCAGAAGTTGGAAGGGAAGCAACAGCAACCACGGGTTGCTGAACCCATCCCCGGGTGGATGGATATTCCCGAGAATCGCAAGTCGCCCCGGTTGGACTTTGGGACTGGTAGAAAATGGTCATTGCTGACTTGGCCCCCACCAACAGAACGCAAAAAACAACATTTGCACGAGAAAGCAGGAACCCCAAGAAACGGACGGAAAAATGAACAAATAAGGCCCCGCCAGCACTACCGTATGGTAATCAACGTATGGTGGTGCTGGCCTATGAAATAGATCACTCGCAGACAAACCGTGGCTGGTCAGCCGTCTTACGATTGCTGCCTTTTTTGCTCCCCTTTCTCCCTTCTGGGCTGTGTTAAACGATGTGGGATAGGCTTCCTTTTCGGGGTGACAGGCGTTGCGTCCGAAGCAGCGGAATCGTCGGCCGTTCCGGTTTGTGCAGAATGCTGTTCTGTGTGCTCTTCTGTTCCCGTTTGCGAGTAGATTGCACATTACATAGACCACGGCCTCCGCGCGATCATCGTCTTTTGCCTACCTTGCGCGCGCCATACCATGATGGAGACGATACGTAGTATTATTGTCGGAAGATATTTCTCCTGACGTTCCAACGCCTTTCGCATGACGCAATTCAGCGGTACCATTAAACCGGACGTGGAAGACCGTACACCGTTGTAGGGGTGGGCTTAATGTCTGACAAAACTGGTGTAAATGCAATCGTTTAAGCGGACGCGAAGTAATTTAATATTCTTTCATTTGCGGGCGCATCAGTTTCGTGCCGAAAAATTCAATTGCTCCCGGTAGAAAAGGGTGCGGGCTGTGGGCTGTTTTCCTAACTGTTTTCCTTCCAGATTGAATGCCGTCCAGTGTTCCCGGCTGTATATTTTACATCCGATCAATGTATCTTTCACCGAAAGCCCTGAAGCAACATCCATCTTTGAAGGTGCTTTTGGTAAACAGTTTCAAATAAATTGCTTGTCATCCATTTTCTACGCTGTCCTCCCGGGCTCGCCGGTCCGGTGAGGGATACCGTGCTGTTTTCTTTCCTCCCCTTACCTTAATACATAATGAAAACGGCCACCAGTTTAAAAAAGCGAAGCTACCTGGGCGAAGCATTATGTCCATCCAGGGGAATGCAGAGCTGATGGGAGGAAGTCTGATTCTGGAAGGAAAAATAAGATAAGACTTCCTAGCTATGGACGTGATAAATTTGCGTCTATCGAAAACAGGCACATTGACTAGCAAAAGCTGTTGGGAAATCGGTGCTAAAGCATCCATTTCGATTGAGTTTCTTTCCTTTTTTTATTGCCTTTCTTCTCTCCACATAGCGAGGAAGCTTTAAGCCACGAAGGCAACACTGTGTAGGGTAGTTTGCAAGTGTGGGCAGAATCAAGAATACCCGGAGTTCTTGGTCGAAAATAGCCCGGAATGAATAATAAATTATCCACCTTCGGATGATGGAAAAAGAAACTGTCCTAGCAAACACACAGTTGCTCCTCATCGTACGTTTGGCCTGCTTTTTTGGTCTTTGGAAGAGAGGCCCGATCGTCATTGGGTTTGGCATGTTTATTGATTAACGTATAACGCTGGACTACCTTCATTTTGTATGTAACCCACAACTGCTACTACTACTATCGTGCCTAACTTTAACTGCATTGGATGTGAAATCCTTTTAAGGGAAAAAAGTGCCTAGAGTACGGGGACCGCCGCTGACTGTTGACGCTATCGAAGAAATGTCAACTGATGTAGTGAGATAGCGTGAGACAGTTCAGCCGTATCCAGGGAGTCGAGATCGACATCTCAGATGGTGGGGGAGCACTACTTCTGATGTGTTACTATTGAACTTCTCGGTTAGTTGTAAACGTATCAGGAGAGTACCAGCAAGAAATAAAAGCGATCCGACTTAGGTGTGCGACTTAGGAATCATTTGGAAGCCTTCCAGCCACATCCGTTGCGAAATAGTAACCTTTTTCATGTACGATATTACAAATGTATGTTTTACTCACTGCGCTTGCTGTAAAATATTCATGCGCTTGTTTTAGCCCACTTCCGAGTAGAACGGTGCAGTGGTGGTTGTACCGGAGCGTACGCCACACTATCTCAATTTATGGACAAACCGGATGGACAGGAGAATGTCGACCCACCGTCTCCCCAATTCTGCACGACGTGTCTCGGTACGTGACAGCTGTACGTTTCGGCAGGTCGTGTGTGTACTATTTCCTGTGGCGTTGCTAGATTAATATGGACGGGTTACGACGAGCGAATCGACCATCGATCGGGTCGGCGAGTGGGGAAATGGGTTTTGCAAAAAGCATATATACATGTGTATTGATCCATTTGTGGAAGTATTTCATTCCCAATATTATTCGGCTTCGATGTGCCTTGACTATGAGTAAAACACGTTAACGAGCATTGGATGGATTGGAATTGATTGGTAAGTACTTCATTATACTGCCGAGCATAAAAAACATCAGCCGGTAAAATATATGCTCGCATAATCTACTTGATGTCCGTAAGGAGGCGGGTAAATGGAATGTTAAAATCACTTCACGTTAGCATTTTCCATGCCACAGATGGAAACGCTACCGATGAGCATACCAGAACCAAACTCATGTCGGGATGGTGTTGATTTCGGAATTAATTTCCCTTACTGATATCGTGCCAGATTTGTTTCTCCCACGAAGAGCATTCCATCATCCCCGGTACACATCATAGCTTTCAATTATGTCTTACCGAGCAGCATTTCACTTAACCAGATGAGAATTAAAAAAAAAACGCACATAAAAGACAGATTCACTCTACTTTTCTCAGCTTGTCATTCTCGCACTCGTCCCATTTGTCACCCGAAGACAACCCTGTTGGTACCACAGCGGACGTGCGCGCCTGTGTATGCGTGTGCGCTGTGGGACGGAAAAACTTTTCTCATTAAATCAAGATATTTTCATCAGTCTCCTCATCGACACCAGCCACACCGACTGCGGTTTGGCGAATCCCGTTGGCTGGGGCAAGAAAAGTGTCCTCTCTGTATCATCCGGAAATCAGATTTCCTCCTGTTTGGGATCCTGATGAAGGCATCAAACAAGCTGATGCCCCAACCAACAACCCAAATGGAGATGGTTGGGGTGTCATGTGGTTTGCTCGCCCTGATCTGCTTCTTAAGTAACACCGCCTCTATGAATATGTGACGATCTGTGTTTGTGTGCATATTCATATAAGGAACGCATCCTGAAGCTGGGTAGAGAATGGTCCCCAGAGTCACACTAGGCACGTTGGGTGGAAAGAATAATGTCTCTTGAGAAAAAGAAAAAGTTCCACAGCAAACCTAGATTAGTTCGCTTGGTACGAAGGAAACCTGTACAGCAGCACGCTACAGGAATAAAAAAGTAGCTGCGAAATATTTCTCATTCCACTGGACAGATTATCATACGACTCATGGATTCCATTTATGGACACTGGTGAAATGCCATTGCGGTGAGAGCTGACCGTTGGGTAAGATCAGATAGATCTTCGGATAAGTTGGGGGGGACATCGGCACCTGGTCTATCTCGTAACCGATACCTCTACTCCATCGGTCCAACCCAGGAATGGAAGGTGAAAGAAGAAGAGTGAACCGTACGAGCAATGGAAGCGTTTGCCAATCCATATCTGTAATTTTGTCGTGTGGTGATGCACAATGTTGAAGAGAGTACCTGCCCGTACCTAGGCTAAAAGGGCCGATATAGAAGCAAGGACGTAAAGAAAACGGACGTTCTCATCCATTCCGGTTCCATGCGTTTCCGTTCGCAGCCACGACATTCATCAGCTTGCTTTGATGTGACACTGACAGTTGTGCGGACGGGATCCCGAATACCGATGGGACCTGTTATGTACCGATCGCGACTCGATGCGCATTTTAAACGATTCCTATTGAGTAACAACACTGCCCTCGCTACTGTTGTCACCCTGATGCACTTATGCGCATTTGTAGAAGCAAAGGAGACACCGTAACCACCACACACCTTTGGGAGCTGCAGCGATAGAATTCGGTTCCTTGGTGTGGATGGACAGTCTGGGGTGCAGGACGTGCAACGTACGCTCCGGAGGTACCGTTTGAAGAATGGCAGCCGGGAAAAAGCAAGCCAGCAGAACGTTTGTCTGGGTGCGATGCCATTTGGGGTGGCTTCTTATGTGCCAGGTCTAAGGAGCATCGAGATTAAGATAACTGTAGTTTCACCGGTCGTCTCGGTTCTCGCCGTGGCAACCCAGTGAAGAACGCGGTAGAATGTTTAATCGATCGTCCACCAGGAACACACTGCACAACAGTGCTGTTCTTTTCTGTGCCTGCTTCTATGTCATACGGTACGGGGTGAAGAGTTCGTACACTCAGACAACGTTCGGGAAGATGTGTTTTTTTTGTGTTCTTCATACCCGTTTCTCTAATTAACGACACAGGCGACCACGCCGGAGACAACCCGACACGGACGTTGATCATCAGCGGTGCGGCATAGATAAAGCTCATCTGAAATGGTGATGAGCAATTGGCCAGTGTGTTTCTGGACGCGTCTCCATATTTTCCCTCTATCCCCACGGCAGAGCAGCCAACGGCTTTTGCTGTTTTGCTAATTAATTCCAGCTTAAAAATCAACAAATTAATCAATACCGACGCTCGTTTGGCGCAGTTTGGTCGCGTGTGTCGCGTTTCGTACGGAACGGGATGGATCGTGTGTGTGTGTGTCTGCGATGCGCTATCGGTCTTTGCATGACCGGCCGGTTCCTGAGCTCATAATAAACTTAATGTCTTATTTAACTCGTTGGCGCTGGCAGGGTGACACTTGCTGACAACCTGCCCGGTTGCGCTGATCACCATCCGACGATAAGAAATGCTTATATAGAGTGTTCAAAATTGAACGATGATTTACACCGTTCGCTTTGCCGATCGTTCGCACAGTTTAGCGCGACCCGGTGCGATGTGCACCGGCGTTCCGTTCTAGGTGCAGCAAAAGGTACAAACAGGAATCGTTCCGGAACGTGGGCAGTTTCGGTGCTGCCGGATGGCAGAGCTAATTTAACGCGCCGTCGCTCCGGGAACACAATTAATTTCGATAGTGACTAATTTGAAGGTTAAACGCAGCGAACACGGCTAAGCTTCGTGTGCGCGTGTATTGTACGAGAAATGATGTATGAGTTTCAAGATCTTGAGCGGAACGAACTATCGGGATGAGTTCAAACGTGGTCAACCAAGAAGTGTCTTGAGCTAACCTTTTAGTTCTGGGCGTAACGAGCTATTAGACCTACCGTAACTGACTGACCAGAGCTAATTTTACCATTTAGAAGAAAACTCAGTCATTGGTAATCAAGCTTTGAGAACAACGCCGGAAAAATAAGTTTATAATACAGTGAAAATCTTCGAACTCTTCGCTACACAACTTTGAAGAGTCTATTTATATTTAAGGATTTGAGATCTTTAGATCGAAGTCTCATCCGATTATATACATTAAAATAAAAAAAAAGGTTAAAACGAATCATCAATCGGGAATAACCTGACTTCCTAAGGCGTCATCCATAAATTACGTAACGCTCGAAGGAGATGGGGGTTCGCTCTAGCGTTACTTAGTGGACTAAGGGGGGGGGGGGGGGTTCACTATGTGTTACGTAACAAGAACTTACAACTGGTTACAGGTAATTCCGCGTTTGGAAAAATCAAAGGCTCAACGCGGACGGCACGAGATTTAACCGTAGCTTTCTAAAAGTAAATACAGATTAATTCTCTTCGATTTTCTGGCAATAAAGCTTCGCTTAAGGTTCATACTACAATCCATATGATCATCCCTGACTGAGGCCAAACTACTTAGCACTCGGTCACAGGATCGGCCGTTATTGCGTTACTATTGTATCAAATAGTTTAAATTCTTTCTGTTACGTTACGCTTAAAGAACTGAAACATAACAACGCCCATTGGTCCAAAATCGTACCTAAACACAAAACATGTTCAATGATTAGTTCGCTTTCTATTAAAACTATCAAATGATAATTGATACTTAAAATCACAGTTAATATGAAAACAGCCTTTTCAAAAGAAATCACTCATTACAACAAAGTCATGATCCAATGAGAGCAAAAAAAAGATATTGCAGCCATTTTTTTCAAAACACAAATGCTTCATGTCTCAGTCTTTGTTTTTGTGTGAGTAATTTTCTTTGTAGAACTAGTAACTGATGCATTCTTCATTTGATACATACAATGCTATACACACGTTGGTGGTAGAGAGACATATAGAGAGTGGTAGTAAAAAAAAGGAAGAGACTTGGAGCCCGTCAACGAATCACATATGATCTTTCAAAAATGCTACACTTATCAATGGGTAAAAATCTTTACATTTCTTATAGGTTTGAGTTTGTTCACTCAACAATAATCTACACGATCAGGCTTAGTAGTTGCCTGTATGCTATTTAACTTGCTATTTATTATTTTTATTTATTATTAGGGGGGGAGAAGTCGGTCTTTCGTTCTATAATGTTTGTGTGGGGGGGAGGGTGTTTCGTCCAGCGTTACGTTTTTTTACACTAGGGGGTGAGGGGGTCTAAAAATCCCAATTTGAGCGTTACGTAATTTATGGACAAGGCCCAACAAACTTTCCTACAGGTTGTTGATTGCTGTTGTCTGTCAGGACTCGCCAATCTCAAAATTCCTTCGCAAATCGTATATTTTCATCGAACCAGCGAAAGCAGTATCGCGTAGAGATAGAATCGCAATAATAACGACAAGCGCAACACAAAAACCAAAATCCGTTACAAGCCATCGACATTAATTCTCGGGTGTAATAAACTTGTAGCATTATTCCCTCCTCCACAGTCTTATTCGTTGAGCTGCCTAATGACTACGGCCATCGGATCGTTCTTATCTCAGTGTTTGCTCTTCTTCAACAGCCCATAAAGAAGCAACAATGCTGCATGTACAAAGCATTTTCATCCGCAACGAGCAATCGTCCAAAGGGGGGGGGGGGGGAGGAGGTTGGGAGCAGGGTTGTAATCTGCACTGCCTTGATATAAATATATTTGCGCATTATTTTCCAATGAGGTCTATTTATTTGCCGGTCGTTAAAATCAAACCCCGGTAGCGCGGGAACGGCAACACGACGCGCGCTAATGCGCAAAAATTGTCCTCCATCGTATTGGCGTTGTGGTTAATCCTTCCGGTGGTTGATTGAAGGCGAAAAGGGCGGAATGTCCTTCCGATGGTTTGGCGGCTCACTTCTAATCACCGATCGACCAACGGACCGGGCAAACAAATCCAATTAAATCGAGGTTTCGCGAGATGCAGAAATGCCGCGTATCGAATTGCGCGCGTAATCGAGCAATGGCGGCGAATAAGCTTGGGTGATAATTACAAGCAAGTTCCTATTTTCTTCACGCTGTCGTGAAGTGCTGTGTGTACGGTAAGCGTCGCACATTTCGAGCTTCTGTTTACTTCAGCTGTGTTGTTTTTTTGTTGTTGTTCTTGCGCTCTTACTGCTCCTTCTCCAGTGGCTGTGGATGCGTTTGTTCGTTGGCCGGATAATCATAATTGAAGTTGCGGTTATCGTTGCTGCTAATGATATCGATAGGAAAGGATAATTACCACCAGATGGCTCTCGTTCGCTTGCTCGTCTGCCCGATGGTCGATCCACGATCGAAGGCCGCGTGTTCGGATTTTTGTTCCATGTTTTTACGTTGCGCCATCTTGCATCTTACGCCCTGGCAGGCCGGGCTGGAATGTACGTCCAGTAGTGCGGAAATACAATCGTTTGATTAGTTTTAATAGCATTTTTCTTCACGATCCGATGTGCAAGACACTCAGAACCGTGCTCAGTTTGCTAAACCATCAGCACGGTAGATCGGTCCGAGCAGGTTATCTTCTCGTTGCACCTTACGCCACCAGAGGGTGTTGGTTTTTTGCTTCTCCGGTTCGATGATAATTTTCTCTTCCATTTTTTATATCATTCTAAACTTCAATCTCCCACTCGGAGCACTTTTCGCGTGCTATTAGGTAATCAAACAGCGGAATTTCTTTTCAATTTCCGCTGGTGAATATCTTTCCAGCGAGATCTTCATCGAAGGAGAAGTGCTGCTCGTGCAGCACTTTGCAACGCACCGGCCAGGTACTGGTTCGTTCTGTACCGCCAGCAGATTCCTGTTTAATTTTTATTGGGTATTGAGTTTCGGATCGGTCTGAGCTATGAAGATCTACGATATCATTCCCCTTCCGACGGAGGTTTGTTTCGTATGCAAACGTTCCCCGTAACTTCGCTAGTACAGCTGTACCACTTCCAGCATCCCCAACCTGGCATCGCATTCGATTTTATGGTCATTGGTTTAAACATTTGCGTCATTCTATGATTTCCACGTTATGTACTCCGTTGTATTCTATTTATTTACCACGCGTTTTTTTTTTCTTCTCTTTTGCGCTCGTTACAGGTGAGTTTGTAAAGCCCGTGACTGGAGTGTTTCGTAGACGTCCACAAATATCACCACTTAATCGACCGATTCCGAGCAGGTGACTCAGGAACTTGGTTGCCGTTTCCCAACATGCCCGTTAGCAGTACTGGGGAGAGAGCAAAAAAAAAACACCATCCTGCTGTGATGGTTGAGTACGATTTCCATTGTTGAATTTTATTATCCTTCATCCCGAACGCCCGTGGGGTCGTTTTCCGTCGGTGAGCCGTAATCCTGTGCAGCAACTTTCGCGAAGTTTCTGCTATCTCTGTGGGCAAATCCCAAATAAGACCTTCCGAAGGGGCCTGGACCGGTTAAATAACCAAACAACCAACACCACCGATACGCACGAGAAGGTGGTGGCTGTGGATTTGAAATGTTTATGATGCCGGATCCGCGACCCGGAGATTCCTTCCTTCGTTTCTGGGAGTTCTTTCTTTCTGTGTGTTTTTTTTATTGTTGCTCCATTACACCAATAGCGCGCCATCGGGAGTGTATGGTATTTAGTGCTTTCGCTGCGTCCGAATACCGTTTACGTTATCGGATATTTATTCAAACGTTTCAAGTCAACCCGAACGACGCCGGATTGCGGGCGTGGAAGTTGCGTGCGGAGAACCCATTTCCGAAAGTGTGTCCCAAGCGGAACTCCTTTTTTAGGGACTCGCGAAGATTACAGCGCATTGCAGTACAATTTCCTACCCGATTCGAGTAAGTACAGGCGAATTGTCGATCTCACGGTCTCTTCCACCCGCTTATCTAAAGATGGTTAATAAATAATCGACTTTTTTGTGTTGGCGAAACGCTGGATAGGCGTGGAGACGTGGCTTGACGTCTGTGTGCGAATCATGAAGTGTAGAGTATCCCATCATTGCCGAAAGCTATTGAGATACTCATATTTTGTGGATTTAACCTCTATACAAGTGGATGCACGGGTACGAGGTGGGCGATACAAATCCTTTCCTGTGCCCGGTAGAAAAGGATCAAGAATTGGACACTACAAAGGCTCCTTTCTGAAGCTTGATTTAAGGATTTGAAATTCTCTCTTTTTTTGGCTGGAATTTTTGAAATATTAATTATTTGGTTTAGTTTTCCAAAACTTTGGGTGTACGTTAGAATTGTATTAGTGAATTTCAAAATATTTATTCCGTATTTGTCAAATACTCTCTTGTTTGTTTCTCTAACGATCAAAACTGGTTGGTCAGTTTTAATATATTGTGATCATCCGTAGTTCTTGAAAAGTAAGTATGTTAACTATACCATAATGCATGCTTTGAATGACACAACTGTTTGGAAACTCTTGGAAAAAGGCTTTGCCGTGTAGGGTAAAGTGTCTATTTCAATATCACAAACCTTCCATTCGCTCACACAGACGTCAGATTCGGAGCTGTTTGTTTTGATTGCTTACAATTGCATTTTTCCATAAGTCATGCTTTTGGAGCGTTTTTAGGGAAAACAATAGAGTTCAACTACTACAATGCACACAATTCAACGTTGAGAAGTAGTTCAAACATGATTTTAGACAAAATTAAATAGTAAACAATCAACGCAAATAACTCCGAATCTAACGTGATCTGTGTGATCTAAAGGGACAATTGTGATATTGAAATGGACACTAAATTACATGGCAAAGGTTGTTCCCAAGTTGTAAACAGTTATGTTTTTTTTACGCAAACATTGTGGTAGAGTTGTACAGTTGTGTAGAACATTGTAAAACCCTGTATTTCTATTACACTCACTAGTGTTTTGCATTTTTATTGGCACTTATTCTGGCACAAGCCGTCCAAATGTCCAGGATATTAAACAATCTATCAGAACAATTTGATTTCATGTGTTATAAATAAAAATTTCTAATCACTAAGATGGGGTATGAGGTGGGACTTATCATCATCATCAAACTTCAACTAGTCATTCTAGTGGATGGTTCAAATAGAGTGGTTTTAGTCAGTTGTTGTTCCAAAATTCATGGAAAATATTCTAATCATTCAATTTGATAATAGAAGGACAGTTTCAGTCACGTAAAAACAGATCAACTTAACTTAATTGTTGGATACATTTGAATCAATCCCTGTGTAGCAATTGCAAATCGTCGTTATCAAATTAACATCCCCAAATTTCAACACAGGAGCTTCTACCACTCAAACAGTCTTTCGAGCGCTCGTCTATGATGTGCGGGGGATTGCAGTTTAAAATTACCCCATCAAAACTGTGTGGTCGATGACGAAAAACAGCTTCAGCAGACGGTCAACATAGTCAGCTACGGAATGAGTATGCACAACACAATGTGCCGTAGAGTCTTCCAGTCGCATGCGGAAGCATCGAAAAGCCAATAGGGGGTCACAAAGGGGATCGCAACTTTACGTACAAATCGCTGCTATCGCACTGAATTGCGCATTCCGATTGGTACGCTCTTTGATATGGTAGTCGCAAATTGCGGCGAATCCATTCGCCGGTACCGTGTTTATGGTTTGCGATGCAAATAAATAATATTTTACGAACATTGGCAGTAGGGGCGCGAATGGTGTCCAGCACAGGACAACGTGCCCCCTTCGCAAGCGCGATACGAATGCATTTCGTGCCATTTTCGGCTGTTGTGCGAGACCCGGTCGCTTGCAGCATGCAATTATCATTACGCAAAATTACGGTATCGGTGCCGCTGAAAAGGAATTGGATGTTGCTCCACGCCGTTGAAGGGTTTGATCTTCCCGCCGAGGTAGTACGGTGGTATGACCCATAAAACACATCCTTGGCTGCAAACCGGACATTCGGGTGCATGGTTGCATGCGCACCATGCATCCCCCATGACAGTAGTGGCCATTTTCCTGTGCTTCCTCGCGGACATGTAATTTTCATCGCGCCGTGTCTTCACTGGGCGTGAAATTGCAACTTAGTTGCGAGGCTGAACCGCTGCAACTCGTCGGATCAGCCATCGTTGAGCGATTTGATGAGGGCTTACATTGACCCTTCAGGACCGTTGGAGGTGATGAGAAAACTTCAAGAATGCATCTTTTTTCCCTCCCTTTTTGCCGATTGTACACGGTGCAATTTAAGTGTGGAGGAAAGCCAATTGACATACATTTGAAGGGAACCAACGGGTGTCCATTTTGTCCTGCTGATCATTTATGTGTGTATGTTTTTTTTTCGTTTGTACCCACAAACTTGAATGGTGTTGTTTTTAATGAGATCGGTCGAAAACAATGGAAGGATAATTTATGGTAAATATCAACAAGGCCTTTCGGTATGCAATTTCTCGTTTCCCTTCGCGTTTTGGCGAGGATGTAATGCAGCGTAGAGAGGATTGCAAACGACAGAATTGATTTATTGTATCTAGATAGCCGGTTAGTTGTAGCGGCAAATTGATAAACTACTCCGGAGGGAACGTTTAAAGCTGTATAAATAAATCGAGCGCACAAGAAAAAAAAGGTTATGAAAAGCACTACGACGGGGCTCAACCAGAGGGTGAAAGGCGACCCGCTGAAATGAAATCTTAATTATGCAATAAATGCACACAAAAAAAGAAACAGGGAAGGGTCGCAAGTAACACTACGAAACAAGCAATTGGAACACACTTAATGACAGCAATTAAGCATTAATCCATGCGATTGTGCATCGCATTCGCGAACGGTCTTTCGCGGCTTTGACCTGGTACCGCCCGGTGTACGGGTGACCTTCTACGCAGCGCCGTATCAAACCATGCCCGGAATGTCTGATAAAACCGATAAAATAATGAGCAAACATTCATTTGACTTCCTGGCCCCTATCTTTGGCAAACCATCTGGTGTGAGTGATTGCCGGCGGTGCCTGCTGGCGAATATTTCCCATTTCGAAACGAATCTGATATGCCAAAACAGCAACAAGAAACAACGGGGCTGACTGATAAATCCCAAAACGATCTTCACAAAACACACGCTGCTGCAAATGCGGCACATCTTGCCATTCCGCGCGTGTCACGTTTCCAGCAGGGCAGTGATTTAAATAGCTTAATTAAAATACTCACCCGCCCGGCTGTCAGGACACACAGCGCACCGTGGCACTAATCTTATCGTCCGGTCGGCAATCTTGATACGTCGTTTTACGGCCGAAAACGGTAGCAGTGCTAATGTCATTTACATCTGCAGTTCGAGCCGTTGCTGGAGATGCTGGGCTCGATTCCGTTCTCGTTGTATTCCACCGTTCCAACTGGTCCGAAATCTTGCCGATGCATTTTGCACATTTTATTGCTCGCTTTAAGAAGCGGTCTTATGTCGCGATTATGCGCCAGGGCTTTACGGTGAAGGTCGTCCGTGTACAGTGAGAGGCTCTTTGAGGCGGTGAGGTGAAAATTTCGGAGAAAAGCATAAATTTAAACTCCTGCGCCCAAGTCAAGTTACTCCGGCCGAAGAAACCGAGGGTGTATGTTAATCGTGCGACCGGTCCGTTTCTTTGTCGGCCGGAAGTGAGAGCCGGGTAAGTCAGAAGCCGCCACCATTATGTCCTTAAAGCGTGTACCGCCTCTTGGGATGGATCCTTCACGGGGCCCCCCTAAATAAACTGCCCAGTTTTAGCTGTTTTTGAGAGGGTTCATTTATTTTCCGTGGTTTCGTTTGAGTAGGGTTTGCTAAAAGGAATTTAAAAGTGAAAACATGTAATTGTACTTCACACATTTGCAGGAAGTCGTCTAAAAGGTGCGTTCTACCTGCGTTATTCCACAGAGGTGTGTTGCTCGCATTTAAATTGCGTCGAATGGTTTCGTTAGGCTGTAGCTGATTTTAGAATTTGATCATCAGGATGGCTTTCTGTAAAGGCAATACAGAAGCATATGCAACTCCAAATAAAGCATGAGTGGTTCACACTGCTTCAGCAAATAAGAAGCGACTTTAATGAAATGTGACTTCACCTTTGCTGCGGAATGAATGTTAGACGATACTGTGTATCCATGTTTCCCCGAACGGCGAATGTTTTTCCATGCCTGCCGAATGTTTCGAGGTGGAAATTTAATACTTTTCAAGTAGCACCTTCTTCTCGCTTCTTCCTCTCCGGAACGGTCGATCTCGGACGTCGTCAGTCGTGTAAGTCTTCCCCAATAATGCCTGTAACATCTCACATTACGTATTCTCCCGCTACTTAATCATGGTGCGAGTTCCCAGGTTCGTCAGCGCTGTCGTGTTTCTTTCCCTAACTTCGAAGAAGGTAACGTTCTCGTGTGCGGCACGCTTGACGGTGTAATGTTGGACCTATGTACCCCATGCCGGTTGTCCCAGGTTGCACTTGACTGTATAATCTGATTTAATTTTAGTCAATTTCCCCCGCGTTAACACACGCGGTTCGGTTCCGTATGATGGAAAAGCACCTAACGGTCATTAACGATGGCTTAAAGCGTGCTTGTTAAGGAATTTTTGGGTGGAATGTATCGAAGCACCGAAGCGCACTGTAAGCATAGATTATTGGTGGAAGATTCGTGGGTCGCTTGCCCCATTGCCGCAGCTTCACGCACTCATTTGGGTAGCCTGGGAACGGAACGGGCCTGCGTTCTCCCACATCTTGCTGTCCGGGGAAGCCAGCAGCAAGGTGAAGAGTTCGTGACATGAACCATTGGAAATGCTGGAACGAAGCGACGGAAAAGGAAAAATCCAATTATTTCCTAGAAAACGATCTAATTACAACCAAAAAACCAACAACGCCTACGTCAAAGCGACAGACCTGCGGCACATCCATGCCACAGCCTCCGTTGCCGGCAGGTGGGTGCAGTTCGATGGGAGCATGTTGCTGAGGAGATGAAAATTCCTGCCGAAAGGTCTGGGCCGATGTTTCGGAAAATTTGTGGCCAGCTTCTGTAGGCATTGGTGGGGGGCCGTGCAAGACACCCAAACCACAGGTACATCAGGCGACCGGAGCAAACGACGAGCACACAGGTCCGCACAGCCGGGCCCGATCGAGCGAGCGAGCGATGGTGCTGTGTGTGGGGTAGGTTGCACGCAATTCGGGTGGTTGCGTGTTTGCGTGTTTTCACGCAAGAAAAGGAAAATCGAGGCACTGGTTTGGATGGAAACCGAGCGCAAACATGAACAAACAATTTCTCTATCTTGCTTCCGGGCGTAAGTTTACAAACATGGAGCATTTGCTTGACGACCGCAAAGCACGAAGAAATAAATCAATGCGCTGGTTGATAGAAGCGCGCGGGTATGTTGTTAGGCGTTTGAAGCTGTGGAGACTTCCCGGGAAAATAGCATTGACCCGCAAGAAAAAACACTTTTTTGCATCGAAATGAGTATTTTCATGAAGTGTTGCTTCTGGTTAGCACCAGAAATACTGGGGAAAATGACTGAATAGACGTCTATGCAATTGGCAGAGCGTGTAAACAATATTCGACAATAGTTCCTGTTCCAAGAATGAGCCAACGTTCTGAAACACACTTGTTTGTTCAGTGTGATGACATGGACAATGTGAAGGGGGTCAAGTTTTTGTAAATTATTTGCCCGGTCCCAAAGGTCTAAAGCTGTATAACGGCTTGAATACAATGTCTGGCTTGGGTTTTATTGAGCCAATATTTTAATGAGGTTAGGATTTATTGAGACATAACAGAATATAACTAATCCAAACAGCACATATGAATGAAAATACACAATTTTTACAAGTTGGCCTCTTCTGAGATAGTTTAAGCTCTGAGTGTTGTAAAACCTGGCATTAGCAGTAAACAACTATCTACGAAATTTATACTGAAGAAGTGAATTATTTCTTTTAACTAAATGAAGAGCCACTTAAATTTCAGAAGAGTTGTGAGTTTCTTGAAATAAGGGATAATCCAAGCATGCAATTGCAGTAGATGTCCATCTTCCTCCCTGAAGTATTGCCCATGCTAAGTAATAAAATACATGCAATACATTTTATGATTCGTTCAAATACCAAATTTAAACTATCTAATGTAAATTTTATATCTTGGAAAAATGTTTATACCATGATAAAAAATCTCAATAAACCAAGTCCAATGACTAAAAAGTATGATGTTTCCCCAAAGGTCTTTGTTGCAACAAGCTTCAAACGAGCAATGGAAAAAACTTCATGACTTTAAACCCGTCTCGTTGTGATGAGGCTGGATTTTATAAAAATAGCAACACATTACCCCATTTGATCCATCCCCATCCGTTCCAGTGCATCCGAGAGCCACCCACTCGTGTGACAGTAATCACCGCCCATCAACACTGATGAAGGCTATCTCGTTATCCATCGTCATATGTTGATCGGCTCTTCTTTCCACCATGCATGCTTTCACTTACTAACCTTTTTTGTCACGAACGACCAGGATCATTTACAGCGTAGAACGTCCGAATACGACCCTTCAATGAGTGGCGCCAACGTAGGAAGAGCGCATTTCGTTCGTCCCCTGTCCGGTGTGTGATTAATCTAAACCATCTATTTATGTGTTTGCTTTGCATAATCACTGTTTCTAATATCGTATATGTTGTCGCTGGCAGCATAATGATGGTCCCCATTTGGGTCCACCCTGTTGTTTGAAGCACGGTCCACGTAATGAAACTTATATCATAATGGACCGAAAGTAACACAGACGAGTAACTTCTAGCTCGGTAACCGAAACCGGTTTAAAGCCGGGTCGCCTTAAGGTACGGTATGGGAGTTTCGTTTGGTTTACTGCTAGTTTCGTTCCTGCTTTTATTTCATAACAAAGGCCAAGGTGAAGATCATGCACCGCGGTACCGCGGCTAGCGGATAAGAAATGGGCAGGAAGGGGGTTGTAGCAGTGGAGCGCGTCTTCTCATTGCCATCATCGCCATCATCACCATCATCGTGGGTGCACCCTGCTTGCCCGGTGGGATCGTGAGGAACGAATTTAATAATCCTGTGCACGATTTGCATACAATGTGAAAATGTGCGCTACGCAAACTCGTTCCAAATGGGGGATACGACGCAAAGGGGAATTGGCGGGTGCGTTGAGTGCCAAAGAGTGTCGAAGTTGAACAATGAAACTTCCTTTCCATTGGTTCGGCGATGCACTGCTCCGGTGCAGTTTAAGTTAGGCACGGGACGGACGAGTCATCTGAAGTGCATAAATTTACACCTCTTTCTACCCGGAGAGGTAACAACGCGAGAGTGTGAGGTTCAAAGCGAAGGAGAAGTATATTCCATCGTTAAAGCAAGGCGTTAAGTGAAGAGAAGCATAAAGTGGGATAAGAGGTATCTTTTGCCTCACCAAGGAGACACCCAGGTTGACACAAATGGTGGGTTTTTGCGCCAAAGATACCCACACGTCATTGTCCCCTAACCTATGCTGACACGCATGACACACGAAACTTTGCAGCGTGTAGCTCGAAACGTTAGAATTCGGTGTGTCGTCTAATTCAATTTGGAGCGTTCTTGCCGATGCTCTGGGTATTGAGTAGCATGGAATTACTGTACAGGCGCCCACGTATAGACACATCGGAAGACGAACGCTCTCGATGGTGAAGCATTCGAATTACGCGAAATTTGACTCCACCAAGGACGCAGTTTCTAAGAGATTAATATCTCGCAACCAATATCTCCCCAGAGTCGCCAAACGCCAGAAGCCGACCGCGTGTGTGGCAGACGAGGAAGGTAGTAAGATGGATTAGTTGTAAACTCTCTTTATCCGTCCGACAGCGACAGCGAGTGTCAAGAAACTCGAGTAGACGTTGTGGTAATAAAAACTTCGATAATTTATAATCCTGTCCCTGCTGCTAGCGCACGTAGTGGAGCTACTGCCCGAAAATAGAGGTGAGAAGTAGTCACGCATCGCATCCCTTCAGGGATCTTCCTCCCGGGGGGAGGTGAACATGACGTGAGTGAGTTTGTTTTTCTTTCATTACGCGCACCTTCGCCTTACTTCGGCTTTTGCTTCCGGGTTTGCATATGCTACCTACCTTTGTAAGTAGGAACGCGGTTTCGAAAGAATGACACCCAGTTGAAACCTTTCTGTCGCGTTTGGACGGTTCCCTCGGTTGGGGGGCAAAAAGAAAGAAAATGGTCCGACTTCTCTCGGAACGCGCCGTGTTGGGCTTAGTACTTAAGCCCTGCCTCACGACAGTAATTGATGGTTACAAGACACCCTTTCCCGGTACAGGGTGGGTGGGGTAGAATAGTGCAGCGGAATGCATCTAGATGTCTCCAAGCCATTGTCATACTACCTGCGCTCGCAACGAGACAACACCATTTCATTTGCATTCGCCTCCTTCGCACTGTGATATCGGCTATCCAGCAGACTACCCAGCAAATATCTCATCGAGTGAAGTGTTTTCTGCTGCACCCGCAGATGATGCTCGGCTGCGGTGAAGCTGTATCGGTGCAGTATTTCACCAGCGTTGAAGGATGGCTTGAAAAGCGCCCACTGTAAGGTATCTTATTAGGTGGAACATTTGTAGCACCACGGCACTATGATTGTGCTGGTAAAAAATTCTACGCCCGTCTGAACGGTTCCCTACAGAATGTGAACACAAAAGCAGAAAAAAGCGGAATTAGCGGGGAAAATGATAGGAAAAACGAGCATTTTTTTTTTGCGTCCAGCGCTACACCATTTCTTATTTCCTGTACACCATTTACACGATTGGGTGGTTTTTGGTTTTCATTTCGCACCGGATAACTTTGCTGGTGGGACATCACCGTGGTCCGGGCGATTGGCGAACTCTACTGGCAGACCAAGTCCAGCTACTAATTAAAAGCTCAACTTCAGGACGAGACAAAAAAAAAACATCGTTTGAACGTGCCGTTCAACGTAAAAACGAGCCAATTACTGACACAGTCTGGAAGAAAATCTTGCAAAGCTGATGGTCATGATCAGTTTATTCTGAGAACATTTTGTGTCATCTTAAACTAACTTGCAGAACACCTGATGCAAAAGGGATATGCACAAGCAGGAAGGTCGCTTAATCTGAACAGAGCTTCCCATTAACCTGTGTGAACACTAAATATTTTACTAAACTTTTTTGTCCTGGTTCTTTGTTGTTTTTTTCTGGAGCGTTGGAGCGCAGGACACTTTTTCCAAGGTATAAAAGCTTCCTCCAAACGAGTTGTAATTTTGTACAGACCTTAGTCTGGTGCAAATCTTGCAATTTTCTTCACACAGGTGCGACCAGTTTACAGAGAGCTTCGGGTGTGTTGTCTACTCCATGCAATATAGCGTGCTTCGGTCCAACGTTTAAGCACTGGAAGCCCTAAAACTCACATCCGGACACTCGAGCAAGTGTCGATGTGTTGCTTCCGAGAGCGAACTGCATAATCTCATAAATAGGTGAACTTTACGGATGAGTGTCTGGTAACGGCCAACGGGAAAACGGTTGCCAGGGACGTACTTTTCGCCTCTCGCAGCATGAAGGGACACGGTCCTGAGCTGTGCGTGATTTTCTTTCACCGGGTGGGATTTGTTGGAAGAGATCCCACTTTTTAGAGGCTGACATCTAAGAGGCAAACGTGTGAGGGTGTATCGCATGTGTCGATTAACTCGTCACTTTAGTATATGATGCGATGTGGAACGTGAGATGTTCCATTTCAAGTGGTAAATAACAGGCTCTACAAAATTCAACAATATAATTAATATACAAATACCGAACCAACTACCGAAATTGATATTTTTTAACGTTAACTAGGTTTACGTAAAGGTTAGGTAAAGCTTTTTAAAAAGAACCATCTATTTTTTAATTGGAACTAATTTTGCTATGCATTCGAGTCCATACATCCCTACAATATGCTGAGCAACAAAGGATTATTAGGACCAGCATGATTTGATAAAAACGTTGCATAAAAGCGTCCGATGACGGCATGAGAAGCAAGCACGGGAGGCAATATTCCATCCTGTGCACTATCCGAAAAGCGGCATGATGCATATCAAAAACAAGTGTGTAGTATCCTTTGGCGCCCAGCAACACCATGCCTCGTGCACTGCAGAAGCCGATCATAAAGTTTTATTGTGTATGAATAAAATGAAACGAAAACAAAAATTTAATAATCGTCCCAAATGGGTTATGCCTGCCGTTTCCCAGGCGTATGTATGCTGCTTGGTCTGGCCATCCACATCCTCACCAGCACAGTAGTAGGTCGAATCGTTTAAATCTGCTTGAGATAACTTGACCGTTGAAGCTGTTTTAAGATCAATTTCCTGCCCCTCTGTTTTCGTATCGGTCGGAATGGATCAAGCCTCCTGCACGGTGTCGTATCGTATCATGTTGTACACGCAAGAAGTTTGTTGCCTTGTCCGTATAGACGAAGCTTCTCCAGTGTGCGGGCCTCTCTGAGCTCGTGATTGGTAGTAATTTTGAAAAATAATTTAATTAACGAGCCGCTTATATACAGTCTTTAATGTGATTCGATTTGCTCGCATGTTTATGGATAGATGCTTGTGCACATTGCCGTACCGGAGACTCCTTGAGAACAGATTGTTGCTCGTGCTGGGTCCACTGTTGTTGTGTTTCTTCTAAATGAAGTTATTAATATTTGATTAATCGATCATTGAATCAAAGTACTGAAGGTAAACATGGTTGGTAAAACCATTCTTTTGAGGAAGAAGTCTTTGTAAAGTGACCTCCTGTGTTAGCTTCGTACATCACTTCTATCGTGTCCATCAAGGAAGAAGGTAGTCCTCAGATGGGTCAACGGTTCTTTAATGAGTGTCGTTTGGAACATTCTCGACGCTAACCATTCGCAGGTGGCAAAATGCTGATGTTGATATCCTTTACCCCTGTTTTGATAGAGAAACATGTTTGAAAGGATGCTTGAAGCGCCCCACACATTTTAATGGCTGAAAACTGGCAGGAAGCTTGTTGACAGCGTTAAAATAAGAGCAGGAACATATTTCTGCCCCTCATTAGTTTTTATGTCTGTCGAGTGGGGTTTTTTTGGTTTTGCTCAGTTTGCTATAATTCCATGACATTTTCTTTCCTCTATATTGTGGGACCCAGAGGACCATCGACACGTTTTAGAATGGTTGTGCATTAAAGAGTTTTGTGTTTTACTAGCTTTTTTGTTAGTGTTTTTGTGAGGAACGCAAAGGAGCAGGTTTGCCGCGGAAGTTCCAGGGTTTAATAATGTGATTGCTTCTCTTTTCCACCAACTCTGGGTGACGTTTGATGAGAACTGAGCTTAAGCTTTTCGGGGGTCTGAATTGTTACGATACACACTTACCTTTTTATTGGCATCTTCTCAGCACAAACCCATAACGGGAGACCTAATGTTCCAACACCGTCTCGTTACGATTATTACGCCTTTTGAATCGAACGCAACCGTTCCAGGAAGGTTGATGGCGGAATGGGTCCTAAATAAGTCCAATTTTACTTACCGCTCATAATCTAACCATCACGGATGGTGATACTAAAGGTAGTCCCCGTTTTAATGGTCCAATGAAGATAATACCTTTCTGTGTTGCTTGTGCGTAAAGAAAACACCACTTTCTCTTCATTTGAAACAATGCGATTGAAAACGAACCATTTCCCCCGGGGCCGTTACAATGATGCGTAGCTTTTAAAAATGCCAATAAAAATCATCGATTGGTGACAAAAATAAACGGTTCCTGCTGGGCAACTCTCTCGCCTCGTGGCGCTTTATCCCAAAATGGGTAATGTATTGGAAAATGACCACCAAACAAATGTCGGTTCAGTTTCGTAACCCGGCGTACCTTCGGAAGGCTCGCCGGGAATAGAATAAAAAAGGGAACTTTATTTTAACGGTAAGCCCGGGTGTGGTGGCAGTGGAGTTGGGTGCTTTTACGGCCCATTGCTACATTACATCGGTTCATAAAGTTTTCCACCCATTTCACCAAATCATTGATGCAATATTTATTAAAAATCAATACACTAAACGTTCGAATGCAGTGCCTGTCCGCGTGCCGACCCGTTCCAGGTGGAACCAGCGACAACAGGGAGGCATGAAAAATTGTGCTCCGAAATCGTACAATAATTAATTCTTTTTTTTATTCTTTCCCACCGTAGCTACAAGGATTCTTTAATTTATCAACTCTCTTTGGTGCGGCCGGCTGGTTTGAGACTGAGGCAATACAGCAACACCGCCGCCGCTTGGGGACCATATTTCAAATCACGCTGTGGTTTCTGACACTTGCGGTGTATTCATGCCCTTGCCGGGCACCCGTTATCCTGTCCTAGCGCTGCGTGCAGCGCTCCAACCGGTGCGATCCTTCTTCCCACGAACCACATGCTGCAGGAAGCGTGTTAAACCCGAACTTTTGGCACCGATTCCACACTTTTTGTAGTGTGTGTTATGATTATTTTTTTCCTGCTCTCCACCATACAAAAATGCTTCTTTCCGAATCATTTATTACACTGTTTGAGTTTACCGGTTTCGGTTGTTTGTGTGTTGGTTGGGTTGCCGTTTTCGCGCCCGTATCGTTTAGTGCTTCACCGTCGGTCGATCCCATGACCATGGACCAGTGTTTGTTGTGACATATGGACGCAAACGTGGACAACGCATAAAGCGCAATCGACCGGTACCGCTGAGTGTGTGCAGTACACCCGTACGAAGCGGGACCGTATTTACCATGTTCGGGCCGTTTTTTTATCGATAGCACTCGGTGGATAATAAATGATCTACAATAATTGTTTCATGGGCCGTCCTCTTTTGCGGGATCGGGAACGGTACCAGCACAACCGAGCAGCTGTCAGCGGGTGTGTTCTAATGACAGTTGCGAAGATAAACAAAATCCAGTCCTAGTGGCCGTTAGTGGGCGATTTGGGGCATAGAAAAACATGCGACAGACCTTGCTTTTGGTTGAATGAAAAATTACACCTCAAATTTTTACCACACACAAAGTATAAGAAAAGGAAGAAGTAGAATGTTTATCTCTTCCAATAATGCTCCCGGTAAGTGTACTAATGCAAGATCGTATGTCCAAGAAATCGATACCCACCGGATGCAGTGTTGTATGGCAGGCTTTTGGGAAGCTCCCAAATCTAACCTTGCAGAGGGAGAAATCTTTTTGTTTGGTTGATTATGATTGATTACAGCAATTAGTAGAGAGTTGCTGTTGGTTTCTAGCGCGTCCTAGAAAAAAAAAAGTATCTAAGGAAACTCCAGAAGTCATTTTCTTCCATTTTTCATCTGTCACATTTAATCGAAATATTTCTTTTGTGTACTTACAATTAGTTCTTAGCAGTTCTTTTTATTAAGATGGATTTCCAAGCTGTTTCTTTCTATTTTAAAAAATCTAATTGACTCAAAAAATAAATAAAATTAATGTTTTGATATTATAAATGCTTCAAGAGTTGTATGTAGATCTCTGATATTGTGGTTCATTATCCACATAAAACTAATGTGTTGATAAAACTGCCCACCAGACCATGTTTTAATGAGCTCCTAACAGACGCAATAAAACTGTTACAAAAAATAACTTTATCACTCGTCCTACAGACTTACGAGGTAAAAAATAAATTGTGCGTTAATGCGAACTTTAATTATAAGCTGTATGGGCGTAACAGTAAAAGGTTTTTGTAGCTGGTAGAATTTAATTCCCTGTCCAGCAGTAAAGCATACGTTATATAATTAGATGCTGGCTAGATGTAAGCCTTCGAAAGCCACATGGAAACAGAACCATTGACCCTTTGCACGATAATTACCATTTTCGTATTTTTCGTTGACTTCATTAATCATGTCATTAGACGGCATAGATCATGTGGGCCGCAGTAGTCGGGACCAATGGGCGAACGGAGAACACATTTGCCCAGCGGACGCATTTAGTCATTTTTGACTAGGAAGGCTCTACCACTCGTATGTAGTTGTTCATCCCCCGTCTCCCTCTTGGAGACGATTAGCAATTATAAGTATAGCAATGTTTCGTTTCTTTATCCAGTACGAAAGTTGATGGGTGTTTTTCGTGGTTCTTTTCCATTTTTTTTGCAAACCACAACTATAACCCAGCGAAATAAAATGCCGAAACTCGCCATCCCCTGGGCTGGCGGTGGATGAAATGAATCGCGATGCAATTATCGTTAATAATCTTTCATCCAGCACTATTTATCTTGCGCTCGTTTTCGGCGGAGTGGGACAAAGAGCGTTAAAGGCGCAAAAAAAAGGAACGGGGAAAGAAACGCCAACCATTGAGATTATTTTAGCTCTCTGCGAACTTGCCCTTTCCGGAGGGTTGTCAAAGAAAAATTGAACATTATAATGAAAAAAGTTAAATGGCAGAATGAAAAGTCGCGCGCCGCCCCCTGTAACCACCGCCGGTACCGCGACATTCCCGATTTGGGAAAGACGGCAATCGTTTTGGTGACCAATGGAATCGATCTGAAAGCTGGCCCAGAAGGCACACGGTTATTTTTCTCTCGTCGTTTTTTTCTGTTTGTATGCGAATGTTTCTTTTTTTTCCTCAAATCGATTTCCGCTTCGTTTCCGTGGCGATCTGACGGCGTGCTACGAAAGCTCTGAAGTGAAATCAGATGCCTAAAATCGGTCGATTTATCGTTCATTCTTCACTGATCGTGTTTTTTTCCTTCCTGCTTTTCTATATTACCATCACCACCCACTCGTTTCAATTTAATAAAGAACCATCATGATTCGAACAAATATGGTCGTCGCACGATTTTTGTATTCCCATTGCCCTTGTTCTGTACATCGCGGTGGTCTCTCTTAAACCCCAAGTTACCACTCCTCTCGACGAGAAGGCATCGTATTAATTTGTTGCTTTTTTTCATCTCAAGATTGGTGACCCTAAGATTGGCTACTAAATGATATCAATAAGCGCATTGGTAAAGCGAACAGGGTTTTATTTTTAATTTCCCAAACCATCTCCGCCTACGAAGTTATTAAAACACACGGTCATCGTCGTTGTCCGCCCGCAGGCGCGGTCCGTCCGGGTGGGCGAGCAAATGAAGGAAATAAATGTCTCGCAAAATAATCAATAACAACAAAATCTTGACCGTGCGGTGATACGGAAGCTGTCTGATCGCTAGGCGAGTTGATTGAGTTTTGGAGCTCGTAATGAGTTTTTGGAGGATAACGTTAAATGTTGACCTTTTTCTGCATGATCGCTACAATTGGCCATCAAATGGGCAATATAGTTGCGTTTGATGTGCTTTTTTCTGCGAAATCCCGATCAATCATTAATGTGTGTTTTTATGTTTCGTTTCATTTTAGGTGAGTTCGTGCGAATTTCCATAGACGGATTTTTATAAAGTGGACACAGATAATAAATTGCGCAAAGTGATGTGATGCTGCAGATAAACAATGCTGGTAAATTGATAAATCTGATTATAATAGCCGATTATAGCTTATAACAAATAATATAGCCACTATTTTTTTTTATTTCACTAAATTTAAAATATATTGTTTTAAAGTGAAGTAATAAATTTTATTTTTTTACAGTAAGCTCCATCATTTGCTTGGAGTTTGCTGCCCTGTAATTTGCTTAACAAGTTCATTATTATTTAATCATACTTTTTCTTGATCATACTTAGATTCGCTCAGACATCATACGGAACAAGTTCCTTTAGCCATCAATAAACATTTAATTACGTAGTAAACTACACTCCACTGTGTGCTTGCTTCGTAATAGCAAGCGCTCTAGAAAGTACATAAAAAGTTGCTCTACATTCACTCCCAAGATCGTTGGAAGCATAACACAGCCACTCTGGAAGGTTGCATGTGTTGATTGAATTGGCCATACAGTAACGATGCTGCAGCACCGGCTTCAGGAATGGAAAAGCGTTTGGCAGATTGTTTCCAGATGGCTATGTAGACACACATGTACCGCTTGCGCTAACTGGTGCGTGGGCGAATGCAATAGACGATCGATTGCAGGCGGAAAAGGCCTTTCGAGATGCCGCCACTTTCAAAAACTTCAAATCAAACGAAACCGCCCACGGTCGACGACCGCCCCGAAGGTGGCGAGAATAAGGCGTGCAGCCACCGTCATGTTTATGTGACGCTTTCTTACTCAAGGGTCGTGGAAACCCGGGTTTGTTAGTACTTGTGCTGGGAGGAAAAAGGCCCGTAAAATTTACCGAACGCGACCCGGAACATGCGTTTGCTCGCTTAGTAAGGTTAAGGTTCCGTTCAAGTAATCCACTGGTGCGCACCATCAAGAATCGTCCATCATCTCCGGAGCAAATCCAGACGCCCGACGTGCTGAGTGTTATTGATTGTTATGAGAATTTTCCCGCCTCCTGTGTCCCTCCGTCACTGGCACCCGGTTGGCTTCCAGCATGCTTTTCCGGGCCACTGTACAGCAGAGCGTACCGAAATTCGGTGTGGTTCATTCATGGAAATGGATCGTAAATAAAATGGTTTGGATATTTTAGGATACGCACGGGCACACAGCACACGGGGTTTGGTCTCACGGCGCGCCCGGACGCACGGCCACCACTAGTGAAACCCACTCGTGCGAATGATAACAAACGAAGATGAATGACACACGTACCACTCACGCATTTTTCCTCCCATCGCGGGTAGTTACTATCGCGGCATGTGGTGAATCTGTATGTGTGGTTTTTTGTTTCTCTAAAGAAGAGAAAGAGGGAGAAGGCGAATGAAAATGATGCTGAATTGTTTTTGCTTTTTACCGGCGAGTGATTGATTCTGCGGCAAAGACGAAAAATGAGTTCTACCCAGGATAAAGAGTTGGCTGCTCATAAACTTGCCCCCACGATTCGGTTAGTGATGAACGAGGCTTTAGTTTAGTACGTGCCGTAAAACTCAGTCTTGTTAGGCAAGTTTTGCTGCTAGTTCTCACTTCTGCTCTGATCAAAATCATGTTCCTTTTTTTCATTTTGATTTGTTTATGGCAAAATGGAGAGTACGCACTTTTCACTAATAACAGTTAAATTAAATAAGCGACATTTATGAACATATCTTAGCATATTGCAAAAAATCTGTTAGCCAATTTTTGGAGGAATTATATTCTGTTTCGATGCATTATAAACCTCATTGTTAGCAATCAACCAAGCCCTTAACTGATTACATTATAAAAATTGGGTGGATTTAGCAATTTTTAAAATATTAATTTTAATTTTTTATTATCATGAAAATCTTCACGTAGAATGGAGAAATAATTTCACATTTCATTTTCATTATTATCCCTAATTTTTTATAATTGGATGGAAACCCTGTATTTATATTTTCTTCTCTATGTGAAATTCAATTGAAATGGTTTTTCTGGAGCATTATTTTTTCATGAGGTATGCATCAAAAGCTGTTATGGATTTTAAAGTTAAATAACTTCTTACTAACTTACGAAAAACTATAAATGCTATGGGTGATGAAAGCAGCTTATGATATTATTTGTATAGCACCCATTTGTGTAATCCTGTAAGAAGAATTAGGTTTAAAGCCAGTGCCAAAATGCACTCTGCGGGCTAATCTGATGCAATCGCTACTGTTAATGTCCGCCAATATGTATTCATGTCAAAAAATGTCATACAAATACTATACCAGCGGCACTATAATAGACCGACCCCCGTGACAATAAGCATGACTGGTTCGGTTGATTTTTCGAACAGACCCGCTCATAAATTGAACACTCACACAAAAAACGCCCCGCATGCATCCAAACAAACAGCAGCAGGGGAAGTTTTATTGCAGCGGAAAAATTTATACAAAAAAATACCCTGTCTCTTTTCTATGGTGTGGACGTGGTGGTAAGGATTTATCTTCATAATCCTATGTTCTGGAACTAAAATGCGTGAAAAATTCGAATGGTTATGATTTCACCGGAGCTTCCTCTGTTGGCGTTCCGTACCTTTTTGCTCGCTGTCTCTCCCATTTGGGTTTTCTCGCTAGTGCTAGAGCCTACTGAAATATACTCGGTATGTCCCGAATGGCGTGCAGACATAATGCTTGCATCTCTGGAATGCCGGCTGTACGTCTTGCCCCCGGGGACCCGCTAGATATCCGGTGCCGGCCGGGGCGCGTTTGGGTTGGTGATGCTGGTGTACTTTTCTGATTTTGTCCTGCCGGAGTGGGTGTTCGGCACTGGGGTTTCGGGCACACGGTACATTTTTGTGCGCTGTTCCTTGCTCGTCTAGGCAACGCCACGACGATGTTTCGCTTGACTTGCTTGCTCATAATTTTTGAGCAGCGAAATCGTAGATGCATGAGCGCACCACAAAATGCTGATTTATTCTAGCGTAATCCAGTCATCGATGTACGGTTTGTACCCCGGAAGGAATGAAAGGGACGAGTAAAAAAATATCTGCCCTTAGACAAAGAGATCTAGCGAGAGTGAATGTAGCGACGTTGATGTTGGTATATTCCCTCCGGAGCTGTCTGGGGAAGGATTTGAACTCTGATTTTTACGCATTGACGTTTAATACATTCATATTTATGGAATCGAAAATTTATACAACCTGCTCACATTCGACTCACTCCCATCAATGTGATGTCCCATGTTCCAATCCCAACAAAATGTGTTAGAAGCCAGCAGCGAACTACTCCACTCTGTTTGTTTTATTCCGTCGTATGGTGGTGTCCTTTTCCTCCAGGGACATCCCGATCCCCAAAAACTAAATCCACTTATATAGACCTAACTCTACGGATAACAACATGTACCATAGCCTGTTGATGTAGATAGATCCACGAGCGAGGGTGAATTGTACTTTGAAACATTTTGCTCTGTGCTCATGCATGGCTACTAACTCTAAAGCTTCCTGCTCGGGGGCAATTTGGCAACCGGCCAAATACGGTACCAGAACGAGCGCGGCTCACAGCGTTTGTACAACGCGAGTTCAATTTTTTGTGTCTACCCTTCAATCCCTGGAATCCCTATAACACCTACCATCCATTCCGGCGGGAGTAAGGTAGTGCTGATTGGCTCAATGAATCATTCAAAACACTGGTTAGTATCAAAGTGCGAAAGGGCAAAGAAATATGCATTGTTGGTGTGGTGGTTTGCTATCGGTCTTGCACACTGGCACTGACGCTCCAAGCGTACTCCCAATGGTACCGTCCCGTGGGCTACTGCACTGACTGCTGATGCTCACCAGACCGTGGCATTGGGATTTTTGACTTCCGGGTTCTGGAGTGTAAAAGCAAGTGAATTTTTGTGAGTGTCTGTTTTCCTGCTCTTCCATTTTCGTGCTGTTCACAAGACCTCAGAGTTTGGATGAAAAATATTTGGCTTGATGTCCAGTTTTGGTGTTGAAAATGTAGAAAACTGCATGTTGCCAGTGGATTCAGTTTATACGTTCCTTTTAAACAGTTGAGAAACTAAATGTGCGCGAATTTCCGTCTGTTAGGTTCGTTAAAAAGTTCTAAAGCCATGGATTCCAAGGGAGACTCTCGGCAAAATTCAATGTTCAAAGTGCAAATGAGTTGATAAAGCAATGTTCCTAAAATCACGTTCATTCTCCAATGTAGTACAGAGTTTCTACCCACCTTCCCGTTCAAACTGCTGATCTGTAAGCTTCGCTTCGATGAACAAACAATCCATATTAGTGGCTCCAATTCTGGAAGTTAGAATATTTGTTCACGTCAGCCAAATTGTAAAACCTTCCCGAATCGGAAGCATTTTTTTGTGATTTTTTAACCTGCGAAGAAAAACGGGCTGAAATTACATTTCTTCAAATTTAATGAGCGTTCCATTTCCGTTGCTCTCCCGCGGCCTCCACACAGGTTTTGTACCAAGCAATGGTTGCAGAGCCTCATAAGCCTCTCATTCGATGCTACGGCTTGCAGTTATCGCGGAGGAACAATTTAATGTCTCTACCTCGTTAGTGGAGTAATTAATTGTGGACTTGGTTTAAAAGCTTGCGTTTGATTTGAGCGTGCACTCGTACGATCATCGTGCTCCGTTGGTAGGTGCTTCAAGCCTTCAAACCTTCTTGAGAGGTGTGCTTTTTACTTCACTCTCGCCTTCGCTTTTGCTTTTGCAAAGTCAAACGATGTACTTTTATACTTCCGGCAGTATGGATGCGCGGGAGACGGGAGCCGAGAAGTGGTGGTACAGGGCTGGCAAAAGTTTTAAACTTCATTAACCTCCGCGCATCCCCGCGCATCGAATTTTCCATTTTTTTTTTTCGAACCACCATTGGGAAAAATTCTTTCCCTTTCTTCATTTGCCACGTTTCGAACCGGTGCGCGCAGGATGCGGTGGAAGTTTTCATGAGTTTTTTTCCCCCATCACTCTCATTCTCGTCGGCAATGGCGCTGCGTGGATGCTTTCGTCTTTCGTGTATCTTTTACGTCTTACGCCGACTTACGACATGATTATCACCCTTTTCTGCGACTCTGTGAGATGCTGTATTTTTTTTCGCTTTTACTAGTCTTTCAACATTTTTCTATTACTTCACTCGGTAATTTTTTGTTTTCGGTTAAGCCTGTCTTTACCAACTTGCTATCTCCGTGTATGCGAGTGCTCATAAACTTGTGGTCTGCGCATCATCGGTTTGTGAAACTTTTTCACGATGCACCAAAATATAAATTTTTCTCAGAAATGTCTTACGATCTCATAAAAAATCGCCCGGAAGAAGAAGGGAAAGGACTCGGTGTTCGGAGTATGATCTCTTATTGAAGGTTTGCGTTGGGGGATGTTTTTTCTGGTTTTTAAACTGTCAGTCAAGATTTACTCTTTTACTTCTGCTTCGAGCGCTTAAAATGGTCATAAAACCATAAAGTGTTAATGATGCTCAACGAACCTGAATAATTAGAAGTAATGAGGCTCCGACACATGATGAATGGATTGGTCGGTGGATCGTACGTGCAATATATTAGACATTCTAAAAAGAGCAGAAAAGATCTCCTCACAGACTTACTTTAGACAAATTTCTCTAAAAAGTTATCCACCCGAAGCGATACTGCATCATGCAGTGTCTTTAACAACAAGAACACAAGGTTCCAGGTTTATCAACACTCCTTTGCTCCTGTGCTACATTCTAACTTGCCGTGTGGAAAACATCCGATAAAAAGTTATGCTTCGTCTGCTACAATAAACTTAGGTAAGCTTGAGTAAAAATTGTCAGAGATTAAAACAAGAGGATTAATTACGTTCCCTAGAGAGGACAAAAACACACACACACACACACATACCTGCATATCAAAAGTCTCCGGTAAAGATGGTTTAAAGAAAGATTAAAATAGGATGGTGAAACAAAAAAATGGCGTGCAATATTTTAAGTAACGAACTTTGGTCGACCGGTACCCCGATCGCTTTTCCACGGGAAGCCGACTAACTGGAAGTGCAGAAAAGTTGGGTTAGTCGTTTCCCCCTCGTACGACTAATACTGGATTCGTGTCATTAATCCTGCCAGCATATCTTGCACTCGTGTACACCCGTCCAGGTTGCAGATGGGTTACCGGGCAGGCTCGATTACACACACGCGCACACTCGTCAAGGGTTAAGGTGAACATTTTGCTCGTGGAAGTCTTTAGTTCCAGTGCCGGCCCTGGAGTGTCTTGTTCGCTTTGTTTCAGGTGTGAGCTATTGGAAGATTTAAAAATAAGTACACGAGTATGGTGAGGCAACTCTTCTCGGTTCCATGGACAACAAAAGCCTTTTCTATCTCAGTTTTTTTTTGTTTCTTGCTGATATTATTTTATGCCAGAACCCCCGGCAATATAGCATGTAAGCATGTCCTCGGTTTGCGCTTCATTCGTGCATGGGTCCAACTTCGGAAGCGCTGCCAGGGCATCATCATTATCGTCAGCCTTGATACAGTCGCCGCACACGTGTAGTGTACTGTTTCGATGCGGTTTTTCATACAACTGCTCTGCTCCCGTTGATGTTTTGGGTCGTCGTACATTTTGGCTTGCACGAACAACACCGAAAGAGGTGAAGTGAAAACACCCGAACCCCTCTCGGAATATCCCTTACTTAACGTCTGTCTTCGCTGCACCGCTGCTGTGTACGTATGGTCATCCGTACGTTGAAGCATCCTTTTATGCCTCCCCATCGTAGCCATCCGGAAAGGGAGAGGGTGATTTGAAACAATAAAAAAGGTCTTTTCGGACGATAGTGTGGCCAGCACCCCGTAGTAGGTGTGTTCCCGTCTGCATCGGAACCATCGTTACTACGCCTGCATTCGGTTTGCAAATTTCATGCTAACGTGTGGCAACATCGAACATCGGTGAAACTTTTCTGCTTATGCGATGGTACGGTCATGCCATGCTTTCGATCGGTATCCTTGCATGGCGTGCAGCACTGAAAAGGTCGGTTTCCAGCTCGTGTACGACCTGCAAGAACGTAGCAGCTTATCGTCAGTAAACACGAAACGAGAATTGCATTGAAAATGGTGTGTAAATTTGATTCTGCATCCCCCGTACGACCGGAGGGAGCCTGCTCGGTTGCCCGGTAGCAGACAATCTATAGCATGTTAGGCCTTGTCCGGAGTCGTCTGTTCCCGGACGTGTCCCGCGCAGATTCTTTCGCAGCCGCATAATGCACGCATGGTACGCGCGTTGGAAGAAATGGTGTACAGTATCGCGTTGGGGTTTACAAACACCCAAGGACGCACCAATGTTTTTTTTTCTTCTTATGCGTTGGGTCGCTCTCCAGCACTGGCGGGGACTTTGGTTCAACGTTTCGTGGACGTTTTGAATATTTACTTTAATTTTGCATGATTTTTTGTTTCGTCCGCTTCTGTGTGTTGTGTGTGTCTGTAAAATGGGGCTAGTCCTTGGTGTAAAAGTTAATCCAGCAAAGTGAACAGTAACAATGGGGAGGTCCCTGTGCGAGAAAAGTCACTGTAGCGCGGTGCTCCTTCGTTTGTCGGTGAATAATGTTTAATGAATTATTAAATGCTCTCCAGAACGCCACAAAGATACAGGTGTGCTCACTCCCCTATATATATGGTCCAATCGAGCCAGGCGGTATATTGTGTTCCTGAACAAACGGGCACTGTTATCCAAGCCGTAGCCAGAGCGAAAATCCTGGCAAATCTTGAACAACAAGGCCCCTTCATGTAATTTACTTACTTTCCCTACTGTATTTGGCATCAATTTTTAAGTACGCTTTTCTAGCAAGTACCTTGGTGCTTTGCGAGCACTTTTTCCCATACATTTTGCAACAACGTTTTTACATCGGCATCGGTATGGTTGGTTATTTAAAACTCATCTGGGTGGGAACTTTCAACAAGATGCTTGTGTGTATCCGTTATGGATGTGCCACTTTTTGAAAGCGCCATAAAATTATGTGATAAATGTGCAAAGGATAATATGAATTTCAGATAAGAATAATGTACTCTTCAAGTCGTTTAATATAAGTTTGTTTTGTTATGAGGATGAATAATCTTTTTTATTGCGCAACAGGTACAATTGCTCTGTATGTGCTAAATATCTCGAACTTATTGCTAATAAATTCAAGATTCTTATAGACTTGTTTCATGATGTACAAGAACGAATATTCTCCCAAAAGACGTGATGTCTTGGCACAAACTTGCCGTCAGTTTGCATTAGTCGTTCCATTTGTATTCCCTTTCTCCGATGGAATTTAATTTTTCATTTCAAATCAATGATGCAAAAATTCGTTCACCGGTAATTTCCAAATCGAATGAAACGGCTGTTGTTTTATTTGGTACTACTCCATAAAAGAAGCACCCCTTGACATGTGGCGATTCGGGGCGCTATCTTGATTTGCGGTTTGCCCGAACGGTTCTGACTACAAATTGAGACTTTCGGAAATTTACGACTGTCGCCAAAATCCGCTTGACCGCAGCGGGACTTGCATTCGCTTTTGTGGGTGTTGCAGCACAAGAGAGCACAGAAGGACAGCAACACACGAAACGCCACCACCCGTACGCCACTGCGGGGAATGTCCGGCACGGAAGATCACAGCACAGCATTAAAGTTTCAGCGAACCGAGGTCGTGGTTTGGTGTTGTTGTCCTGGCATGTCGTGAAACTGAAATAAACCAAACAAACAACACTATAAACAGACAAGATGCAGGGAGACAAAAACCAACACATACTACGGACGCTTCTTAGCTGCTTGCTAAGATGCAGAACACGACTATGGGGAGTACCATAAGCGCGAGGCGAGCTTAAGATAAAACGAAATGACGGACGGTGTGACGTGGTCGTAAGCTTTGTCTTTACAAAACAAAAAAAAACTGCACCATCTTCGATGGTCTGCGGTTGGAGTTCCGGACGGGTTTTGCAACCTTTCTCTCCCTCTTCCTCTCTCGCCCGTGAAGAGACCACCCTGAAAGACGGCTATTACTCATACCGTTGACATTTTAATCCTCCCGCCTGGTCGTCGGGTGGTGACAAACTGGGCGAAGGTGGTGTCATCGCTGTCAACCTGCGGCGCAACCATCTTGGCCGCGCCCGGTACCGAACCCGGGTGTGACTTTGATGAATGGCAGTGTCGGGAAAAGTTCGTCTCCGTTCCCCTGGTTTGATGGGTGATGGGCGAACACTCAACCACCGGTTGACAGCCGTCAGAGTGTAGACCGGCACCTTCAAAAATTTTCCACAAAAAGGACACATTTTTTTACGCTGTCGGTAGACGGTAGGGCAAGATATGAGTGCGTGTGCGCACTTACCGTAAGGCGCTGCCGTAATGGCGTTTTCTCGGTCCAGAGCGCTCCGGGCAAATGGACGCAAAGGAAGAATCGTTCTACGCTTGAGGTAGCCAACTTATTCTTTCCATTACGATTTGTTTCCGTAAAGTTGAAACATAATTTCTGCGAAACCTTTTTCCCTTTCCTTGTTGTTGCGAGTTGTTTTCCAGCACGCCAACGGGCTATTGCTCGGTGTGGCTCCGGAACGCCCGGAAGCGACAATGTTGTCCGACAGAGTGTGTTCACGCGCCGTTGTTTGTCCCATCAAACTTTCGACACAACACGACTCAACCCCAAAGGCGTAGGTTGGGAAGTACGCGGAAAAAAGATTGGAAAACTCCCTAAGCCTAGGCATTGAAAACACATCAATCATCGACGGACGGAAAAAATTGAGCCTCGTTCTGCACATTGGACTGGTTTGGAGGCTTTTCAGTTCGTGGCTATTCTACGTACACGCTCGTCGCGCGATCGTTACGCTTGTTCCGCTAATTTGGTTGGAATGGCTTTTCCCAGAACATCGCACCGGTAGGTACGGCTCGTACAGTCGAAAAGGAATCTATTCGACGAGAAATCCGGATGAATGCCTTCTTTCCCAGCATTCAGCATTTGGTCGTGTTTCTGCAATGCTTCCACCGAAATGTCCTCTGATTGATGGGTGTGGTGTTTCGAAGGCTCCCCAAGTTCAATGGTCTAGACATGAGCTGGCTTTAACCGTTCGTGTGGTGCTGTGGTGCTCAGGAACTTCCCAGCGTTAAGTTCTACGTCAACGCTTTGGCACGGCAATGGCATGACGGTCACTGTCGATAAGCATGTTGCAACACGGTGACACAACGGTCCACTGATGCATGGACGTACAAACTCGGGCAACCGACCCGCGTACCCAGCGGGAGGAAGTCGCTAACAGTGCCATTATGCATGGAACCGTTCGGAAAATCCGTCCCCATGATCCGGTTTATTTCGCCCAGACAAAATGACACAGCGTGGTGCGACATTTCATTGTGCCCTTTTTGCACCGCGACGCACCCACATCTTGGCCTTGCCACCTCACCTAGAGCCTTCATTCGCGAAAACGGTAGCACAGATCCGACGGGACCTACGTTCTCTCGCTTGGAAGGCGTGCAATGGATCGCTCGGAAAAATCCGCTAGAATCGGGAAAAGTCAAATCGTGCGGGTCAAAACCCGCACGATGTTTAGTGGGGAGGTTTTTTTATATATATTTTCAGCGAACTGTTGGTCTGTTCTGGGAACATCACAATCGTGTCGCTCACATTTACCAACGATGCGCTGACTCGACATTCAACGGGGCGTCAGATCAACCCATTGAGCCACTGGAACCTGGATTTAAATTGTGACTCGGTGTACTGCTTAGCCTAGTGCTGAGTAGAATAAATCCCTATCAAGGGGGGAAAAAAGGCCCTTTCGCGTCACCTTCAAATGCTGACGCCGTTCGCTTGTTCGTGACACACAAACTAAACCGTCCGTCTGTGCTGCTCGTGCCCGCAGAGTCGAGGATGAAATAATGTCCAACCCCCCGCCCTAGGGACAAACGATCGCATGGCACGGCTAAAAAGGCACTCGGAAATGACATATTTTATTAATACGACCAAACACGACCCTTCACGGGACAGTGATGGCGGCGGCAGTGTGTCGACACTTATGGCAAGGGTGTATCGGTTGCAGTTCATCCTTTCCGTATTTCATCTCAGCTTACTACATCAACAGGATACGGTTGTACGATGGTTTTGCTGGAGAAAGAAGAAACAAATGCAGTTGATCCTGCATTCTAGAAGCGTTCAATAACACCGAGCTATAAGAAGGCTCCGGCGCCATGCTGATAAATTACTCTTTAGTCTATCTCACCAAACGCTCCCTCAGCGCTGCTGTGCATGGTTGATGCCGAACGCCATAAAAGATGTATATGCATTTATAAACTGCTTACACAGGAAAACGATTTTTTATTAATATTGCAAACATTACTTGATTGATGTGCTGATATTGTATGCTTCGGTGCAGCTTGGGCGGGAGATTTGCTTGGACCATCGTCCGTCTCTCGCCCATAAATCCTTTGTTTTCTCAAGAGTGTAGAAAATTGAATGGACTTTCATCAAATTTATAATTAATGGATAGAACTTTATATCCCCATACTTCATGGTGTGTTTTATTTAGATAGTTTTTAAGACAAACCAATTGCTTCTGGTGCTCGATGTACTCGTATAACCCAACATAAATTGCTGTAGAAAATGTTTGCTATATTAAGCTAATTAGGTTTAAAAAACTTTGTATTTCTTTAGAGGCAAAAAATATGTTATATTTTATTGTGCAAAAAATTGATGACCCTCTGGAGATACATTGAATCTGGAATCAATGCATTTACGATCATGTAAATATGTATGTACCATGCGAATGTTTACATGTAGTTTGTATCCATCAGATGAATCGTAACAATTTTATAACATTCCCATAAAACCCCATTACGACTTTGGCGGTGTAAAACTTACTGCTGCCTCAAACAATACCGATCTGCTAAGATTTGTGCGATTTGTCTGGAAAAAAAACCACACACACACAATATACTCCCTTTGCCATTCGATTATATTCGCGTTACGTTGCAATACAGAGTGCGGCATTTGCGATTCCTCTCATTTGCATCCGTATCCATTCCTGGCACCATAAACCCGGTGACCGGTCGTAAAATCGAATCCCCGAAACCAATTCGACGGATACATTCTGGAGGCATTCATTATGCATGCATGCATCCATGTAAGTCCGTCCTCGGAATGGTTGGTTTTCCTTCTTTTTTTTTGCGCGTTATTCAGATTCAAGCGATTGCCGACGTTGCAGTGCACGGAGACAAATGGATTAATTTGCTTGTTTTTTTGTGTTGCCCACCCGCAGCATGATTTGAAACAAATCGAAAAACATTGCCCAACACATTTCGAGCATGCTCCCGGCACTCTTGGAAGGTTGATGGTGGCCGGGTGATAATGTCCCTCTAATGGGAGGTCTGCACGGTTTTGGGATGTTTCATTTGAAGCGAACGTCCTGCCGGGTGCGCGCTTCTTCGGCGAAAGGCAAAGGATGCGCTCAGAGGAGAAACATTTTACAACTAGCCACAAGAAGGGGGTGCAAGAAAAAAAGCATCCAACAATTTGTGGACTGAATTGAAGGGTTTACAGATCGCATCCGCAATCGATTTATCAACGGGTGGACAAGCAAACCAACAACCCGTGGTCGGCTTCGGCCGACCGGGAAACCGTAACATTGTGCTAAATTTTCCCCCTAGGAGCGTTTCATTTCCCCGTTCCCACTTGTGCGAATGCTCTGGTGGCAAGTGAATTAACGTCCAACGACCCTTCGTGAATGGGTGCTTTCCCGGGGCGCTGGGAAAGAAAATAGGCCCTGCGCACACATACCGAAATCGAGGGGGGAGATTTATATCCCAACCAAAGTACGCCAAACTTTCCGCAGCTCGTTAGTGCAGGCAAGTAAGCCCGACCGTACCGTCGGTTTCTTCCGTCTGCGAAGATGCAACTTCTTGCCCGGGAGTCGCAATTGGTGGCGCAGAACTTGGGCAGAAGTTACCCGAACTCTTCATCCCTCCCTGTCTACACCTGCCCCATAACGCCCCGATCACACCGCGCACACACGGCAAAGTTCGACGGCTTTTTAGCTGATTACGAAAAGGTCCAGTGTTAATTAGTGTTTATTTACCGGGAAGACGGCAACACGGGACGGTAAGCGTCCGAAATTGGTTTTACCGACGGCTTGTGCCCGGCGCTTCCCAAATCGTTAAAGGGACGTTTTTCCGTCCCTTTTTGGTAGGGGTTTCGGAGCAATGGATGAATGTTCCTGTCCCTTTTCCGGTGGGGCACCCTTTAATGGGGTTTCAAAGGTTGTGTTCCGAGAAAGGACATACACAAAAAAAAACCCCACCGCTACATCGTTGACGAACCTTCACCTTGGGAAAGAAAACCGAGAATGGATTCGACCTTCCAGTCCTCAAGATGGTTTCGTAGATGGATTCCTTTTTCCCTGTTGTCTCGGGTGCGTCACCGTGTTGGCTTCTTCCTGGGGAGTTGGCGAATTTTGTCTACTTTCTAACTGACAACCAGAAGAACAAAAAACCCCCATCGGCATGTGTCACGACGAAGAACTTCCTGCTTTGGGGAGAATTTTCCACCATAAGAATATGCTCTAGTTGATCAAATTTCCGAAGCGAACGGGCTCCCTCCATAGGTGTCCTTTTCCCGGGGGGTAGTAAATTGTTTTGCAGTAGGTATTGAGTGTTTTCTTGCCACCATTTCGCCTGAACTTCGGTTGGTGGATGGTGGAAATTGAAGTAAAATCTTTAAGCCTTTTACCGTGCTGGTAAGGCAGTTTTCTCCCCATCGAGATAAAGATACATTACCTTTGAATTTTCTCTCCCCAGCCGTACCATTATTGGGAGGCAACCTTTGGGTTGGTTTTCGTTTGTCAATGACAACGAAATGTCTACTGGGACCCGGAATACGTCAACCGTAATGGTTGACATTTCTGGGGAACGTTGGTTTCATGTGGCAGTAGAGTTCCCGAAATTGGACATCTCGAGGAATGGGGGAAACTTTGTGACACACGCATGTGCAGTGACAAAGGGAATTTTCCACGTCCGCAAATTGATCTGGTGTTGGTACGGAAAAACTAGCATACAGGCATACATCAATCTCCAGGATCAATTAAACAAACAGCACGTTCAAAGATTGTATTGGGTGACCCAAACCACTTAGTCGCATCATTATTTTGCAAACTGTACTACATGTAACACATATTCAGTATACTTTTTCATATTTTTAACTGCGATTCCAATACAAACGAATATAACAAACTATATGCATCAAATATATCAAATCGTAGTGTCATTAAGTGTTTTGAAACTATCTTCAATTACAGTAAAAAATCTCAAGGCAATTTTTGTGACCTTCAATAACAACACTATCGATGAAATTTTCAGAATAAAAAGATTACTGAACGCCACACACTTTCGGGTTTCGAGGTCCTCTAATATGATGGTCTGGGTGTCTGTAGCTCTTAAACATTTTTTTTTTTGACAATTTCTTCCAATCAAGGATTTTATTGTAATCTTTCAACTAGTCGTAATTACATATTATACCAAATAATGTGGAACATTTGGTATATTGACTAGATAATTGACTAGTATTCGTAATGCGTTTGCAACACGCGAAACTGCTGTCACTGCGTGTTTAGCGCATTTGTCATCATCACCGCTTTCTGAGCTCCGTCAATTGTGCTATTTCCCAAGTGTTTCTCGGCATTATTTGCTGTATTCAACTGCATCCGCTATCGCATCAGGACATCTGCTACCATCTGAAATACCGAGTGATTAGTGCTGCATATTTATTTCGTCGCAAATTAACGAGTGAGCCAACTTACTACTGCGTCCATCGCATCTGCTT
>KB663611.1:4800823-4960835 GCA_000349025.1 Anopheles minimus | reverse complement strand
CATCCCATCCCGCCATACGCAATACGGTTCAAACGAACCATTTTTTAGAGCGCTCTCTGCCTTTAATAATACGTACCACCTTTTTGACTACAATTCCCCTTTGTCCCACTTCCGATCTCGTCTCCATGATCCCTCATCCTTTCATTCTTGAATTTATTAATTGTTCTAATAGTTTTTTTTCCATTGTCCTCTCCATTTTCCTTAGTATATAAGCATTTGTTTTGTTAAACCCTAGCGGTAGACAACTGAAGAATAAATAAATAAATAAATAAATAAATAAATAAATAATGCAGCCAACGAAATATATACACAAATATCTTCGCCAACTTCACCAATAAAATATATATTGGAGTATGATTAAGACACAACAATGATTAAGACACTTACCAAAAAATAAAATAATTATAAAAACATTTGCGTCTTAGTAAGTGTATGCAAGTAAATTTTCTTAGGCATACTTGTAAATCAATTTAAACAACAATTAAATCATTCAATGTCTAATTACTTATTGTACTTCTGATTCCAATGCTGTTTCCCCATTAAGCTGTCATCAATTTATTCGGATTATTCGACACTGTTCTCTACCCAAAAGTATTCCCCCTTATTTCACAGCTACAGGCAAATTAAATCATAGGCACCGATGCATTCCAAAATTAAATGAGCAATATCCTTTTGTAGTAAAAGAATGGAGGGACAGCCCGTGCCATCTTGTTTACAAAATCAAGTTGTCTTAGAGTAAACGCTTGACGGCGGTCGTTTCGCATTGTCGTCGTGCTGCCGCCATGAGTGCAGTGCAAAGAATCCCTAGCGCCTATCCACGTATTTAACTTCGTGACCAAACCGATAACTATCTGGCCGCCGGCGGAACCATAAATCAACCCCACTCCGAAATATGTACTGCGGCTTTGCGAAGGGAAAAGACTAATCGCCGCCGGACGAGCAAACAATTTGTTATCAGTTCGAATCTGTTTCCCTTTCCGACCCTCTCCTGTTCATGGTCGATCCGGTACGAACGAGAGGAGCGGTTCAGTGATTTTTGGTTGGAAAATCCGATTTGAGGCCATCCAGGAATCCAGGGCAGATGATGCACGATGGTGCGGTCTGTACACAGAAAAAGGAGACGTCACGCATGTCGAGCCTGAACGGTCGGTATTGGCAAACGGCAAGATGTTGGGCAGTTGTGCGCAGACTGCACAGGACGAGAACACTCTCGCCAGTAAATCTGGCAGCGGTGTTGGCCACGTGGAACAGGAAGCTAGAGTTCAGCGCTTCCGGGGGAAGTTTATCTCCCACTCACTGCCATGCTACAAGCTCACATAAAGGCGGACGCGCGCCGGTCATGAAACTCCAACGCTCGCAGTGTGTATACTGTTCAAGTCATCTCTAGGCCGACGAACGATGAACCGTGGGCCGCATCGTGCGTTGAGCGGTGGAAGGACAATTTACCGAAAACTCCACAGGAAGCTGTGCCGAAAACTCCCTTGGAATAAATAAATACCATATAAAACGGTACCGGGGGAGTAGTAAAACGTGTCCACCGGCTTACGCTGGATTTTTGCTAACCGTGTGATGTCTGCGTTTTATACTTCTCCATTCTCGTCCTTTCCCTTGGGGGGGGTGGGTTTTTGTTGATCCTGGCATCCGCAACAAACGCTGGCCATGCACGGAACGTGAGGTGAGATTTGCCACGATTTTCCGACCGTTCGTTGGGCGCGCCTGCACAGGTACGAGACCAGTTCACCGACTGTTGAGTGTGTCATCGTTTTCGTTTCAAGTTCAGTTCGCCGTTTGCGTCGGAAAAATTCGATCGAAAAACCATTTCCCTGTCATTGTTGCAAAACTAGCGAACTGATGCCCGGCCGCGGGCGACTGACGCGGTTGTGATGGCGTACCCGGGGTTAGCTGATCGTAAAAATAAAACTTGCAACAATAAAGCTCACCGCTAGGTGGCCCGGGGGAGAAAAAAAACACCGAGGGAGAGTGAAATGAAGAGTGGTACATGGTTTGACTATTCGCACCAGGCTGCTTTTGGAGGATTACGGCCGGAGGGGTTACCACTGCTCACTGTCATACAAATCATGTTTATTTGAGTTTGATAATGGTTTTAGTCAAGTTTCATGTCGAATAGATAAGGATGCGACGCGGTGCGTGCCGTATAGAGAGATTGTCAATTAAAAGTGTCAAAGCTGCAGCGTTTGTGGACGCAAATGGCGATAGAAAGATGAATGATATTTGTGATATATTTAAACTAATTAGAGTTATACACTCTTAAACAGTGGTTTTCAAACTTTTTTTTACCTAGTATCCACTTTTATGGCTTAATTGGTGATACTGCTTTTGTTTCACGAAAAAGTTAAATTATAACTATAAGTTATTATTTTAATTACCATTTTTATGCCAAATCTGTTTCTTATCAGCAATGGCTTGCAAAACTGTTTAATAACATGTTTAAAATAATATGATTTTTTTTGCAAAAACTGTATATTATCAGTAATGTCGGAGTGAGAGGTTCACCTGATAATTTTTATCAACTGTAAACTAAGCCAACTTCTTGTAGATTTCGATTTACGATTTATTCGAATGTTCGGCAAATTATTGAAAGCGCTTAATTCTTTTACTAACACGCGGGGCAAAGGAAATATTAGTAGCTAATATTTTCATTATTTTCAAAATTTCAATGAATCAGCATTAAAACAGTTGTGACTCTAAAAAATCGGTTATGATTTTTTAAGAGAAAGTTCATAAAATCAGATTTAAAACACATGTAAAAACCAAATAAAGAGTTAAGATTTTGGAATTAAATATTTGAAGTTTATATTATTAAATATATTCCACCGCCCATTAGTGGACGTAAGGAACCACGTTGTGAAACACTGCACGGAACCGTTCTCCGTATGTTTTTTTATGAAGAGATTAAACTAAATGAAATTTTGAGTATAATCTAAAGCTTTTTGCTACAGAAATATCCATCTCTCTGCACAATCTCTTTTTTCTATGTTTTTTTCCTTTCGCCTTTGAATTAAAGAAAACAAAATTAGATTACAATCAAGTTTAATTACTTGCTCGAATGCACTTTAATCGTTGCTGCTACCATTACTGTTATTTTGACCCGTTTACTCCCTCAATCTATTAGATTATTCAGCAAATCCAGTTCATTTAGACTGTTCCATGATAGGATCCGGGCGTGACATTGCTACTTCAGTGTTATCTTGTTAGACATCGACAGCAATGCATGTTCCACGCTCCGGTTGAGACAATTATCTGCTTGTGCAAATAGAAAATTTAATAAAAACCGCTCCCACCCATCCTCCCACAACGGTTCGGCGCGTGATGCTTTGTCGTCCATAGTGGAATTTCTGTTGGAAAAGCACGGCAGAATGGAACGATCCAGGTGGGAAAAGTTGTTTCACCAAAATGCGCCCAGATTCGTTTTGGCCCTGGAGTGCCCCGGGTGCGCTGCATACTAAACCTCAAACCACGCTATAGGTCTTAGCATATAACCAGACATGCTTTTAAAGTGTGTATCTGTTGGTTTGCTTCGTACCTCTCTGCTTCCCGGACGTTCCATCCGCAAATGATGACCGTTTTCCAATTAACGGCGTGCTGTTCGGTGTTTTCTCAGCACAATCCTAACCTCCAAAAATATCTGCCGACCAGGAACCACCGTGCTCCGTGCGAAACTGCAGCCACATCCGGGATTCTATTTTGCGCATTGTCGGCGACGTGTTAGTAGAGCTAAATTGAATTTCAGTCCGCTTCCAGTTGCATACGCTTTCGCTTCGTGCCGCTGTACGGTTCTTCCGCCCGATCTAGCATCCGTGTGGGGTAATAGAAGTTTTAGGTTTGTTTTGAAGATTTAATTTAGTTACCAGCTCGGAAAACTTATTTCCCAAAGTTACGCTACAAGATGCTATGCACACGGACTCCCCCCGTTCGAGTGTGGTAACGCGCAGGCGGTAACAGGTGCTGGGCTTTAAAAAACACCATCGAGCAATGTGTCGAACAGAAGAGGGTGTAGTTGCGAACCACATCTAATCGAACCGTTGCCATCATAAAAATCGTTTCTAATTAGATTGACTCAATTTATGTGACATTTTCTTGGGAAACTCCCATCGTCTGCTTATCCCTGCGATGAGTGTGTTCCTTTTTTTTCTGCCGGGGAGTATGAGGACACGGTGCCACATTTCGGTTCGTGCTTCCAATACGAGGGTTCCCATCGCCGTTTCCACACCGCAAGGGGCAATAATCGATTATCCAAACTTTCGATTATTACGACGTCATCGCGTGCCGTTTGTGTGTGCCAGATGATAGGAACATGATGATCGTGTGCACACGCGAGGGTGACTTCGGCGATGATTCCGACCCTTTGTGTGCAAGGCACACGCGTACAAAATGAAGCGAAGAAAGAGATATCAGAGCATCTTCTTTATTTCCGCTCCAACCCCCGAGCGGAAAATTCTACAGCCCCACCAAGCTGCAAGCTTGTCTGAATTCGTAACTGTACCGAAGGACCAGAACAGAACTCAGCTGCGTTTGCATTCCATTAGCCATTCCGAGGGGTCTATCACTCGTTAAATACTTTAACCGTTCGGCCGGGCAAGGGTGGAAAGTATACTGGGCAAGCATAGCCAGGATGGGACAATTTTCCCATTACCATCGTGAAGATGGCACCCTCCCACGCCGTCGCGGGTGGATGGTTTCCGGAAAGAAGAGCCCGGCAACTTACCATGTGAAAAGTTTTTGCCATGCCGCTAAATTCATTTTTATTCACATTTATTTCCCTTTGCGATTTCGTTTTATATCCTTGCTGATAGGGGAACCCTACCGACGATGAAACATGTGGGTCTAGGCATGATGAATCTCTCTGTTTGCGTTGCGTCCCTTTCTTTCGTTGTAGGCTAACACTTTTTCTTATATTTTTGCAAAATTGTGTGTCCTTCCGAGCGCGTGGTGTTGCAATATTTTTTCTTTCCCACCCGGGCAACCCCACTTTGTGTCCTTTTTTTTTTGTTTAGCAAACCGTAACATTATAGGGGCGTAAAGGAATCAAGTTTCTAATCACAGAAAACCCTTACTCCGAAAGTAAATCGTCTATTGCTGTTTCACAAACCTTGGTTGCTGTTGGGGCGGCCCCAGTAAAAGGGGTTTTTGAAGGCATCCGAAGAAAATATGTATTTTACGATGCCCAACATTTTATGTCGTAATTTTATTGCCTCGATACTGATGAGCCGAGCGCGGTTCCGTACGTTCGTTTTCGAGGGAAATTGATTATTTTGTAGATGGCATGGTAGATCGATACTGAATGCTTCTACAGTCAAGTGAAATGAATCCACTAGCACTGATGGACATTTTATTACCGCTGGAACTCGAGCTGAATTTGTTACTGTAGCTCCAAACAATATTACTTATCGCGGAAAATAAGGCCAAATTTGTTGAAGCCTCCCGGTGAGATTTCATTGAGTCAATGGTGGATGAGGCCGTAGTCCTGCGCTTTCTTTTGTATTCCACATATTTCGTATTCTAAACACAATTATTTATTTTCTTTGCAAAATAGTTAATTTACTTTCCAAAAATTATTACTATCCATGTATGCATATCAATTGTCAACTTCATTTCTTACAACGATATGATGTTATGGATTATAAAAATAGAATAGTTGACCAGCTATGCCAACAGTCAAGTTGAAGTGTACACCTTGCACTTCAGTTTGCTCTTTTAATTTGTAATTTTTTGTAATATCTAAAGTAATAAAGTTTGAAGATCTTTTCGGAATTTGTTCGTTAGTGCCAAGGATTTTTAAGAGGACATAATATAGTAACCTGATAAAATTGTATGAAAACATTACAAAACTCAATTACCAGATTACCGGGAGGTTTGTTTGGAAGAGTACGGAATAGCTTTTTCGATGGCTAGCTTTCAAGTTACGCTTAGCTTTGAATGTTTTGCCATGTTCTGACGAGAAACAACAGTTATATCTCTAAAAAAACGATCATTTTTATAGTCTGGTCAAATTGTTTAAAATAATGTTTCGGATCACTTTTGCTGGTCTATACTATTGATTCTAAATTTGTCTTATAATGCTCTCATTTTTCCAAGATTATTGATGCCTCCGCCCTTTAAATAATATTTTTTTCTATTTTACAAAAGCTAAAATTTGTTTCTGTATCTTAGTTTATTTTTAATTTTTTTAATAAAATATATAATCCATAATCTCAGTGCATTGCATGCGCCTGATGTGTTTTTTATCTCTTACTCAATGTTAGGTTCCTATTTGTAAATTTCATGCGTACATCCCCTCGTTTAATAGATTTTATACGATTTCTTCGATTGTTCAACAAATTGTTAATAATGTTCTTTACATTCTATATACCCGGTTAAAGTTGTTATATGGTAGATATTATATCCAAAATCCCTGAAATTCAAATTCAACCGTTGGTTTTAATTATTCCTCTTTTTATCCTTTATAATTTCTTGTAATGAAGTCTTGATTATAGAAACTTATAAAAACTTATAAACTGTTTAGTTTGTTTTTTAAAAAATAATTACATGTTATGTGAAAATGATAATGTGCTTAAGTAAACTGTGGAAATACATGAAAAAACATTGCTTTTCTGTGAATTATTTGAAACATTCCATAAATCAATTTTTTCTGAGCGCTGGTGGGCGGTAGAGACCACTTTTGGGTGTTATTGCTACTGTAAACAGAATCTAGAGAACGTTTGAATTTTTTAAGGCATGTTAGTTTACATACGCAATATTAAAAGGTCTCATCAAAATCATTTTATTTATTATCGATTTAATAAATTATCGCAAAAAATAATTTATTTGAGTTGCAACAATTAAATTTTTGTAATGAATTATCGCAACATTTAAATTGAAGTGTCCAACCTTTCATGGCCTTATTCTTCCAAAATAAAAACTCGCGAAATGAACACATTTTTGCGTTATTTTATCTTTTTACTATTTAATATTTTACACTAAACAACATTTTATGCCTGGAAAAATTACACCTAAAATAGGTTAAAAGTCTATCCGTTTCCGTTAGCTGAAATGAACAGCAAAACAGGTTTGCCAAGATTTTATGTGCACAAAACTAAAAGAGTAACAACGTTTGTTTAGCATCAATCATAGCCTTAACTTTGTCCACTCATGAGTATTCCGTTTCTAGAACCACTCATCTTGATCCACTTAGGCGCAATCTCTTAACTAATTATGTTTCTTGCCATTCGTCTCGATTCACCCCGTGCGCTCCATTGAACATATGGTGCTGCATTTATGTAGCATAGGGGTTTTACTTTCTCTCGCCTCCTTCAACTAACGTACCGACGACGACGGCGACCACTTTGCCTTTTCGTTCACGAGTCCTCACAACAACAACCCATCAGATAAAACAAATTGCTGTGACAATCTGGCTGGTCGCTTTTTTCCGGTCCCCGGAACATACACGCCGGAGTCCCGGGTCACGATTCGCATTCCCAACCGGTAGCAATTCATCTTCAGTCCGGCGCACACCTGAGGGAAAGGTGGTGAAGCGAATAAAGGAAAAAAAACTATATCTACCAGTGCCTTGCTGTTATAGCTGTTTGTCTCTGTCGCGTCCCCGATGGGACGGAGCGTTCGCGTTTGGGTGGAAGACGTATGTACTTATGTGTTTCCTCCCCATATAACAGGTAGTTAGCGTCGGCGATATCAATTCATTAATTAACCTGTTTGCGATTATGGTTGGGATGCGCAGGTGCGCCGGGTGGAAAGGACAGCTATTTTTATCACATCAGGATGTGGCATGTGGGTCGCCGCTTAAAAGACGCCCGCTCAAAAGGTGCTTAAGGTGCGGGTTTTTCGGATTTTCGGTATACCGGTGTAAACCGCATCCCGCATCCAGGTCGGTGATGGATGCGGTGGCATTTTTATTTTGTTTTTATTCCGCAAACATCTCTTTTCGGACGCAATCTTTCAGTGCACGGAATTAGTGGCCAGCCGAGGGCGAGGGCGAGTTTTTATGTGCTTCGTTTGTCTTTCCCGCCCTAGTGGCATAATCGTCAAGTTATAATAAAAGCACGCGAACGATCGATGCTAAAATCAGAGGGCCAAGCAAGTTTTTATGGACCCTTTTTTTATTCCGCGCTCTCGGACGACGTATCATCAGCGCGTAGCAGCGCGAGATGAATGGCCGCGATGAGTGGCACTTTGTTTTGCGGATTGGGCGACGGATGGATTTTGTGGAGAGTTTTTTTTTCTTTCCTGTCGTTTTGTTTCTTCTGATGCTCTAATCAGCCTAATGGGAAATGTGAGTCCGAGCCAAATCTTGTGGCGTGTTAGCGCCCTGCGGGTAAAACCTCTTGCCGGGCATGGACTGGTGTTAGAAAACGCCGCCTTCGGTCGTTCCTAACGGGGGGTGATAGCGCGTAAAAAATAAAGCTTCTTTTGCCGTTTGAGAATCGCCAAAAAATTGGTCTTTATTTCTATCGGTTTTATCGCGTTATAAGCCGCAGGCGCATCCTGCGGCTGTTTTTATGCTTTTTTCGTCTCTTTCTCTCTCAATATTCTGTTATGCTCCCACAATCTGACAGGTCGTTGGGACCTTATCGTGCAACCTTTATAAGGTTCCCAACAACTGGGTTTGGGTGATTCGTGATAAATTTTTCTTGTCGACAGGAAGTGGCTTCTGGCTGGGTACGGGGCTACCTAATTGAGATAACTCACCGTAAAGGCCGAGAGATGATAGTTGACCTAGAAAATGGCAAACCGTACAAATAGACGAAAAAAACTAGCAGCAGTCCAATCCCCATGTCCTACAATATTTGCTTCGGGGTCTTTTTCTTCTAATCTCAGCGGTAATAATTCTTTCGCTGATTTCAGCTGATCATACTGCCACAGGCTCTAGAGCGCGCTGCTCCGATAGTTCAATCTCGAATCTGGGAACACCAATAACACGCCATTTGTCACTCGGCCTACCGAAGATACTGTTCGAATGCGGGGCTTTATTTTTGTATTTGTCGTTATCTTTCCGACTGACTGCTGGGAAGGAATGTCCATTCCGACTTTTGGTACGTTTTGCTTCAACTTACGCAACACACCCTTTAGGCAGTTCAATTTTATGGGAATTCTTGTTGGTTTCTGGGAAATCGAGAACAGGCAGAAATACTTGTCAGTGTTGGACAATGTTTTATTGGTTGGGATTTTAGTATTGTTTTGAGATTATACTTTTCCTAATGCGTATTCTCGGCTAGAGCGTCCTTTGGTTCTCTCTGGGGCAATTTGTTTGCTTCGTAACAACTTTTAAAAGTTGAGATAAATTTGGATGACCTTAGATGCAGAATCTCGTCCAGATCTATTTTTCTCATAATGTCTATGTTACTCGTGGATTATAACATTTACACATTACAAATGTGTGACAAAGAACGTATTTTTAAATTGCCTAAAAATGACTCACACTCCATGACCGCCTCTTGGGAGTTGACACGTACTATGAACGACGTAAGAGAAAGAATCTCTAAATCTCAGCCCAAAATAGACCTAAACTTCAAGAAGTGAACCTTGACGTGGGACTGCAAAATTGGTGACTTTTCCTATGAACTGTAGTCGATGCTTAACCCCAAAAAAAAGAAGGGAACGAAATTGTCCTTCCGTTGGGAGCATATCCGTTCCGATGAAAGATAGGACGGTGGGACTGTGCGAAGAGAAGAAGAAAAAATCAGCCACACGTGGTAGAACACTCACGTGGCATGTTTGTCACGCACCAACTGGTTAAGTTGTGGGCAGAGACCTGATGGGGAAGATAGAAATAAGACATATTTTCTTCGATGCCTATCGTCCATTCAACCCAATCAAACATCCTGAAGGCGGGCAGGAGGAGGGGAACAAACCGGATAAAGGATAACGAACGAAAGAAGCTGACAAACGGGGAGATGGTGGTAGCCAATCGGAAAATCGACATTTTTTCTTCGGTGCGTGCTCCTGTATGTTTGTATCCTGTACACGTGAAACAGAAGACTAGTATCCTTTTTTTTCTTTTTCGTCCCCTTTCTTCTGCATTCCTTCATCTCCTCCCAGGGTCGGTGGCTGTCGAGAAAATCGTGCTGTGAATTTTTCATAAACCGCTAGCATCACATCCTCGCCGACTGATCCCCAGGTCCAGCGTTCCAAAATCGTGCCAGCTTTTCCTCAATAATGCTGACACGCCGAAAACCGAACCGTGTAGGAAAGGTGACTCCACCACGGGAGATAGAAGAACTCCCGACGCAAGACAAGAATCCAAAACTTTCACTTGTTGGAAAAGTGAAATCGATGGTGGTGGTCTCCCGATCCTTTCTTCCAATATACACACATACTCACATACTGTCGTTCCACTTTCATTCACCTCTTACATCCTGTTGCCGTGCGGCAAGATCCGTAAGTAAAAAAAAAAAAAACCGGGCGCTTGATCACCACCTACTGAATTTCGTCGAATTTATTGTCATACGTCGTACTTCCGTTTTTCATTCCGTGTCGCACTGTTCGCTGCGACGGATGCTTAACGACGGCGATGTCTGCGGTGGTTTTTCGGAGATTCATGCTCGCGGTGCGGAAAAAGAGCAAAACCACGTGCGCCTTTTGTTATGTTAAACACAGTTGATTATCATTTGAAAACGATAAATAACGTTTTAACATCGTCAAGACGCGCATCGGTGTTTTGGGTCGGGAATCAATTTTACCATACCTATGTGGGACCGTGCAAAGCATGGTGGGGGTGGTGCGGAAAAGCTTCCTGCTACCATGCGTTGCCTGGTATTCCTTGGTTCCGTGCGACACAACACGACCAAGTTTTCCATCGCATCTTGTTGAAAGTTTTTTTTCCCTCCTGTTGTTGTTAGTTTTGTCAATGTTTCGCTCGTCTTTTCTTTGGATAATATTTATAACTTTCTGTTTCACGTCACCCATCCCAAAGTGTACCCGACGGCGGGTGGAATAATTATTGTTTTTCTTCCAATTTTTGTGGAACTGTTGCTATGTGTGTGCTATTGATTATTTATACAACAAATCATCCGCACGAGCTGTCCTTTTCATCGGGATGTACACACGCCGTTGCGGAACGCTTTTCGGGTAGGAAGGATGGATGTTTGATTAGTTAGTTGCTTCGAAACTTGGATGGGATAACTATTGATGGGAGGGCGCAGGCAGCAGTTTTATCGATTTCCTCTAGGTGTTTAGTGATTATTGACCATCTGTCAATGCGTGAGCGGAATTCTGTAATAATGTATCTTTTGTTATGTACCACGTTCTGTCCATTCTCTTCTGTATGCTAAGCGAGATTAATTGTATGTGCATGTGGCTGTTTTTCGATGCAATACATTAATTACTTTCGTAACTAGTTATCTGAAGTATAAGTATCTGAGTATGAACGTAATAGATGAAGGTTTCCTTCAAGATTTATAACATCAAGGGCCTGGCAACTGACATATTGAAGCAGGTTTTTCTGCTTCTACTATAAATACTTTTGAATATTTCATAAACGCATTAATTTCAGATTTCTTTTTTTTCTCCAACCATGCAACATTCATTACAAAAGACTGTTTTTTTACGATAAAAGATATCTAAAGTATCTCTGACTTTCAAAACTCGTAATTTTGACTCACTTTTTCCTGTCCAGTCTAACAGATAGGATGATAGCGAGTTCATCGTACATTTCGAGGAATTTGTAATAATGGCGGCTCCTCCATCGTCTTTGACACATATGAGCATTCCGAAGAATCACAATATTGTTTTCTGAAAACTTATACATACCTCGAAGCCACCGGAGATGTCTTCCAGTGCTTTGGAAAAATATCCTGCCACGGGGGTGTCCAGCTTTGGCAACATTGCAAACGGTGTTCTGAGATTTTTTTCTCAGATTGTAAAAAGGTGAAATGACTGTCAATACTTGAACATGAACTCTAATATCAATGTTATGGGCAGTATTAGGTTTTAAATACATGAGGCTGGAAAGTTCCAAGTCATGTCATAAAATGAGTAATCTTACTAATTAACTAACATAAAATGAGTTCTGATTATTTTATTCAGTCGTCTGAAAATCAGGAAAAAGTCTGAAGGGAGGGATTGGTGCTCTAGGATATTCTTTTTTTTTCTAAAAATCTGAGCAATGGTTAATTTACAGTTTCAGATTTCACAATTAAAAAAAATGAGATATGATTCCAACAAGAAGCTTAAAGAAAAACGAAATTCATCGACAATTTAACAAGAATAAAAATCCACATCTCTCAATAAGTTATGAAGTACAGTTTTGCTCTATATAATAACATCACAGCATGCAACATATTCTTCACCAAATACCCAATTGCTTCAAGGTATTTAATTTTCTCCGAATCCAATTTGCTGTTTGTGCAAATAAAAGCTTTATTACATCACATCTGTCACGTACCGTCCATAGCAGACAGTTTCAGTTAAGTGGAGCAGTACACCCTTAAGAATGGATATGTCTTTTCCTTTCGTGCCGAGTGTCTTTCGCTGTGAGTGAATCGGAAAAGTTAAAGGGGAAAACTTTGACAACGCACCAGCCAAGCATCGAAAGCATCGAAACACCAGCCGCCAGCAGTTTCTTGCTGCGTGGTGGTTCCAACGGAAGACGTTTCGACGCGTCAGAAGCGATTAGTGTCTCGACTGACAGATATGCTTGCACACTCGCAACATGTTCGTAGCCGTAGCACGCAACGGTTTGCCTAAATCAGCCAAACAGCGTCTAAGATAACTAACGTCAGTGATATAATTGTAAACATCTCAGTGACATTCTCATAATGTTGCCAATGGGAATGACACCCGTTTGCCGGTGATGTCTTCTCCGGGCCGGTAGATATTAACGGGTAATCTCTTTGTAGCGCGCCCGGTACTGTTTTGGCGTGACTATGGCGATGTGCCGGTAAAGTTAGTTTTCGAGTGACACAGTACCACGAGGTGCTAATTTATCCACCGTACCAAACTGCACCGCCCGGACGACCCTTTTGTGGTTCGGAGCGGCCCGTTCCGGTTGCGTTAGTTCTCAGCAGGACCATTTCAATGGCGTGATGACCTTTTGCATGTGGCATGCACAACCATCTGCCAGACAGCAATAATTTTACCACATGGGTTGTTGTTGTTTCGCCCCCTCTGTTCGGTGAATATGAGCTTTATTTTAACTTTTTGACCTGCCCCATCATTATGAAAGTCCTTTCATTGTCAACGCCTCTGTGGCTTGCCGGCTTGGGACGAAGGTACAGCGACGGGAACTGAAAGTCTGTAATTAAGTTATAAATTTACATTAAAGTGAGATTTATTTTAATTTCTACCATCCGTTCTCTGCGCTTGGATCAGTTGAAAATCAGCAACGGAAAGGGTTTTCATAGCCTTTAACTTATTCTTCCCCGTGCTCCACTGCGTACAATCAGCCACAATGAGTTCTGGTGCAGTGTCCTCTGTCAACTTGCCTCGTCATTACAACTGATGTCAGCAAATTTGCAGGTTTTAGCCGTCACTGTTATCCTTTTCTCGGCCGGCCCTAAACTCGTTGTCCAGTAGTTACATTTTTCGCATGTTAATAAACAATTAACTTGGCTATATTATTTCATGTTTTCCGTTTGCTTCTCGTATCGTTACAGGTAAGCCCTAGAATGACAGATACAGCCAAGGAGAGGTGGAGCCAATTTTTGCGTGCAAGTATCGTTGACAGATGTTGTGTGTTGATTGTTTTTGTCATTTTTATTAATTTTCTTTTCCGGCCTTTAGCTTCAAGCTATTCTTGTTTCTCTTTAGCGAACAATAGATATTATCTTGAATCATCCTTGCTTCGTTCAATTACTTGAAGAGTAGTTTGATTGCGTGTAATGAAGTGTGTAAAGCATCAACCTCAGCGTCTGTTGCGCTTGTAATTATGCGTAACCAGTACGGATCTTAATTCTACCGCAAAGTTTACGTTTTCCGGCCGATCGTTCTCCACATTCCATGTAGCGCTATCCTTGAGGGATCGATCGATAAAAACCGATCGATGATCTTAACAAAATGACACCTTCGGATGTGTTGCTGGGCGCTTTTTTATTCCACCATAACTCGGCACTCATATTTAATGTTGCCGCCATGCCGTAACGGACGAAAGCATCCAACGAAGAGGACAATTGAAATAAATTGCTCCCCAAAGGTGCAACGGTGGCAACGAACCGGAACGACGGTGTCCTCTTTTGAGGCCTTGAGTGCACAAAGCTAATGTGGTGTACAGCCGGAGTTGGTTATGTTGTGCTCACTTTTAGATGCATTATGACAAAATTACGATGAAAAAAAAGTATTGCAACCGGCTGAATGCAAAAAGCATCCTATCTCACCTGACCGGAGCGAAAACGTGGAAAGCGCACACCCAAATTACCCAGGACCCGTGGGCCACACCTGACCGCCATGGGCTTCGATTTGTGCTTGCCAGCGTGCAGCGATGCACATTATCATTAAACTGGCTCGCGGTGTCATTACTATCTGGTGGTGGTGATCATTTCGGCGATCCTGACGTGCATTGCATTTGTGCAGTACGTGTTGCCATCCCTTCGGTTGTCGTTCTTTTCACCTTTCCCCCCTCCCCCTACCGACTGTTTACCCATTGAATGGAGCAGCAGAATCGATTCCACGGTGTTGATGAACAACACGTCGCTTGACGATGATTTCTTCCGCCACTGCACTTGTGCCGGGGTGTATTTATTATTATCATTATAAATATATATATTTTTTCCTTTCGTTCTTTATTGTTCCGCGCCCATGCAGTTGTTGTCAGCGGTGTGCATAATTGCGTTTCCCAGTTCTTTTTATTTAATTTTTGATGTTGGACACATTTCGGTGGAATCGGTTTTATTTGGATGGCATGGAGCGAAGCTTTCATCAACGTTGAGACAATTCTCGTCAAAAATGAAATGCCAAAAACAATCGAATAAACGAACGCGTGAGATAATTAGTGTTTTAAAAAATAAAAACATTATCCATTCATCATGATTGCGCATTCCATTCGTGTGAAGCGTACTTTCAATATGTTTAGTTTGAATTAAACTATGAAGCGTGATGAAATATATTTCATGGTAAAATTAATATTTTAAAATATGATGACATAAAATATATTACATTGTTGTTTATTGTTGTTTATTGTTTATTGTTTATAGAAAGTGATTGGCCGAGCGTATTAGCTCTATCACAAAACTTAGTTCTATCCTTAAAGCTAAACAAAATATTTGACGACGATTGATATAAGTTAGATAATGAAATTTATAACCCAGTGGGACATATTTTCACAATTAATTTTATAATTCTATTTGAATTTCATTTCCAACTCAGTTAAATTCCTCATAGGCTCTTTAAATGTATTTATGGTTTTCGAGAGTTTCTAAAATTGTTAAAGCATTTGGTTGAGATAGATTCAAAAGGATCAGCTGAGTAAATTAAAATTGAATGTTTGAGAAGCTTCCTCGACTAACGTTCTTATAGTTTCGTTGTACATTAACTGTCCTCAAACATAATACCATTTCTGTAATTCAATACATCAACCAAGTGTTTTGATGTAATAAATGCAATAGTCAAGAACGGTCTTAAATATTGAATCCTTAAATATCAAAGTTGGCAGATGCACCGAACTCCATTATTATCGATCGTTTGAAGTATACAATCGGCACCCGTATTTTCCATCCGATCCGATCGTTCAGGCCAAATGTCGTATCTTCTCAGCCGACCTACCATCATTTTGAGTCTGCCCCCGACATCGATATAAATTGGTCTTTGGCCCTGTCTTGTTCCTGTTTTTTTTTTTTTCATACATTCGACCAAAACCATTTGGCCCGGAATAATCGTTGGGATGCAATCGAAAATGCATCTCTCAGGCGTGCAATTAAAATCGATTAAATCCCATCGCAATCAACAGGTAGCCCGAGCTCATTAAATAATTCATTTAAAGAGTATTGATTATTGTTTGCTTTCTCTTCTCTCGATGTTTCGTCGGCAGTTGGAACGCTTCTTGGGGCGGTCTTCGTTGCAACAAGCGCATGCGAAGGGCACTGCATTATAACGTGTTTTTATGTGGATCATTTTTGTATTTTAGTTTCTTTTTCGTCTGACCAGCCCAAGCAACGGTGATGTGCGACGAACACATGGTCATGGCAGTCATTTGGCTGCCCGGTTGGTCGATTCCTCATAGAAGCTTTTCCCATTTGATGTGAAAACCGTCCTCCGATTCGATAAATCAGCAGCCACAGGGCAGGGATTATAGCTTCAGGACAGGCTGTAGCAATCGATTAATGAAATTGAAGGTTTTCCCCTCAATTGAAAGCTAAACCACGCGATGCTACAGTTGACTCTGTCAGGCGTCCCGTGTTTGTGCTGATGTTGCACGTCTTTTCGGGGAGGAGTCACATCCGGAGTTATTAAATCAATTTATCTAGACTCTGGATCAGATGCAGCGTGTTTCTGGATGCATTTAGCATGATGACGTCGGTTGCGCCTGCAGCGAGAACAGAAACATTGTCTTGTGCCGTTTCACAAACTCATTACCACAATGTACTGCTGCAGGCATGTCGGTCACTGCAGGTCGTTGTTTTGTGCCCTTTTCCTGTTACCTGTTTTTGTAAGTTTCGTAAAAGAGTCATCAAAGCAAATGATGTCGCTCAGTCATTCGTTCCTTTCCACATGCATCTTTATCTAATTCGTTTTTTTAAACTTCGTGTAATTATTATATTTTATAAACATTTTTTTAAATTTAAACAAATCTCTTTTACGCAATTTTTATGTTTTATCTTTTCCACGCCCTAAGGATTGTTTGACCGTAAATACGCTTTACACATTTTTTAATTATTCGCATTATTTTTATCTTTGCTGACTCAAATCACGTTCATCGACATTTTATCCGACGTGTGAAGTTAACGTTGTAACGTCCAACGCGAATGTTGCAGTACATAAACTTGAGCCTTTTCCTAGAGCAAAAACCAGTACAGGAAGTTCCCAAATTGGCTCGACATTTGCTGTGGTTAACGTTTTCGATTAACGGTCACAACGTCACCTCGTCGGACCGACGCACCGGCTCGACAGTAGTAGTATGCAGGACTATTCTCCTGGTGCTTCTCACACGCACACCGACACGTGTGAGGGAAACCGGTGAGGTAACAACAACGATGATAATCGTTTCGATAATGACCCACTGTGGGAGTGGTAGTTACACGATGATCCCCCCCTTTGACACCGAAGGATCCGGTTCGGTTTGATCTTGTTGCGTATTGGGGAATGTGTGGAAAAGGCCTAGACTTACGAACGGTGCGGTAAAACGAGCAGAGGAAAGTACTTACGAATGGTGTTTCGAATGAGCGAATTACCGTCCTACCGGTGCCAAATCGTACTCCATCCGGCCAAACGAGTCAAACACAACGGAAAGCGTAGTGTAACAGATCCCTATGCAGCCGCCTCATGTCTCGCACAGATACCAGGGCCAACGTACACATTCACGGCGTTCAACGAGCAGAGTGGAAAAGGATCCAAACCTACCCACCGACCGAACATTAACGGATCGATTGCTACTCTTTGGCACACCATGACCGTCCCCTGAGGGTAAGGGACTTGCTAGCCAGGCTCGGTTTCTCGGAAAAAAACCAGCTCAGCCTTTAATGGGCTTTACACAAAAGCGGAAGCTAAGTCCTTTTTGTAGCTACCTTGGGATTTCTGGACAACTTCAGACACATTCGTTCCATCCCACGTTGGTCGTAGCCATACTTTGCATCGTAATTTACGAAACTCCAATCCACTTTTCATAAATACGCCTTCTGGCAACATCGTCGAACCTTGTGAACGGAAAACCCATCCATTTAGGATGCCCCAGTCTGGTGCATTTTGAAGTAGAACTTTCGACTTCTTTCTCGTGGTGCACTCTTTTCTTCCGAAACGGGCGTAACGGATGATAACGTTTATGGTTTGCAAAACGATTTACAACCGTAATGCCAATCTCGGGAAGTAGTTTTACATCATCCTTGCTGTACGCAATTTGTAATTTCCTTCCAGCACGATAAAGCTCCACCGACATTGAGCGAATGGATCTCTTGATGCGAATTGTTACAACGCCATAAAGTGTACCTTCTTTGCGTTTGCCTTTCCCCGTTCTATCGACACATACTGCAGACGATGTTGCGTTCTGCTACCCCCCGAGTCCAACGTAAAGGGCATTTATCATTACATTGCCGGTGCCGGTGGCAAACTTCACACAAACGCGGGCAAAATACATTAACCGACATCAAGCAAGGTACTGGCCGTTGTAGAAATCATTGCATATGTTTCTTGTCACTCCACCCGACATCGAGTTTGAAACCTGGACCGGACCATTATTCATCATCATTAGCCATGAAGCAGTCGGAAAGGCATCCTGCACTATGGATCCCCATCGGCTATAAAAAACCCCATCCAGAACTCAGCCCATCGGTCAAGGTGTGAAACTTCCTCTCATTGACGTTTGGCATTTGATTTTGAATTCCACAGCTGCCGGCAAGCGCATCAAGTGCTGATGGCTCCGTTCAGTGACAGACGTCCGTCGGCTGGAAAGACAGAAGACCGCGCGATCTAGATGGGCATGTACATCCACCGAGAGCCACACATATGCCACACTAATTCCTGTTGCTGCATATAACCGAGCGAACCCACATCAGTCCGCAGCAACTAGGAAGCTGCTGCGGTTAAAGTGATCGATGATTGACGGCTTGCAGGAAGGCACTTTTTGCTCCGGCATGTGTGATAGCTGAAAGCACAAAAAAAAGATCAGTTGATGTGTGTGTTCTTAGTCAGTGATAGAGGACAGGTCTGGTCGTAAAGCTAAGCTGCAAACACTGCCGGCTTTTAGGTCGATGGAGAGGTTGTAGAACTTGCTGTAGAAATGAATTCCGAGTGGGATATGCACGACCAGGTGTGGTTTTTGCCAGTTGACGCCAACATGGGCTGCACGAACAAGTCACTTACGATACGAAACGGGGTTCCCGGAGTGGATGGATTAGGAACAATGATTAATGCCATTTTTGCATCTTGATTTGAGTTGCTTGCTGGAGTGCAGCGGTCGAATGCTACTTAAGGAAGGTGCTGCAGTACAACGAGTTGCTCGTTGTAAGCTAGATAAATTAATATGCTCTTACGCACCACATGAAAGCTTCTTAGTGGTATCGTTCCGTTAAATTTTCTCATCATTTTAAAAGACATTCAATCTCTTAAGAAGATTATCGGTTTGAAATGTATATATATGTATAATATATATGTATAATGTATAATGTATGTATATATATGTATAATGTATCTTCATGTTTGGAATATTAATAATCGTAAGCATGAACTGCACTTCTCTTCGTAGCTTCAACCAAGTATGGAACATTGGAGTGTATAAAGTTGCCGTCAAGCCAAAAAACCATCGAAATAATTGAAGAATGCCAACATTTTAGCAGACTACAGTAGTTTCCTACGCTGTTGGACTGACGTTGGACTTCCATCTCCGCTGTGGGCGTAAAACTTGCACCCGGTTGCGTTCAAGAATGTTCCGAATGCGTAGAATAAGTTTCTTGGCCAAGCACTCGCATATCAAACCACATCACAATAACCGTAACACTGCTGCTTCCACTGTTACGTAGCACGAAAGTGCATACCGAAATTCATTTGCACGGCTCGTCGGAACGCTTATATGCTTAGTAACCACACCAATTCCTCCGTGAATCATCCAATTTCAAACCCGGCACACGAAGTGGAACAATTTCTTCCAGCACCCGTCACCTCTTCAAGGTCGCCCACGCCTCGTTCTATTGGATGTGGTGGCCCTGTTCAGCTGCCAAGCAGCATTAAACACATAATCAACCGGCGCACCGATAGCCTTACACTTTGCGGTATCTTTTAGCAGGAAACACTTCGGCCATGCGATAAAGCGTATTCATCATCATTCTGCACCGTTGGGAAAGGAACGCCACTGCCTATCCGACCGACTCCGAATGGTGAGCAGTTTGCTGCGGAGCAAGATACCCTGGTGGCAAGGACGCGAACCCTCCGGAGCGCATCGCCTCAGCCACAGGATTTTTCCCACACATTTCCTTTCTAATCGCACATGAATAAACGGAAAGCTTCTTTGCAACCCCTAAACGTCACTGCCGGTAGCAGCTAAGCTGTGAAAGATATGACTAAAGAAGGGACGGAGGCAGTCAGCAAACAAAAGCTTATTACGAGTGCAGTAAAACCACTTCATGATTGCATTGTGCAGTATCCGAGGACGTAGCACAATGTTCAGCAAATGCCCTTTCAACCTCTTGACGAACGTCCGGAAACGATGACGTGAGTGTGTGTGCGGCGATGAGTGTGGCGATGAGCTACTGAAGGAAAACTTTCTTCCCCAACTTCCGTGTGCCAAATCCACACGAGCTTGGGGAAAAGTTTTCCCAATGCGTTTAGGGTTGGGTAAGAACCACATTTGAAATGTAAGCGTTCGCCAATTGAATGTGATTCTCTTTGGCTTTAAATGTTTCGAGTTGAAGCTGAAGTTGACGAAGTTCAGGACAAGTTCATCATGTCCAAACTGGCCGGGTGTCCAATGGAAACTGCTCCGTAGAGGAAGGATGCCATTGGGCTTAAAGCAAGTTTGATGCTATCTTTGAACAATTAATTGGATCAATTAACGCACAACGAAGCAATCAACCAGTGTGTCAGTCTGCTGGTTTAGGACGGTTTCCTTCAGGAATCGCTTGAACTCGATTCGATTTCAAACAGTTGTCAAGTGCATTGCGCCATGTAGAGAAAACTGGGTCAAATCGTTATTGGTAGCAGTTACCGAACCATCGCAGGAACATGGTAAGGCATTAAAGCTACAACTCAAGGCTACAAGTACAACTTGCGTCAATTAGTAGAGCTTTTTGCGCGTATCGGTCAAGTGGCATATTTCTGAGAAAAATACTTCCAACAGTACAAGTCAGAAAGCAATGCTTTCTATTCTTCAGCTACCGCTCTCTGAAGAAAGAGCAGCTGTGCCAGTCTCGACAAATAGAAGCCCTCCTTCACCGACGAGGGTGGACTGGTTTGATTGCGCTACATTATCTTTATCTTCACTTCGCACAGCATGAAAACAAATTGCAAACTATTCGATGATAACAAACGAACCGCATTGTGTATGGGTACTACGTGTTTCCGGGGTGCGAAACCACGCGATTCGCATCCTGATAGTGGACAATATAATAAAAAAAATCATACTACCATGATAATGTATGTAAATGTGCGCGCGTTCCTCCTGCACTCTACGCTGTTCACACGTTGTGTTCCGGCTTCCGGCACACACTGAGTGTGCCGAACTCGTATCGTCGCGCCGGAATGGTGCGAGGATGTGGCCCATTTCCATACTCAGCAGTCCTAGCAGACGGCAGTGCTCTATCATTCGACAAAATGCTGCCGAAATTCTTGCTCCGTATCTGTCAAATGAAATCATTTTACGCCCCATCACTGATAGTAAAGTGAGCTCTTCTCCCGGTCGGGGTTTGGGGGAGGAAATGCTTGGAACCACGTGACAAAAGCTTTAGAGGGGGAAGTGTTTGCGAAGGGGAGACGTGCGTGGATTCCTCGGCTAGCGGAACCAGTGTACCATGTTAGACTGATGATGAAGAAGATGATGATGTTTAGCATAAATCGCAGACCCGTCGTTGTGCATCGGCAATTTGATTAAAATTCTAATTTATGCGCTCTTGTTCGTCGGCTTTATCAGCGGCACAATTCATACAAAAACACTCACCCACCCGAAGAGAACGCTTCCAACACGAACCAGAAGGTCGGTTGAAGGTAAAAAAAAATGTTTGCCCAGAGTACGGCTGTGAAATCCTTTCAAGCATTCTAACGCAAGGGTAGCTCAAATTAAAAGAATACAAAAAATACATAACTTACCCCTTTCAGCGTTTTTTTCTTCTTTTATTTAATCAACCCAACAGTCCAATGAGACTGAAACGGGAAAATGAATCAATGCGCGTAACAGCTACATGAATGCATTGCTTGAGCAACACCTGTGATAGACGATCGCTCGGAATTTCATTCGGAATCTGGAACGTGTATGCGAAAGAAGAAAGCAAGAACCAGACCGATGTCTAATTTGATTACAAAGGAAAGTGGCAAATGCTCTCATGTGCAGACCGGGGTGAAACCAGAAAATGAAACATCACTATTAACACAGACTTTTCTTTCATTGAATCGCCGGGCACTTTCCTAGATTGAGCAACATTTTTCAACGATAACAGCAGGATTGCAGTTCGGATTGTGGGCAAGATATACATCTTGAAGTGGTCACTCTTGAGGGTCGCCGAAGACGTGAAGTAGAGTTCCTATTACGGAGTGCTTTTAAATCTCGTTTCTTTGCGGGAGCCTGCAGCATACAGGCCGGCTAGAACCCGGCAGTAAAACAACCACTCCACATACTCTGGCGACGTCATTGAACAGCATTCTATCAGCGGGAGGAGGTGGTCAAAGAGTCTCGAACCCCATCACTATAGATTGAACATCGAGCGTGGATACGGGAGAAAGATGCTCGAGAAGCAACAGTCATATCCTTCCAGCCGGCCACAGTAATCTGATGAGTCATTAGCACGCTCTTTTGGCTTTATTAGATTGCTATCTGCTTGCGTCAGCTCCGGAGCCTGTCATGCCCTCGGTCATCTATTTCTCGCCCACACCGAGCATAGGAGCGTAGCATTAAGAAAAATAAACACCAAACCGAATGCTGGACGACGAACATCAACGCAAGATGGGTAGGTCCAGCGAGGTGAACGAGCGTAAAAAAGAGGAGAAAATGGATGACCTAGCTACGCAAAACTTTATTAAATTACGTCTGATTGGATGTTTGAGGATGCATTAAAAACAAGAGCTACCTGGTGTCTACATGGACCCGGGGAGGTCTTTTCACTGGAAACGCTCCAAGTTGTTTCACAATCGGCAAGCAAACGAACAACTCGTACATCGCTTAATGGAGTGGATTAAGTGAGACGTTAAAAGGCTTTAATCTGGTTGAGGGGAGCAGCAGTTCTTTGTCGGCATGGGGAGCTGTCAAAAAACTTCTTTGCAGGTGGCTATTTTTGGAATAGTCCTAAGTTTTGTAGCTACATTTTGGGTCTTACTATCGGCACTGAACAAATGATTAAACCCTTTTTTTACTGCTTTGGCATGCTGTAAACAACCAGTCGAACATAGCTCAATATCTTTATTTTATATCCCTATTTCTTACGTTCACCAAAGCACAGCACGCCGAACAAGTTCTTGGAACAAAAGCTACGGGCAAAAATTAATCAACTCATCTAAATTCGTCGCGGTCAAGTATTGGCGCCCGTAACGGGGACTCCAAAATCCATATTTTTGATTATAATTTACGATGGGAAGCTTGTTAAAGTGTAAATTAACTTCCCGCGCGCCAGCTTTGTTTCGGTGCGGCTTTTATTTACTTTTATTTTATTTGAAACCCCCCGTCCGAACTGGACCGGATCGGTACGACCGTATTGCCATGCCATCGTCCCCAATCTCAGCTATTGGCTCTGTCATTCTGGCTGGAATTAGCGGCTCTCGAAAGAAGAATCCCGCACGGGGCAGCTTTCATCGGCGTAAAGGCTAGGCTAATGATACGCCTTTGCGGGCTATCGTCCACAACATCCAGCCCGTGCGACAGTCACGTTTCGGTCGTTTGGAGAGTTTGAATTTCACATCTCCGCCAGCCAGGAACACCCCGGTGGTTCAGGTATCCTCCCGTTTTCTCCCCGGGCATCAGGTTCGTAGGGGCTTTTGCGCTTAATTTGAATAAAGTAAATAGAGACAAATTAAAAGCGCCCGACATTAATGGTTTTTCGGACCGGGCGCGTCACCGATCCCACCGGTGGAGGCAACGCGTGCTGCGGGAAGTCGTCCCTTGCGCACCGTAGCAGTATCATCCCTTGTAAGAACTTTCGGTGGTACCCACCGGTCGAGTATGAAAGGCACACTGCTTTTACTTCGCCAACGCCGCGTTCTCTTCGGTTTGTTATTCTTTTGTCGAGATTTTTTGGAAGTCCAGTCGGTGAACCGGTGGGGAGGGTTTTGAAAACAGGACGCAACGACTTGCATGAATATTCGAAAACGCTAACAATACCGACTGTTGACGAAATCAAATGTCAACAGTCCGACCAAGGTAAAGAGTCCCTGCCGACCCAGGTTGAGTTGTTTAGCAATAGAGGGCGCTAGGGTCGGAGACGAACCAACGATCCCGAAACTAACCGAAGGAGTAAGATCGATGACCGAGGATGGTAGGTGAACGACCGTGGACGAGCGAATTTAAGTGCGCGACGAAGCGAAAAACGGGCCTTTTTGCTAATCGACACCTTAGACGCACAAGTGAATTTTTTAACCCTTCTGAACGGCGTACTAATTGAATAAAAGTGTTAAAAGAACTTGTGTAGTGTGTTTTTCGTAAAAAGATCGCGAAAAGTCTGTTGCGGTAACGCAACACCGACCTTAACGAGTCCACCGGCGACGTGGAACGTCTTCACCTCGTTGAGTGTGTATTCTCAAGTGACGGAAGAAGAACACTCGGGGCTGCAGTATTTCGAATCATGCCGCGCGTATGATATTTTAATGCAGCATTGATTCAAAGCCGCTTTTTCATCGCGTTATTTTTAGCAAACGCTTTGCCTCAACCAATTGTGCGACTTTCGAAACGCGGTGTTTGCTTTCCACTGAAAACGGAACGGGATCGTTAAATATTCATAACTGACTGAAGTGCAGCTTAATATGATGAAGACAGATATTAAAACTACATCCACGATGTGAAGTACTATTGACTTATGTTTGTTTTTGAGCTTGAAATAAGTTTACTTTTTGCCTGAGATTGTGGAGATTTTTTTTCTATGAATTTAATTTAATTCTATAAATAATTGAAGAATACAATATTTCAAACGTCAGGGCCTGGACACAATGTTGCCGGAACATAATTGCCAAATCTTTCACTTATGATGATCATATCGAACATACAACTGACTGAAGACTGAATCTAAACCATTTCCAAGTTCCAAGTCCAAGTTCTAAGTGCATCTAAGTTTAATAAGCTGGTATAAATCACTAATAGTGTTATCTTTATCAAAAGAAGAGAAAAAAATAAGTATTTTATAAGAATCTCAATCCACTTTTCATTACAATTTACACAAATTCGGAAAATTCACTTCGACCCCAACTTTAAATTTGATTGTATATACAAATACAATTATTTGTACTGCTGTTCACTTTTGTTCTAAACTCTGATACATCCTCGAACTATTTCCAGCAAGACTTACGCTCGATCGCAGAACAGTAAAGTGAAGGATGTTGGGCTAAATCTAAAACATGCCTGATGGATGTTCCTGTCAAACTTCATTGGGGTTAAATTTATCCGATCCGTGCGAAGCTCGCTTTCCGAAAAAGCACCGGCCATCAACATCGGTTGCACGTCTGCCCTGCAGGCAGCGCGAAGTGAATTAATTTAGATGTATTATCGAGCTGTAAACACAATGATCGACGGCTTTAGGCTTGACGGACCGAAGCCTCCGTGTGTCTGGGACGAACGTTTGCCTTTCATCTGCTGCCGCTACCGGCCATCCGCCACTAAACCACCTTCCGGTGTTAATGGAAAGGTGGCGTTGAAAGCTGCCACTCTCGATGGCCGGCGACTGATGGACTGCCGACGCCAAGCCGTTGGGGTGGCAGAAGCACAAACCCGGTGACATAGATTTTCATCGAACGGAAATGACACGTCGTGCTTCTCGCATCCCGCCCGAAAAACGCCAACAACATCTTCCCGTTCGATCGATGACCCATCGTTTTAGGCACTCTGATTATACGCCGTTCTGCCAATTAACCTTTTTATCAAAGTGGCCACTCGCTGGAAAGTGCTCTGCTTGGGGCTGTCCATGGGCCTAATGCACACCTGGCAAGGCTTGGCTGATGGTCCTTTACAGCCAGCCAGCGAAATCGGGGGACAGGGAGCCCTAACGCAATTTGTCAACGGCACACGGGTAGAGATTTATCGTCGTCCGCAGCTGGAGTCGGACTGCATTGGTTCAAACATTGCCCAGAGCACTTTGTTCGCCTGCTGGTGGAGTAATGCAATAGGCCTATAGGTACGCTAGAAGGTAATGTGGTGCCCAGTTGAAGGCGCCGTTGTTGGCAAATTGAAATGCATTTGTATGTCGAGACATTTTGCTATTTAGCCATAATATTCATCTTAGGAAAAAAGAACAGCTTGCAGATCTTGACGCGCGATTTATGCATAATTAGTAAAACCAACATAATCATCATTAGAGAACCATTTGAAGGATATTTAATGTTTAGCATTAGAAAATGGGTACACCTTCAAGGGTTGAATCAACCACATATGAGAGTATCTCCAAGTCAGATGTAAAGCAACAAACTGGAAGGTTATCTTTCGACCATCTCGATCGCTGCCCGGCCGGTTGTCCTTTTCGTGACTGTCTAGACCCGCTACAGACCCCATACTGTGATGTTCCTTGAAGCCAAACTCCGCCATTGTAACTGTTAAATCGAAACACACTGTGTGTTGCTCTACTGCTCCAAAGCCGATTTCCAAAGCCCAGCTCCCAGTTGCGAATCGTACCCATGCCGTGTGAGCAGAAATTCAATTACACGGTAAAAAAACTCCAACCTACAACTGACGTTAGCGCTTCCATAGAAGTTGTCTCAGTGGCTGCGCCCCCCGGGTTGGAGCGTTCTTATTTTCCGGTTTATGTAAAGGACTCGGACTTGTGCAACCGCTTCAGAACCTGGGCTGCGATGATTAACGGTGGGGTCACAGTTCGGTTGCAAAAAGTAAATTGAATTCACCGTAATCGCTTTATCTCCGGCAGCTTTGGTACTTTGGCCGATTGTCTGCGGCTCGAACGAAACGATCTTACTTTCTGGTGGCTTCTTGAAAACAGTTCGCCTTCGCCTCTCCATTCGCTGTATCTAATCTCCCGGGAAGGTTTTGCTAGGAAAATATGTGGAAATAAAATTTCCCTACGACAACTGTGTTTGCTGTGTGGAGTTTGGAGTTACGGTAGAAAGGGGTTTTTGCATTTTAAATGTAGAAAATCCTAAATCAGTATTTTGTATGCATGAACAAGTAGTGATTTTTTTATTGTGATGAGCAGTGTATCCTGTATATCTGCAACGATAAACGGAGATATTCAGCACCCTTAATAATCTCTCTTCGACCATTCCCAATAAAATAAAATAAATTCCATAGCCGAATTTCCACGAAAAAATGCTTATGATAAGGATTTATTTGGAATTGAAAATTCTTGGACTTTTTAATTTGGTTTTTGTTTTGTTCACATTCCAAACCATGCAAACCAACATAAATATTCTACCGCATTACCTTTGTGGTGCATTCTTGCATCTTGCTCTTCCATTAGCTTGATGCATGTTTTGGAAATTCGCAGTGGTTGTTATTTTTGTTTTGCATTCATATTTAGTTCGCTCAAATTATTTAATTACACGAGCTGGATGATGTAAAGCAGCATTTCTGCTTAAATTGTACTTGGACACAAAAGTATGTATGAAAGTTTGTTTCGCTTACTTTATCAGTCTGAAGCTACTGATAACTGATTAAAAACATACATCTGCGGTTGCAACATATTTCTCTACATTTTCCAAACTATTACAGCATTCCAACAATGATAAACAAAAACTGTAGACTGTGGATTAAACTTGTCTTTTTTCTACACCAAACACTTTTCTCCGGAAGCAGAAGGCTCCATGCAGCCACGATATGGGTGATGTTTCATCGCACACTACCGATCTACTTCATCGTACTGTGACAGAGCGTTTCGTCCTATTAGGAATAAAAAAACACGGATCGCACTCCTGTTTCGTCATGGTAAAATGGCGTTTGCTTAAATGCAAGCCTGTTTTCCATGCGGCAGCGAAAGAACTGGAGCGAGAAATAGTTTCGTATATCCTGCTTTCCATGTTTCACTGTTGCGCAGGAAAACATAGACACGACCGGTAGTGGAGTTGTACAAGCTGTTCAAGGAGACACACAAACAGGGAATAAAAAACAAACAAAACTAGTGCAAAACTTTACACGACTTTTTGTGAAACAAATTTGTTCTAAAGCCTCCCGCCTGCATCGTGACGCATGTTTTCCCACTTGTATTCCCAGTTTTCCCAATGGGTGGGTTGGAAAATTTGTAAAACCAGCACATCAGGCATTTTAGAGAGCTTATTTTTCTTTCTTTCCCTTTTTTTAATGTGCACCACCCTTCATTGCAACCGTACGTTTAAAAACAAATATGCAAAAGTTGCACGTGCAATTTGGCAGTGGCAAGCAACACCGACCAGAGAATGCGGAAGAGTGAAAAAATAAAACAATAACGAAATTGTCCGGTAGAAATAATGATGCCCGCTTTTGTTTGATGGTGCTTACAAATGGTGGATTTTGTATGCTCGTTTAGCAAACGATGACAAAATTGAACAAAACTTTAAACACGCGTTGTATAACTGTGGGAAAAGTTTCCCTTTACAATAAGAAACTGTTTCGTACACGGGGAACATGGAGGAGTTGCAGAAATTACTTTTTAATGGACACACAATGAAACAAAGATTTGTATTGTGCTTTTGTTCGTACCAGTTTCCGTTTGATTTGTTTATTGTCTGTTATGAGGGAAATTATAAATAAAAACAATTTACAGAAAATTGAAGCAAAAACCATCGTTTTCTGTTAGGATAATCACTTTCTGTTGAAAATTACCTTTTTTATTAAAGATTGTGCAATACGTTTGGAAGTTCAATACGTTGGCATTCAATCTTTAAACATGATATATCTTCTAACATATCCTGCATTTGTAAATTATTTTGTTGGATATTTCAAATATTCAATAATTTATTGTTAATTTATTCGTGTGCCTAATCTTTCTCTTTTTCTTTTTTACTTTTAGGTAAACCCGATTACATACGATATCAGCTCAATTCTATCAGGATGGATAATCACAAAATTAAAAAAATAGAGAGGTAACACATATCCCGAAAAGGGAACATCCAGCCGGTCGTTTACTCGACCGCGAAAAAGGCAAACGACAGGATTTCACACCGAACCAGCAACCAGGAATCTAGTTGAATTAAAATAATCCATCACCGATACGGGAAATTATCGGATTTACATCGCGCGACGAAACGCGTCCCATGCAAAACGCCATTTCTGTCCTTTGCACCACCACAAATCGGTAATTTCTCCACCATTTTTGGCGGCCTTGTGTGTGTGTGTGTGGGATGGGATGACGGGGGTTTGCTGATGGTGAATGGATAATCTGGTAAGCTGTTACAAATCACGCCACAACCCAACGGACACGTTTGTGTGCCGCACACTGTCCGAATGATTTCCACTGGCCCAAATCCTCATTGCCGGCGAGGTGAAACGAGAGAAGAGGTGATTGATAAAATAAAATCATCTACTCGGGACGATCGATTTTCCCATCCCGATCTGGCCGGTTGGTCGGTTTGATGAGCTGTGAGCGCATCAGCATGTAATCGGAACAAGGAAATGCGGGCGTGTCCGGTCCGATGGTTTTTGCTTTATCGGGAAAACGAGCAAAACTTTCCACACTTGGTGCGGTACGACACGTACGACCGGGCTGCAAATGTAAATCGATATGGAATGTGTGCACGGGCCAACCTCACATGCGGACAGCTTGATCCTTTCGGATCTCCAGTTACACCGTGAGGGGGAAATTACAATTCGTTTGCCGGCCGCGAACGGGAACCAACAAATGGTGTGTCTTCATTATAATTTAATTTCGCATATAAATGATACATCGTGTAATGCTTGCAAATGAATCGTACGGGATGTGTTCGATGCTTCGGCAGCTTTAGCCGCCAGACGGGGACTGTACAAATTGTAATTATTCCACTTTAAATTGTGTTCGCGTACAACGAGCAGCAGCAGCTGAAGCTGTGAGATTCGATTTTTTGCCCAAAAATATGCCATGTGTGAATTATTTCAGCGACAGCCAATAAAAGAGTGACGGGATGTATGTGGAAGAATACAAACAACGACGTACGAAACAGAGTGCACTACTGTAAGGTTCTTTTCCGATGCCTCACAAGTGCTTTCAGCTACCGGTTTTCACCTCATACACACCAGTCCATTGGCTGGACGATCGACACGTTCGCTGAAAAATGTGTCCCGAAGAAGGATCGTATTTCGTCTTGCTTATCATAATGAAATAAAGTGCGGAGAAACTTAATAAAGCTTCCAAGCAATGGGACTACCACCGGCGAGCAGCAAGCAATCCATTTTCATTCCCGTCGATTCCGTCGTGGTCCACGCTTTCTGAAAACTGCATATGCAACCTGCCGTATGGTATGCGCACATATACACATACACACTCTAACCCTTCCATTACCGGGTTAGGATCCGTGTGAGACGGAGATCATTTCATTGGCAGGATATTGGATTACCGTGCCTTCGTCTTGCATGGGTGACTATTCGCAAGCGTGCAATACACTAACATGGGTTCAATATAGCAGCATACATTCTAATGTTTTTTCTCGATCATTTTGTTTTTCCATTCTTTTTTTCTTGCTGTTGTAAAGAACCGATAGAAGGAGTTTTTTTGTTGTTGTAAAAACTCGTTTATTTTTGCCTGGGAAACAGAGTGTTGATGGAGTTTTAAATTTAGTTCAATTTAGTGAACTGTTGAAAGGGGATGCAATGCAGTGAGTAATTTTACTGTAGGTCCATGCTTTTAAAAAATATATAAATTGAGCATTAGTTCATGAAAAATAATGAATTATGAAAAATAACAAAAACGTTTGTTCACTAATTTATTTATTTTTTTCTATTGCCTATACTACAAATGTTTAATTCTTTTTGTTAGATCACGAATTATTCAGTGTAAATGTTATCTTTTATGTATTTTTACAACCTAACAGAGTTTTAATATCATATAGGAATAAAAGTTTAATTTTACAATATTGCAAATGTGCATTTCGCACTAAAAACTGCAACCTTTTTTAAATTCTATATGTGAATCAAGTAGTTCTAAAGTTATGCAACATACTGTAGCTTGCTGCTATGGAGGAAAAACTTAAATAGACTCTCGTTTTCATTCTGCACCCCATCGTAGGGAAAACAAAAGACCTAGATGTGTGTGAAAAACCCTCCAACAAAAGCACACCTAATTCCGGAAGACCACAGATTGGAATCTAGGGTAAAACCGGGCTTTCGAAAATCTGTCTCAGTCGCACGGACATGGGACGTAATTCGTTGCTATAAATATAATGTGACACTTTTATTATGATTATATCGTATGGTGGGATCGGGCAACGGCAGTGTGTTGTGGCTCGTGTTTATAATAAGCAACAACGTCGGAGAACGCATCCTTTGTCCGATGGGGGGGTTTTACCAAACGGGTGACTAAAGAAAACACGATGGAAGCGTGTGAGTAAGCTCAAGTACGTAATTTAGCAAAGCTTTGTTGTTCATTTTTTTCACTTCTATCTTCCCTAACGTCTCACAGCTTTTGGCCGAAGGGGGGTCTTATGCTTTGACGGAAAGGAAAAGAAGGGAAAAGAGGGTGATGTCGTGATTGTGTGCGCTGGGTCAAAGAGATAAAGAACTAGAGCGATGTTGCTAGTTCCAAGAGGAACCAGGAATAGGGACATCGTCGATCGTTGAGGACCATCGCTCGAGAAACAGATACTTTGCCCTATCGGGGTGCCATTTTCCTATCGGTCGAGCACGGTAAAGCCAACGCCTCGGAGCCACCGCAATATTCAGCCAAGTGGATAAAACTCGCTTTATTACGATGACTAGCGAATGCCCTAACCCTAGCGTCGAGGGATTTATCTTCCAGGTCCGAAAAAGGCTCACAGTGACGTATCGGTAAAAGTGGTTCTTCCAAGTAGCGCTCGATCCGACCGTTCGTTGGTATCAGTTCGCCGAATAAAAGTACGGTCAAAGGATACGTGATACTTGTGAGCGAAGTTCATTTTATCCCTTTTCGGTGCAGGACTAGAGCACGCTTATCAGAATGCCATAAGTGATACGTAACGAAGACCCTGATTACTCTCCGTTTGATCATCAAGCGTCATCGTAAGGCGTACGTGAGGTGAGGATCGTCGAAAAATGGTTTATCCAGTTCGTTACCACCGTTCGTAAATACAAAAAAGGGAAAAAGATGCTGTACTGTTATTCCCGGGAAGGTTCCAGCCCGATACGGTTGTACGGGTGCTTCTTCGACGAAAGTCATCTCGGGACTCTTGTACGGATAACCCTTTCACAACGATACACTTTCACCACCTTCAGCGTACCATTAGCATAGGTTCTTCTTTATGTGATGATCTCGTCGTCCTTTGTTTGGCCTACCGTGTCTTTCGATTAGCGTGTATGTGTTTGTGTGGATAGGCACGTGTATTAAGAACTCATTACGCGAAACTAATTATTCATGCTTCCACCTTAATGCATTGTTTACCTGTTCCGTGTTGCGCTCCTTTGGGTCGTAGCCACCCAGTGCGAGTCCTTGGAGGGATGGGTTGATTTTTTGACCTTCGCACTTAAAAAATGAACCGCATGACGCGGTAGCATCGTTCATTATCCTTATTTGCATAATTTACTCAACCTTTTAACTGCTCACCATCGCACAGCTTTTCGAATTCGCATTGTTACTTGTTTGTTTTCCTTTTTCTCGCTTTCTATAGGTTTAAATGGAAGTTTAATGGTGGAGGCACCTCAATTAAGCTGAAATTTGCAGTGTTTATCCTTCGTTTTTATTTTCCATTGTTCTCACACGGGCACGAGTTTTCCATTTCCTCCTAAACAGGATTTTATTTTTTCATAGTAATTGTGTGTCTTGTTTTCTTGATATTAAATCCACCAAAATTAAAAAGATTTACATTATATTTTTCCATTCAGGGATTAAGATCAACACCATCATATCATCTGGAATTGAAAGTTGATCAGAATTGTATTAACATCCTTAAAAAATATTCAAAACTATGTTATCTTTGAGCTATATGGGCTAATTAAGATCTATCTCTTATTTCTGATTAATACTAAGTAATAAGTGAAACTATGTCTTATTCGATAGTAAAAAAAGGGAATCCAGATTGTATATAGTAGCTGCCCTTAGTACGGGTTGAGTTGGAGTTGAAGCCAGCAGACAATATACATTAATTATTTATCCACAATCTCAAAAAAGTAACTGCAACACCCTACAACTATTTAATATATAACTATTAAAGTGCATTACATTTTTGATTTCAAAATTATTGAATAACTTATAGGTTGAAATGTTGGATGAAAATGTTTGCATCACGTCAGGTTTTAAGAAAGAAGATTCGTATAATTGCCCTATTGAGGAATGAAAACAAATACCACGTGTTGAAATTTTAATATATGAAACTTTATATTAAAAATCCTCGAGAGAGAGTTGCCTAGACCAAAGTCAGATGCTTTCAAACCGGCGTAACTCGTTTCTCTGGATCTAGATCGAAACACGCGAGCCGCCACGTAAAAATTAACGCATCTTAAATTATGGCTCATAATTGAATAGTCGACGACAGTGCCCAACGGCTGTCCGGCGGTTATTAAAACGGGTCCGTGTTTGGACACGCTCTGTCCTGATTAGCGTCGATGCGCTCGCAGACACGCAGGGGTGCTATGCTGGGTGTTGAATAAATTTACAATAAATTCTCGCCCATCCTGAAAGACAAAAAGACAAGAAACAACAACAGCAACACACTGAAAAACCCCCGAAACACACCCCGGAGAAGAAAGCATCGTAATTTAAAAATCCCTGCATGAAGCATACACAATTCGTCGTTTGCATTGTGGTAGGGCAAACGGATTAAAGGAAGGGAGGAAGGCAGAAATGGGTGGGGGAAAGGGAACAAAGTCGAAATGTCTTGACCGGATATCGAAAATATTGATGGCTAGCACGGTTGGAGCTAGCGACACGCTTGTCGACAAGTGGAGTGGCCATTTGTTCGATATGTTTACGAGTTGTGTGCCTTTTCTTGTGCCGAGGTTTTGGAAATTAAGATTTTTCCGTCCCGCAACCAAACGGGACGTCTTTGCGAGGCATCCAACCGGATTCCTGTCTGGCCATGCCTTCGTTCCCGCTTGCCACGGAACACAACCATTTATAGTGCGGTCGTAGGATGCTGTATGGAGTTGGTCGAAGAAGAAAATTGGTGGCAAAGAAAACCTCAACGAACCGAACTCGAACTGCAAGTCAAACTCATCAATAATACGTGTATTGCGAAGTGCGCACGACTGCACAAAACCATAATCTTCAGACCCACAAAACGTCCGTATATTGATATCACGATCTCAATTTAAAGTTTTGCATTTGGCATCTTTACCGGTGCACCGTTTGTTCTACGAAACACGACATACCACGTACCATGGTCGACGGATGCAGCCGTGGAACATGCTCGAATGCATGGAAACCACAACATCGAGTGAATGTGGGCAAGATAATGCATCGATTAGATTAAACTTCGTAGGTTTCCCTTTTGCAACCCACGAGCCTTGCTGGAAGATGGGATTCTGAATGGGAAACCTATTCTATACTTCTTTTTTTTGTCTTCCTCCGATAACCACAAATAGTCAGTTTATATTTCAAACATTGTGGTTATGATCGGCGTTTGCCAGATCTACATAAGTCGTCATGGCAGGGCATGCGTGTGTGTGCACGTCTTCAAAGCAACTCATGCTCGGAATAAGGAACCAGCATAAGAGGAAGCATCCGGCAGTGAAGTGCTTTCATTGGGTCTTTTATCCGAACAGTCGGAGTCGTTTCTAGCATGTGAAAACAACAATCAAGATATGATACGGTGATCCTTTCGGATTCAGTCAACTTTATACACAGATGCCTCCCGAACCTAGGCTGCACTCTCTCTCTCTCTCTTTAGTTGAGTCATTGGAAGCTATGTTGGGATTGCTTTGTCGATGATTGTGAGTGACCTTTTTCTTCAGGTTGAATTTACTGTATCAATGCAATTTGGATGTTAACTTGAATCTCTTTCTCCCGGTCCCGAAGATGCATGTACTGCATAAATAAATAAAATAATCATTTCCACCATAAATAAGTGATCCGAATGGTTGAGAGGTACAAGAAGGTATTTAAGGAATTTTATTCTCCTTGCGGTCGGATTTACCGGTGTACACTGGCTCTCTTTTTCATATTCGTGGTTAACGGATGCATTGTACGTTATTTATTGGTACCCGTCGGAAAATCCTTCCACCAGGTGGTGTCATGATGCTTATTTTATGCCTTATCTGCACCAGATTCATGCAGCACGACTCCAGGCATCCATTCGTCGTGACAGTCTTGTCGAGATTGTTCTTTTCTTCTTGTCGGTGCCACACCGGTGTACGGCTGGCAGAGAACCTTCGCGGCCAGTGTCACCTGGATCTGCAAGCAAAAATCCGTAAAAATCCCAAGAAAAGACGAGCTCGGCGGCAACCGACTTCCACGACCATCTCACACGATAATAATGCAATTGCACGAAAAGTGAGACCCGAGATAAATCATTGGATCGTTCGGTAGTGCAGCGAAATGCCGGTAACGAAGTGGTACGGGATTTGCCACCGGTACGAGGGAGGATCGACGCGAACTTCAACAATCTGCTGTTATTACACAATCTTCTCTTAATGCTCTTTACGTGAAGTCTTCGCGGTGGGGCTTTTTTTTTCTCTCCTTCCGGTGCTGCCCGAGGACTCAAACTTCATGGCAGATTGCTATTGGTTTTGGCAGCGGTTTGCACAACTCATAAAACGCAGTTCGAGCATTGGCGTCCTTCATCATACCGGAGCGAAGCGACTGAAAATCCTGCTGTGGCAACTGCACTGCGCCAAGGCAGCTCTAAACCAACCATATTACATCGATGCTGTCGAAAAGCTGCCGTCAGCAAGCGAAAATATAAAGTAAAGCTTCAACCATCTTCAACCGCCAACTTGGGGCAAAGCGCAAAAGAACAGGCCCTTTGGCGAAAAAGAAGCAAACATAACACACAAAAAGATTACAACACGTTGTAAATTTGTACGGTGTCTGTCTTTGTCGCGTCGAGAAAGGTAAGAGTCCCCTTCAGATAGGATCTGTGGGTTTTTTTTTGTTGGTGCTGTGTGCTTCAGTTCACTTGGAGTCGTTTAAAAATATCACAAAACCGTCAGTGTATATGTGCTCCTGAGTGGATGACGATCCTTGAGGTGGTCCAACTGTTGCTCATAAATCTGTGCTCCGAAGCAGACGATTCGCAGCCGACACGGGTGAGCGGTGTTACACTTGTTTTGGGCGATGAAATATGGAGACGATTACTCTATTTTACAAGACCGTCAGACCACGTTTTCGGTACCGGCCTTTGGGCATCTTCATAGTGTTATTAATAATCGGAAAAGATCCTCTTCATTTGCTAGGGAGATATGTTCACGTAGGGATGAATAACTGTTCGCTTTGGGAATATTTTTCTCCCCTTTATAATTTAATTTATTGCTTCAAATTTCTTATAAAGTGCTCCATTAAGAATCAGCCTCTTTTGTATGAAAAAGTTAAAAATTTATTGTAAACTTTAAAATCGCAATTTTTATGCTTTACAACCTCATTCTCTTTCAGCCAATGCGAGTGCTGAAAAATCTTCCCCAAATGGTGTCAGCTTTCCAAAAAACCACATCCTTCTTTTTTGTTCGGGGCACACACGCCAATGGGTGGTAATTTTCTGCACAGCAAACGAAGACGCGTCACGCTGTGTTCCTGTTAAGAGCCTGTTCCGTCCAAAAAGATGCCAAAGGTGCTGAAGCATAAATCCGACCGCTCACACAGCACGGGCTTATCCTTTGCCCCCACCGGGTAGAGCGGGCCGTGGCGATTTAATGAAATCCGGCGAAATCTCAATCTTTCGGAAGATTTCCTTCAGCTTCGGGTTGACTATTTCCCTTTTGTCACCTGTGTGGCTGCTCGGGACGCACGTTCACCCCGATGAAGGTGTAATAAATTTCAACTTCAGTGCAAGGGATTTTCTTGGTTTTTTGTTTGTTGTAATTTGCGTTCACTCTCGCAAAACGGTTGGATTAAAGAAAAGTCAAATGAATATGCCACCATTTATGCGCGGGGGTTTTCTATTTTCTTTGTCCTCTTGAACCACCCTTATCGGGTGACACAAATAAAAAGGAAATTTAAAAAAGAGATTTGTTTGAAAAGGTGTGATACGGCACCCTGCCCTCGTGGTCGATTACTGCTCGCGCCGGAATGGAGTGGTTTAATAATAAAGCCAAAAGTCAACAAAACTTTTTGGCCCCCCTCGGCTTGACAGTTGTTTGAAGCGACAGCCTGACGCAGCATTTTCCACTGATAAGCATCGTCTCAATTTTTAGCATCTCCCAGCAAAACCCATTATGCCATCAAAAGGTGCAAGGTTATGTCATATTGTTCATACGTTTTATCAGGTGTACGAGAATTGCGCCCTAAAGTATGCAATCCTTTCGGCTGGAGAGGATTATTTGTGTAGAATGTGGAGAAGTGCAACGACTCCTTTTCAAACATTATCCAAGCAAAACAGCTCGGGTTTGTAACGGGTGGTTGGCAGTTTTTTTTAACACACACACGTAAGAAGCAGTAGATGCACCACGAGCTCTATTACTCACCAAAGGTTCTATTCTACGTGGTGGATACAGCTAGTACTGCTGGATGTACCTGCTATCTTGTCCTAACCTATTGCACGCAGTGAACTGTGTAGCATATTTTGCATGCTTATGAATAATTTATTCTTTTCCCAAGCTGTCGTTGTAGCGGCTCTCGTTGCTGATGCTGCTACCACCTTCGCCTTGTTTAGCTGTTTATTTAAACATTTTCTATGTGGTTTTTTTTTTCTTCTTTTATACGCTACCCTTGTGTGTCCCTTTGCTTTGCTACTATCCCCAATGTCACTGCATTACATCCCCAACCGGAGCCCTCCAGCAGCGTTGTAGCTTATGCCGGTCTGATCTCAGCTTCCCTATTCCCGCCATTGGACCGTGAGCTCCATATATCATCCTGCACCGGGTTGGAACTTCACCGTGAAGTGCCACTTCACCGCTGGTAGTTAGCTCGACAGACGAGCAGCCGCCAGATAAAGAATATCTTGCCATGCATGGCTCACTGTTCCACCAGATGACGAAGCGGTGGCAACGATATGTGCAGTTGCACAACTAACAGCATCGCAGGACCTTCCGGGCGGTTGCGAGTTGCTTGAGCGAACGCCTCGGAACTGTTCCCATGTATATCATTTTACGATTTCCTCACCTTGTTAGCAGGGCGAAAAAATAAACTGCAAAAGAAAGGCAATACAAGGGCCCCTCCTCCCTATGGTCTTCTTCGTTACACCGTTAAACAGTCTATAGACAGTCAACTCCCATCTTCTAGTCGCGTACCATCAATAGCTGTTGGTGTCTTTTCAACCGTCCCATGCGCCCGTTCTTCGCTTTGTAGTGAGCTCGCGCGCGATGCAAAGCGAAATAACGAACCGAAAAGCGAAAGAATTCACCCAAACATCGCAACGTTCTGCGCGAGAGAATAGACGAAATTAGTGTCATTTTCATCATTAGCACACACTTCAGTTAAATGTCATCATCATTATCCCATTTGCCGTCGGTATGGCAGCGTTCTAACTCTTGGCCCTATCAGTCAATTTGCCATAATTAGCGTCGGAAAAAAGGGAGAGAGATTTGGAAAATTTTCCGCGCCACGGGGTCGCCCATCATGGTGGGTAGTCCATTGGGAAAGTGCCACTCACGCATCGCTCTACAACGCGCAGAATGACGATCGTGTGCCGTATTTCACCCCCAGCGCGTCCGGGGTTCTAATCGCACTTGACACGGTGGATGTTTTTCTTGTCACGCGAGGGTGTACGATACAAAAGTGCCGCCAACCCAGGGGTGTCTATTTCAAGAGGATCTGCATTTGGTTTGAGTGGAGTTGTTATGGGCTTATGGTGGGAGAGAAGGACTCATTCTAAAATTTGCAAGCCTGAAAGCTCGGGAGGTGGTCTCTTTCTGTCTGGTTAAGTTGGGTAGCTTTTTAAAAACGCCAGCAAAAAGGGTGGCGATGGAGCTTAACACGTCTGTGAGCCTAATTTGCTAGCAGTTACAGATTGTTTGTTATGATTTATTAAATTAAAATGTACGTAAATGCGTTTAAGTTGCATTCGAAAATCTTAACTACTACTAGTTGAATTTAATTCAACTATGTTTGGGGTGCTTGTGTATCCTGTACGAGGTAATAAAGGCAATTTTTTATTTTATTTCTTGCCGTTTCGTTTACCTCATTGCTGTTATATTGATGCATTCTGATTTGCAGTTTCTATTTTATCTATGGGATTTGAATTGTTTATACTCATTTTTGGATCTTTTCTTATTAAAGTAATTTTCCAATCTCTGTATTCACTTATAAATATATTCCGATAAAATGCATTTAGTTTCATTAATTTTTTTTTCATTTATTTTAGTGTAGTCTCTCCTTACTTTTTTCAGTATTTTGTTTTATGAATTATTTTATTAACATTTCATGTTTTATGATGTTTTTGTTTTGAATATTTCGATAATTTTTTATAAATCTCTAATTTTTTTAAATGATAGAAACTTTTGCACAAAGCTTTTTCTCATTTCTTCCGTATTTGTACCATATTCGAATTTGGTTTGAAATGGCTAAGGATGGTAAAATGTTAGTTAAATTTTACATAACTGTTTGTCCACTTCTCGCACAAAGCACGGTTTTAACGGGATTTTTACATGTGAATCATTTTAATCGTATAAAAAAAGTTAAATTAATACAATTGTACAAACCATCGTTTTATTAAAAGATTTAAAAGGAAAAGTAAATATATCTTAATTGACTGGAAAACATTTTTTTAAGTAATTCCATGTATGACTGCTGTTGTAACGTTTGGTGTAATTGACGGATAGCAACAAATGATCCCATTCGTGCTACTGTACATTTTAATGATTCTTGGAACAAATCAATATAATGCTCCCGTTCAGCAATCAGGGCGACATTCACCCGTTTACTTTGAATGTGCATCGCTTTGTTCTTCGCCCAGTTTTCGTCATGCCATTTCCTACGCAAAAAGCGAACCTTGTGAACGGTTGTGATGTCTTCATCACCACAGCTCCCCTAGCGTGCTGTAATTGTGCATCACACTTCTCGACTTACGCGCTGAGTGCTTTTGCGCGAGTTTGGTCGCTGATGTTTTGCCGTCCGTACGAAGCCTCGAGCAAACGTTGCATTTCACGTTTGGACTGTATCAGTAATTAGGTTTCAAAAATGTGACATGCTAAGGTTGTTGCATTTACACTTCGTTCTTGCTTAATCGTCGCCGGGAGGGGCATTTCTGTGAAGCTGGAGTAAGAGTTCTGAAATTGCCTAGGTAGGATACGGATAGAACCAGTTACCACCCAGAATGGTAGATGCGGCATCGCATATAAAGATCTATTGGAACCGGTTTTAAAACAGTGTTTGACTATTGTAAACTGTTCTCATGCCATACACAGAAACGACAACGTTCTGCGAGAAGAAAGCTTACACCTTTACTAAGGACAGAGGTAAAAAAACACTTTTTTCTCAAGTTCAAATGCTGGACCTTCTCGATCGGAAGAGCATCGTATGGAAATGGGTAAAGTTAATTTAATTACACCCGATCCCACGATCCCGACCATCAAGGAAGGTGAAGAAACGCCCACCGGCGCTCCATAACTATCCATCGGCTAAGGGAAATGTGTGTTCCCGTTAGAGGTTCCGATGCGGTTACTGCCAAAGTGATCTTTCATCGAAATTATGAAATAAATCTTCCTCCAAATGATAGATATTTACGGTGCCACACACACACACAAACACACTTACCCTCCATCGAACTCGATGAACCCACTCAATATAGGTACTGCTGGACACATCCGCCCATACACATCCAAGGTGTAGGTATTTACTCATCTCCAGTCCCACCTTGACGAAGATGGCATTCTGATGCGGATAACGAACGCCCGAAGGTGACGGTGTCGAGGAATGAATTCGTATGGCTGCAGGATCATCTTCTTGCTTCCTCCATTACAAAAAAAGTGCTTTTTCCCGGGTGCCACGTTCGGTGGAAAACTTTGTCGCAAACGGATGGTCCGGTGGGGGCGATGTGTAGGAAACCTTTCTTTATCACAATGTATCGCTTCTCGATGGTTGGTGGCAGCGCATACTACCTGCCTGTTTGAGATATGGCTTATAAGACTTCAAGGTAGTGGGCAAACAAATGGAGAATGGTGGCGGAGGGGCGGGAGGAGGGAACCCTTATGCCCTTCGGAGCAAGGCGATTATCGAGTTCCAAAGATCCATCCAGTCCAGGTTTGGGTGGGGTATCCGGCGTGTTAATAACACGCCGTACGTTTGGAGTGCCAGCTGGGGATGACTTGTGGCCCGAGCTCGAGTCGGGTTCCTCCCAGCTCGCTCACCAGACACACGTCGCGCGTTCCGAGACCGCAAAAGATTAGATATAACCGGCTCATGATTTATGCGGTTTTGTCCTGCAACTCTGCTGCACAACCCAACCTCGGTGTACGGATGACCGAAAGCTCACTGTCGACTGCGGATCCGATCTGATGGAAGAATTGGTGGTGTGTCAGCAGTCATGATTCTAACCGCGGGTTGACCATCATTTATTCTTGTTTGCTATCGGTTCTTGTCGGGATAAAACCCGTTACACCACTAAAGCGGACCGGCGAAGGCTTAGCGTACGAAGATAAATAATCCTTCACCACGGTGGTGCAGTAAAAAGCGCGCTACGTACTGAAGAAGCATTAATCCCAAGGTATCGGGAATCGCCCGTAATCATTAGTGACGAAAATGCACACCGAAGACGACACGGTTCAGTCCCGAAGCGTCTATGATTCTCCGACGAACCGCGATCGTTAAAAGCGATGAGTTTCGATCGAACGGATATTAAAATGAAATGTCAAACTATCGTTTTTCTCTGGATTGCGATAAAACTGTCATACACAAGTCCTGAAGTCCTGGTGGCTACCATCGAGCCAACCATAAACCAAGGTAACGCTTCTCGGAAGCTTCGTGTTCATTGATAGATGATGTGTCGTATCCTCTTACCGGCTCTTGTGACCAAACATCTGGCTGTTGTGAATAAAAACCACACTAGCCGGTACTCAATTACGTCCAACCCAACCCACAAGCACGATCAACCATTTGAAGTCGTAGAAGAAAGTAATGTTTTTTTGTCTGCTTCTATATCAACGCTGAGTGAGTTAGAGAATTTCTACGTGGTAATAAAAAGCGATAGAACGACCACGCTTACCCAATAAGCAATAAAATAACCACGAAAGGGTGGAAAGCAAAAATAACTTTAATACAAAAGCTCACACCGAGAAATTATTTTTATTAAGCATTCCCGCTTGATACTTTATGATCGAATTGACCACACACCGCATGTGGGGGGGATTCGTTCTAACGGGACACGCGTGACAACTTAATGGAAAAAACCCCCGTGCGGAGGGATGTGCCGATAAGACATTAAATTTGGTTTCCTTTTTTTCTCCGATTCGATTGCGCGGTAAAGATGATGTCATGCAACTTTATTGCTGGTAAAAGCTTTGATGAACGCGTTTTTTTATTCGATTCTCGCTTACACATTGCAACACCGCGTAGAAATCAAGAAATGATTGTAAACGAACGATTACGCTGGTGTTTCTGTTAATTATTAAAGCTTTTACTAGCGTCCTCCTCCCTTCCAAACGGGCACGCACCCCGGTTTTTTTTTCTCACCCCGGCTATGAAAAAGCAACACCGCTTAAAATCTACATGCCGTAAAACAAGCAGCCCTTCGGTGTGCTGATAACACAAATTTAATAAACCGTAGAATGGTCGCCCATCTCACCATAAATTTTGCTCATGCCGCCTTCAAATTAAAACACCGAAAGATCAGTAGCTTTTAATGTGCTTTTATCGGCATCACTAAATCATCCTTAATGGCCGACGCGCAAATCCTAACGCGCTAACATAAACCATTATGGAAGGGGAGCGGAACGGGAGCCGAGGTGGGGGGAAACTCATAATATGTTGGCAAAATAAAAATGGTGCTGTATTTGTGTACCGTCTTAGTTCCTTCGGACAGTCGGATGTGTCCCTTCGCGTTACGCTATCTCGGGAGCAAAAATCTCGCCTTGTCTCATTCTCATACGGGTGGTGGTAATGGTGGTCCCGTTCGTTACATGCTGCCAACCTGCCACAGGACGCTTATCACAAATTACGAATCGTTACCTAGGGGTAACACGGAAGATAGAACTTTTCTCCCCTATCCAAAAAGCATCAGCTTGAATTAGAGATAAATATTTACGATCATTTCTCGATATTGTGCGTATATGTTTGCCAAATGGGGGGAAACTTTCTTATTATAGGATTTACGCGTTTCAAGCGAAACCGATCAAAAAAACCCCTCCTCAAGAAAACGAGCGGGAAAAACAAACTCGATCGACTTTGCCATATCACACGATAAACGGTAGGTTTTATGGACGATCATAAATTTCCCCCCACGAGATGAACCATTAATTTGTCTTTAATTTGGTCGAACAAATGGGGGGAACATGGTTCCAGAATGCAGGAGAGTGCGAGCAAGAGAGGTTCCAGGTTCGTTGTAGCTGTATCCGGTAAGAATCGAACCATCATATACCCAGCTCTTGTGCTGTATGCTAACGATGGCAAAAGCCACTCCCGGGGCTAGGCTCTGGCGATTCGCAAAGTTTGCTAATTTATGAACGTTTATTAAATATGCTAAATCTTGCAAGCTTTTCCTCAACCACGGTATCACGACTTTCGGGTCGTTTAGTCACCTCTGCATGCTGTGATTTGCCTTCAATATGTCGCGAATGGTGTGGAGAGAACGCTCCAGGTCATTGATCTTGGCTGCAGCTTTACCCCCTTTTCTTACTGCTGTTCCGAGGCAACCACCCTGGTGCTGGGCATTAGAAGTTGACATTCTGAAATCCTATTCCATCAGTAGCCGTAATACGGTTCATGCCGAGAAAGATCAAAAGTCGAAAATCGGACAGGGTTTGACTTTTTCTCACCCCACAATCGGAGCATATGTTGTGGTGGCACAGAATTTTAGCTGCTCAGCTGAAGCCCAATCGGTTGTTGTATGCCTTCCAGCTTAAGTTTGAAGATCTATGTAGAGCTCCAAGTCTTGACTCACCGGCGGAGAAGTGGTGCACGGAGATTGTCGGAATGATAAATTTACGATCGCTGATCGAGCTGGAAAACAGATCACTCGTCGGTATGGGTGAAAAAAGAACCTCCAACCGCGTAGAAGAAGAGAAGGTTCTATGCCAGCCCAGGGGTTTGGTCTAAGCCGGTTAGTTTGAGCTTGCCTCGCTCTCGGCTATTCAATGGATTAGTGTATCGTGTATGTGTGAGCCATTTTAAGATTTCCGCTGGAATGTTTCTCCCGTTCGAATCCCTGTCGTTGTGACGGATCAGGAGAAATGAAGCATATTGTCGCCTGTCATGTTGAATGTTTCGATGTTGGGACTTTTTTTTTCTCCCCCATTTACCTCAAGTGACATCAAACTCACCGGACCATATCTCCGTTTGATGGCCGGCGGGACACTGTTAGCGTTCAAGACGGATTAATCCACCGCAACGACAGCACCATGTCCGTGATTATCAGTGCATACATTATTTGGGTTGTCTCGCGACATTGGGTTCTTGAGTTTCTTCCACAATAAAATCCACACCGAGTCAGATAACCGCATGCTCAGTGTTTTGATAATCCCTGGCCAAACATGATCACGAACCGCGAGCATCACAAATGAACGTTTTATGATGTTGCTGATAGACGAATCGAAAATAGTTTTCTCCTCCATTTCTCTGCGATCTATTTCAAACGATGGTAATCCCACGAACACTCCGCACCACAGCATATTGATAGGTGCTATTGTGTCGTAAAATTCAAATGATCTTTGGCAACTTTCGGCACTGCACAGCCGAAACTCTGCCTTCTTCACTCGCAAGCAATGGTTTTTAGAATGGCTCGTTAGTAGCAAAATATATTATTCGCTAATAGGAGTTGCCGTTCGCATATTTGCGCAGTTAAAGACCGGGCTAGATTTTATGACCGTGAAACCGGAATCTTATAGTTGGCATGGTAAATTTGTGGTTGGCAACTAATCGGTTCCGCGCGACTTTCTGGTTCGCTTGCTGTGTGTCTTGCGGCGTTGATGCGAACCACCCGGAAAGATGAAACCCGTGAAGCGACGAGCGATCAGCCGATTTTGGATTGTTGTCCCTGGTTCTTTACCGAGTCGTTGGTCCCGAAAACGTCAGCTATTTATCAATCAATCACACGTCCTTTGCCGCTGGTGGTTGTGGTTTTGTAGCTCGGGGTATTGTCAGAATCCAGATCACCTGTACGGCGAGGGATTTACGCAGCGGAACGATTGATTCTTGTTTGTCTAAATAGTAAAATTCTAACGTCCATTTGCGCACATTAGCAAGGCCCCCCACTACTGATCCCACTGATTTCGACGGTCTGATAGTAAATATCCCAACTAGGCAGCACCACTCAAAGCCGAAATTACTGTAGCAAATAATTTACAGCTGGTTCGTGAATAATTAATTGTCGTCAACGTTCGTTTGGGCATGTTTTTCGTGCTCTGTTCTCAAATGTGCCGGTCGTCCCACAGCGATACTTCCCAATGTCTGTGCCACGTCACACTGAGCGGCTGTGACCCGTGGCTGCGACTCGGAAACATTCTCGATCTAATTAGGCGTAACCAAAATTCGACATCATTAACTGCCGACTGCGACAAGGTACTTTCGTTCAGAAGTTACATTTAGGAGCTTGTCGAAAGACTCTTGCCACCCGGTACTCCGCTCACGGTGGGAACAGCTTGAAGCGAAATGGCTCGAAAACGCGCACGTGAGGACCTCTCAGCTTGTGAACGTGCTCTGCGGAAGATGTTGTAAACGAAAGCGTACGAATTTTAAAGAATAAAGACATTAAGCTTTCAATTGGAGCAAAGCGATGGCGCGATGAAGATCGACAGTGGTACGGAATAGTTTGCCCGGGGGCTGTTTGTTTTGCTCGTTTCACCCAGCGTCGGGTGACATTGGAATCATCGCACGAATCACGCGTAAAACGCAGCCCGGAGGCGTAGCCCGACCGCTTCACCATAAACGATCCATCAGCACAACTTAGGGCACCCCTATGATTATCCTGTAATCACGATCGTTTATATTATTTCATAAAATTTAATACCTTCCATGTATAAATACCGTTGCATTTGCAAGGGTGTCTGTGACAGTCGCCTGTGTCAGACATCAACTCCCTGCCAACAATCATCATCAGCGACCATGGGAGGCTTCCAGGAGTGTTGCGCGCCAAAGATCATTGGCTGCAATTTATAGAGCATCCAGAGACAGTTGAATGCTGGTTCGCATGCTTCGCACTATTATCCACGCAAGATGCATGCTGCACACACGCTTTAGAACAGCGAAACACACATTACGCTTGCCGTTGGGTGATTGCAATGGCAATTGAACGCAACAGTCGTCCCGCCGACGAACAAACATGGCTACAACTTTATTTAACGGACTCCTGCATGATGTGGTCCATTGGTGGGTTGGGGTGCGGCGTGTAGTAAAAATTATTTAACATCACATTACTTTACGCTAGCAAATCAGCGAATGGTGCTTTGCAGAAATCCATTAGACGTCGGTGGTTAAGGTGATGTAAATTGAGCCCTTAGACTTGTGACTTTTTTTTCTTTCTCAAACAGTAAGCTTAATATATTTCTCTGCTCCCGTTCGCCCGTTGCGACCGACGTTGATGGTATGCATCAATCAATTATGCTGAGATGGGTAGAGCGTTTTATTAATATTTTATCATACATAAAATCAAGCTTCCAATGGATCATGTAGATGTTGCTGTTAGCACCACCCTGTTATACATTAAACGGCATTGAGAAAATGACGGAAAGCTTACATGATATGGTACCATTGCACTGTGGGTTGTGTGAGATTGGAACAAAATTTCATTCATTCTTCGGAATATTTTTTCAAAAAAGACGTGAATTAGATGTAAATACTTAATAACATAAATTCCCCAAAAGGTTAGCCTAACATGCTGATGAAGTAAGTAACATAATATCTTTTGGATTAGGAATTATCTTAACATTTCTTATAAATTATTTAACGTATGCTTCTAAAATAGCATTAACAGTAAATTGCATTCAAGATTCCCGGCTGACGCTCTTGATGAAAAAATAATTACAAAACAATGTCCACCAATAACATCCACTGTGCAGCAATCTGCAGCCATCAAAATACGTCCGTTAATTTGATGAAAAATACGGCAAGGTTGCTTACACGAACGACACACCGTACCGACGGCTGACTTACCGATACTCGTGTACTTTTCACGCAGCTTTAGCTTATATCCACCTTTCAGCAAAGGAGAAGCGAAAAAAAAACCGGATGACGGCACGTTGATGATCCGTCGTCCACGGCTGACGACGGTTTCGGTGCGCTGTTGCATGCGGCCCCAGCTGCGTTTCCACTTATCTTTGATGTGATTTTAATAATTTATTTTATTGAACCATTTATCGAGCGTTATCGGCGGTGGAGAGTAAAAAGGCGAGAGAATGATATACGCCCCGGCCTGTATCTGGCCAACGGTGTGTATGTAAGAAGGGATGTTAGGGTTTTGTGGTTTTTAGTCTAGGAGATGGATTCTGTGATGGAAAGGATTCCTTCTTGCGAGATGATATGTGTACAGCACCATCTTACCGGCTGGCGGATGTGGCGATATCTTGCGCGAAGATGAAGCTAAATTAGATCCGTTAAGTACTGCCGACGGTTCATTACGATTGAGTGCCAGGTTTGGATAAAGCTTTCCGGTTGCCTTCGATACATCAAAAGTGTCGTAAACCCGTGCAAACGATGCGATACTAGTGCGGCTTAGTAACGAGATCTTGTGAAGCAAAACAAGTGGTTTGTAAAAGGAAATTAAAAGAAGCTTCCATCCTATGATGCTACTACTTCTGTGCAATCGAAGAAATACTGAAACCCTTAACGAGTACTCAAGATAATACCTGGCAACCGTGCAACTACCCGAACAAAGAAGGAAGCCCCGGGCAATGCTTTCGGTTTGAAAGCTTTCCGACTCGTTCACAGTTTCATCTGGTTTCCAAGCGGAACACACCGGCAGCAAGCGATTCATTTTAAATACACCCATAAATTATCAATTTTTCATTTATATTACTGTCCAACCATCAGCACCAGCCCAGGGTATCTAGGAGCTGTGTGGTGGAAGGAAAAAAGCAAAGCAATCCTGCCCCCACTGTGTGTGTGCGCGATGGACTGTGTAAAGATGGCCCAAACGAAAGAACGTGAAAAATGGTTCCACTAGCATCGGCTACGGCCAGCAGTACCAGTGTGTCCTTTTCGGTGTGACTCCTTTCTTCCGGCTTTTATTGTACACAACGGGTCACTCGGTCTTGTGCCGTTGCTTGCTCAAGATTTCCGGCTACGTCGAACGCAGTAGAAAAGATGAGTTCCCGGCTGGAATAGGATGTCCTACGTCTTTGGAAGCGTAACGTTCGCTGTTGAGACATAAATTTTCTCCATTTTCCATTAGACGCGTCCCCCTGGCCATTTAAAAAGGAAATCCGATATTAACGTCGTCTGGAGTGTGGGTCCCACCATAAGCTCCGTACTGCGGGAATGTCGAAGAAATGTATCACTTTTCAGTGAAGCCACCATCGGTCGTTCGGTTGTCGTTGGGGATGCAACTTTCTTTCTGGATATCTCTGCTGCTGGAATTGATTGAATTTAAGTGCTGCTCTCGAGCACGCGGTAGCCGTGTGGGTTGTGCCTTCCCGATGGGTTCTCTCTGCCAGCGTGCTTTAAGATGTTGTAGGCTTGGAATAAATTTTTATCCGATTTCAGAGAATGAATTCAATTTCCAGTAGTGTCAGTCTGTTTCTTGACTTCCACCAGAGGAAAGATTTGAATAAACATGTTCTTTGATTCTGATGGGCATCTTTGGCCTATTCAGAAGGAGATCATTCCCGATGGAGTATTCCGAATCGTGATTCTCTCCCACTTCCTGGACGGAAGCCTAGCGGATGGCAATTTTGCTTGCAATTTAATCTTCCGATCTGCAAAAATTGTAGTAAGTAATTGGATCCGTCAGTTAAACCTACGGTATTAACGGACATCTATCCTTTGGGGGCTTTGTTAACGCACCAAAACAGGTAGCTACTGCTCCGGCACACTATTTTTTTCAACTTAACTCAAGTTTTTCTTTCCACAGTTTACTTTCTCGCTTTCTTTCTCTCTTAATCTGTCAGAGTTTGAAAAGCGCTTCTTTCGCAATTGCGAAATTAATTACATATTAAGATTCCGTTTGGCAGCATCGCGTGTCTGTCAACTTGGGCACCCGGTAGAATCTCGAACCGGGCACGCACTGCTGCCAGGAAGTACAGCAGATACCGGTTTTACCAGTCGCTCCAACTCCTTGTTATGGCCACCATTAGAATTCTCCCGCACCGTTCTGCGATGCTCCTGCTGATTACCGTTTGTGAGCGCAAACCACTATCATAGCCACGACGGCCAGACTGAAATAAGGCCCCTCGAGGTCCGTGAGGTGATTTTCCTATCGATTTTCCCTTACCGTGTTTGCCGGAGGCGAACCAAAGTGAGTGCAAATGATATAAAGTGGGCATAATGAAAGGCTTCCTGGTGAGGCGCCGATGCTACTGGCCATTTCTGCCAGGTATCGCCGGCTACCCCCGAGGAACCTAACCTCGTTCTGGGCGTCTCACGTTAGCCGAAAAGGTGCTCACGGATCCGTTAGTTCGCGATGCAACGTCGAGATTAGACGCAATTAACGTCAGTAACGAGTGCAAATGTTCTGACAGCTTTCCGATTGCTTGATTGATTTCACACCGAGCGGATCGGTTTGGGTCAAGCTGTGGGCTCCACGAATAGTGCGGTAAGGTCGTCCGGTTGGGGTTGCGCGTATGCAGAATCGGTCATACATACCTAACTGCCTACCGTGTTTCCGTTGGTGCATGATGAGCCACTTTAAGCTGCGCGTTCCAACCGGTACCCATGTTCCCGTTGGGTGGGATGAGATGGCACAAAACAGGGAGGTGTTAATGGATGTTGTAGTTGCTACCAAATTTACTTATCTGTCAAAGGTGTCTTCTTACGATCGCTACGTGCCTTAGATATGCAAACTACTGCATTACTGTTAAATAACAATCACTTGAACTAATAATTAATATTAATTGGAACATCCGTGTCTAATTTCTTGAAGTAGGTTAAAAGAACAAACTACAAGGGTCTGAAAATACGTTTCAAGTACTAAGCCATTGAAGTTATGGATACTTACAAACAAGTCGAATACGAAAAATCGTTCGTGGAGTGAATAAAATTGCAGAAAATGATTTGAAACTTGGTCAACAATACTGATAATCCTCAGAAACAAAGCAATTTTTTAAATTTTATTTCAAATTCTCCATATGATTGGTTTGAAAGGTTCAATCTTGAAAGTTATTCAAGGATTAAAGTTATTAAGGATTTCTAGGCTTTTGATTAGAAGTTAGATTGGTACTTTTATTTACCTTTTATTTACTTGATGTAAGGAAAATATTTAAATTGAAATTTAAAAATATTTAAATACGTACAATAAATATTCAGAACACGTGATAAAACAGTTCCTGGTTTAACACAACCCAACACAATAGTTCCAGAAACTCTCACCAGTAAACCAAAACAAATCGCATTCGTTCACCATTTTCCTTTGCTTTCTAACAACAATTTATTAAACGGTACGATTCAATGTCGAAATCTGATTTCGATAACACATAAAGCTCACGTACCACCTTCCCGCTGGCTGTTGGTGTCAAAGTTGATGGCAAAACAAATTGGCCTAATGCGATTGACCGTTTTTGATGTTCTATCATAGGTCCATAACACAATCAATCAAACTCAGATTTTTACGTGCAAATCTCTCGTGAAGATGTGGAAGCTTTATGCTATGGCCACCATCAATGAAGTTGCTCCAAGGCGAGATTCGTAACAAACAATATCGAGCATATCGCAACATCCCCTGAAGACATCGCCGAAGACGAAGTTGCTGGAGGATGGAAAAGAATGTTGCCAAAACAAAGAATGCCCAACACCGACGCGATCCGTATGCCGCTGATGAAATCGTGGTAAAACTGACAGCATGCGTTCCAACGTTATTTCCCCCGAGCATAATCATCCCTCTCCTTTGGAATATTTTCCTCCGTAACTAACCCAGCACTACTGGCCTGGTAAAGTTTTACGCTCAGTGGAAAACTTTTGCTATTCCCTTCACACTACAACTACCCAGTGCAAACACACTGCACGGTGAAGGGGTTTTCCCGATTTTTCTTTTATTTGCGGTAAGCTCGGTTCGGAGTGGCGACAAATGAGCGAAAAGAACGAATTGAGACAACGGCAAAACAAAAGCAACTAATAAAAGGGAAGCCAAACAAGAACAAAAAACAACAAAAATGCTACACATGCGGTGCCAATTGTGGTGTTGCCCTCCGCACGATGATCATGTTTCCACGGGTGTTTGAACAATGTCTGTATGATAATTTATGCAAATCCGTCCATTCCGCGATAATCACTATGGATGCGCTACTTCCAGTGCTGGGCCGAGCTCTAAAACGAATGAAACGTTTATGTAAAGTAATCGTTTGACGCGTTGAAGCGTGCCGAGAATGTGGATTTCCATTCCGAGACATTCAACCTTCCTTCCCAGCGTGAAACCCAGAAGGGATAGATGTCCCCTGCTAAACCAACCAGCAGCAAACCACTCTCAGCGTAATGAGTTAAAGGACGAAAGCTTTGTTTTTCCCTCCCATACTGCTGTGAATGTGTGGGTATGTGTGGGTGTTTGCGTTCTGCAAAGTGGTCAGATATTAATTGGACCGCGTGCGCGACTCGAATTAGCGATGAAAGCTGCCAGATAAGCGAGTACAAGCTAAAACGACTCGAGTTACAGCCATACTGTATAATCGAACCGATTTGAATGAGATTTCCTTCGTTTCTTTTTTCATTCCTGTGAATTCGCATGTGATCCGTGACGGGGGCATAGAAAAATGGCACACTCCGTCCATGGCACCAGCATGGGTAACATAACTGTGAATGAAGACTCCCCATGGACGAACGAACTGCTCCGAGTGCGTATATTTGTAAGCGTTTCATTTTACACACACCCTTCTCTCGGCATCCTCCACAAGGCCACTTCGGTGCGGGGTGGACCACTACGCACCAGGGATGTCGAGGCACGTCGATCGAACCCAACAATCCGCACACTAACGCTGCTCCGAGAACGATTAGCAGGGCGAAAGCAAGGGTGAAAAGCGCCGTGATTAATGCTCATACACTCGGAACCAACGGGCATTGATACTTGAGTGGCTAGAACCGGTGGACCGGTTGCCGTTTTTTTTCTTGATGTTTACGAGCAGAAGAAGACGTAACGGGACGACGGTCTCCCAGTGCTCCGTTCTTTAATTTAATTATAGTTCTTACCCTACTCGGAAATCCGACCCTGCCATCCAAAGGGGTTCTTTCCGAAAGGGCTTGTTTTGTTTTGCTTCCTTTAGGTCATACATAGGTTGTGCTTTTCTGGTATAAGCTTTCAAGAATCCACTCAAGTGCGATGCGCTTGTGAACATTATGAATAGATAATTTTATTAACCTCTTCTGTTCCTGTCTGTTCGATGGGACAGGAACGCAATGCAACAGGTTCTAATGTAGAAACACTTTTCTCGTTCCCTTTCTTCTGCAGGTGACGTTCTGTCAGGTGTTTGCTTCGTCGGCCAGCTGGACACACATTCGTTGGCCATGTTTCTGCTGATACCGCTCGTCATCTATCTCTCGATCGGGGGAATCTTTTTGCTGGCCGGGTTCGTGTCGCTGTTCCGCATCCGCACCGTTATGAAGCACGACGGCACCAGGACAGACAAGCTGGAACGGTTAATGCTACGGATCGGGTTCTTCAGCGGACTGTTCATTCTACCGTCGCTCGGGTATCTGGCGTGCCTGTTCTACGAATACTATCACTTCGACGATTGGATGATCCAGTGGAACAGACAGATGTGCAAGATCTTCTCGATTCCGTGCCCAGCTGCCCGGCACGGTCCGACCGACCCGAAGCCCATCTTCCACATCTACATGGTGAAGTACGTCTGCTCGATGCTGGTCGGCGTGACGTCGAGCGTGTGGCTGTGGTCCGGCAAGACCGTCGTCAGCTGGCGGCAGTTTGCCGAACGGCTCCAGGGAAAGGACACGCGGAGTCGCGGTGCGTACGTCTAGTAGAGGGTAACGCGGGTGCGCATCGTTGCCCATCATCCGGCGGTGCGCATTACCGCGAGAGTCATTAGGTTTTAGGAAGAGGCATCACCTTCATCACCATCGACAGAATGCTCATATTGCACGATCGACATCCGCCAGGATATCGGGAACGGGCACGACCCTGCGGATGTGGATCTCACATCGACCTGCACCTACCACCATCCCACCCATCAACATACATCATCCGACTCATCCGAACGCCTCAAAAGCTGACATTAAACCCCGCAAGATAGGAGTAGCTAAGGAAAGCAGCTACTATCCAAGTCCCCTTAAAGCACAATTCAGAGACATAGAGAAAAGGGAGAAAGATACAGAGCGAGGGAGATAACTCGCATAGATAAGATATGTTTCGTTCGAGGTTAATTTTGCGAACTGACCAAATATCTATGTAGTAACGCATCTTTAATAGAGAGAGCATTTAGAATTACTCATTTCCGCTGCTTCACGCTAGCATCACAGGCATATACTGTACAGGTAGTAAGGTGGCCTCTGTCTAATCTCCATAGCGTATGCCTGATATTTTGTGTATCGCTGGCGACTCCCCTTCTTTCGCATGTCACAGGACAGCTTACATTAAATCCCTGCGCCACCAAACTAACTATCGCCAGATGGTATGAGCTGCATTGTGAAGAAATCAATGCTTAAGAACCTGCCAGAGTAGCAGGGCCAGAACTTGAGGTAAATATATGCGTTTTGTGATGCATTTGGAGAGCAACCGTAGAAGACGAGTTCGGGTCCACTCTCTAGTAGATAATTCTTCAAGATGTAGTACAGGATCCACCACACGTCTTACAGTTGGACGCTACAATAGTTGAGAGAAAGTCATGTACGAATGTTTCGTATCGCTGCAAAACGGCAAAAACCTATGTGTGTAAGAATTCGAACCCTAGATTCTAGCTGTACCATACCTACCTTCTGCTACACTAACACTAGCGTTCCGTAAGTAGATTGTAATATTCGAGTCGATCCCTCCCTCACCACTTGGATCTGTATCTTTAATGAAGGACATTGATTGTACATATAGAAAGTTATAAGACTTACTACCGCTAATTAGTACGGGGATAAAACAAACCAAACCCCAACGAAAGGAATTCGAATTTGCTAGGTAAAATGGGGCACACGACGGTGCTGTGAATAGTTAGGGAGGTACGTTCCGTAAGCGCTTGCGAGCATTGCATTATAATTTAGGTTCTATTTTAAACCGCGGATTTGCTATTGAAGCCATTGCTCTATTCGCTAACTTGCTTTATATGTTTGCATCCCTTTCTTCCTTGTTATCTCAATTTTCATTCTGCAGAAGGATCTGTTCGTCGGATTAGACGTGAGTTCGAACGTTAAGGGCAGGGATGTTACTGCCAGAAACGCTTTCATCTACGCATTGGATGATGAAATGTGACCCAACCCGCCTCGGCCTATTATCTATCTAGCAAGTTAAAGCAAGCAACCATATTCGAAAGGATGCTAACTAGCTTCAATCCAATCCACTAATTAAGGACAATTCGGGCCTTTACAATCTTGGCACGGGAATTGCGAGATTGGATGCATGCGGGCCAGCTAGAGCATTGGGCACCATTATTACGTCGAAAACCTTTGCCGTTTCAAGTATGTCATTACTTTGCCCTCCAAAGGGTAACAGGAAGCACCCGGTCGGTACGTTAAATTGTTCACTTGGAACATTCCACGGAATCGTTCCGGGCTGTGATGGTACGAAGCCGCACCGAAATCCAATCGTCGTCATACATGAATATTAATGACAGTGTAAGCCATTATCGGTGCGACGGTTTTGGGCGATGGTCCAGCATCCACTTCCACGGTCGCAACTGGCTACTAGCCTTACACCGGGAGTGCTTTTCCGAGCGGCACGATTCTAAGCCGGTCAAGGATGTTGAGTTATATCGGCTCGCCACTTTCGCTGGATCAGTCACGTGCTTCTTCCATTCGTTGCTTGTTGCGTACGTGTAGACGGGGCTGGCGTCTCATTATGCTGGCTAGTAGTGATTTGAGATTCCGATAGTGTCACAACGTCCTACTCCGCAAGACTGCGAAATAGGGTTACGTATCCCGTACCGGGTTCGCTCGGGAAGAATCCTTTGGCGCTACAGAACAAGAACTGTAATTGGAAGCGGAGGTTACCCGGGTCCCATTGAAAGGAGTCATTAATTATCCGAAGCAGATTATGCCATACAGCCACGTGCACCAGGGCCTTTCGAAAGCGTTCGGGTTCTTGGGAAGTAAATTTTCGGTCGCGCTCACACACGTTCGCTTTTGCGGTTTGGTGATTGTACCAGTGGCGTGTCCCTGTTCCGCGTGTCCGGAAACTTAATTAATCATCGAAACATCAGCGCTTATGGAGCGAATGGCGAAAAGCTTTTGACACAACAACAGCCAGCGATATTTAAAAAACAAAGCCATCAAGCAACAAAGGGCATCTTTGCTGGAGCAACAAGCGATCCCCTGCGGGAGCTTCGTCACATGAACTTTGACCACACTGTTGGCCCCGTTCCATTCCATCCCCAACCGCCGCCGCCAAGAAGTCATATAATAATTTTTCAATTAACGATTAACCTTCCGGGAAACGGGAGATGATGGAACGCATACCAGGCGCGTGTACGTATATTTTAACGAAAATGTCCTTTCTTTCTGAGGCTATTTTGGGGAAACCGCAGCATGCGAACCAATTGGCCGTGGATTCGTGCTTCTTCCACTCCAGAACCGTGGATAAGTGCCTCAAAAGTGACGTGATAAATTAATGCCCAACATTACCAACGTGTATATACAGAACGGCAGGACAGAGGACGGCAACAGAATGGCGACTGCCACGACGATATACGCCAGGGCTCGGTTGTTTAATTTTGCATCGTCCTTAGAAATGGCACATGAAATGGATAATGAAACGAGCCATGAAAATTAAAATGCAAAGTACACAGGGAAGACAGCAACTAATCCCGCCTCTGACCCGGACTTGTCATCTACATCCAGGACCCGGAGTCTAAGGGAAAACCGTAAACGACATCGTTCGTTGTTGTTGTTTTTATTTCTGAGTGTATGTTGGTGTATTTTGTTTTCATGAATTCTGTCTTGCTTCCTGTTGCTTTGAGTTCTGCCGGTTTTTTTTTCTCTTTTTATTTTGTTTTTCATTTAACCATTCCCATCGAGAGCGCACTGTTGCCCCGCAGCATCGTATCGGTTGACGGCAAATAAAATTGTGTTTATGTTTTTAATTTAATTTTACGATTATTGCTGCCTTGTTTTGCCGGCGGTACCGACGACTTCACTTGCTCGCTCGGACGCTTTATGAGATTCAGATTTGCGCGTGTTTTAGGAGCCGCCGTCGTCCCTGGGCCCTGCGTTTGCCCAGCCGGATGACACCGAAGTTGGTAGTTGGAATTCCGATGCAAAAATGTTGCTTTATTACATAGCAATATGCAAGTCCCCCTTTGGACCTCTTGTTTCGTGGGCCAACATGTGCGGGGCGGATTTTTGTTTTCGTGCGTAATAAAATAAATATTTTCTTCATCCTTTGACACTGATGAAGCTATTCATACTATTATGCTTGTATATCGAGCTTGAAGCTTGAACCTTTAGATGACTTATTTTGTATAGCTTAATTTCCATTTTAAGCTATATCTCAGGATGTTTTTTTTTTTTTGGCATTTCAACATAAGTTCCAGTAACTAAATTGTCTTTGCTATTAGCTTCGAATTAGCTTTGGCATGTAAAAAATATATTTTTTTACAACATTTTCTTTAACTCATGACTTCAGAAGCATCGTGTAAAAGTTGCAAATCTTAATTTTGAAACGTTCTTTCTTTATTTAAGGTATTATTTACATCATTAACAGATGCTTAAAAAGTGCTTGTTATATAAAAAAATATATCTGAATGCGTTCCAGTCAACATAGACAATTTTTTTTTACAAAAATCGTTTTTTAATATGAAAAGTTTGCTATGTGATAAACTTTTGAATATTACGGCTGTATGATAGGACGACCTTTTATTTTAATAACTTTTTTCACATACTGTTGAGATCAAACCCCATTAATTGAGATAGTTTTCCTTCAACCGAATGTGGCCTTTTTCAGTTTAATGAGAACATGTTTTCCATAACAAGGATAAAAACCTTTTTTTGCTTTGTTCTACCAGTAGCACGAACTTGTTTTCGGCTAGATGAAAGCAACAGTGTTGAATGAAATTAAATTTTAAACAACCCCCATTCCATTTTTTAATTTTGAATAGTTTTGTTTACGTCCTTAAAGCTGTTTTTCCAATTTTAACGAACCAAATGAAGTAACAAAACAACATTTTTTTCATTTTAAATTAAAACGATTGCCGATGGTTAGTGAACAGCTTCAAAACAAAGCACTAGAAAACCGAAAGGTTACGAAAATAGTGCTGGGTAAACCTTCGTTAAGGATGTTTGCGGTGTCGTTTTCTCGTTTCCTAAACAAAAGGCTATCTTCTGTCGATTCCTTCAGCTGGAGCAAACCTCTCGGGAGATTTCTTTCACTATTTTTTCAAACTTCCAACAAAAGTGTGGACAAAGATTCGAAGGCTTTTTCTTTTTCTTCAACTTGTCTCATCTTTTCCCGAACCGAATGGCAGAGTGACGACGGTTTTCCTTTCGCGAACTCAATCAACTCTCAAGAGGTTTGCCTGTTTGGGGAACATCGATTGGATCGTTCTGTCATTGGCAGGCAAACGAAAAAACCCCCCTCTCGTTCCTTTCCTCCTTTCGTCCTTCTCCAAACGGAGCGAACTCAAAAAAGGTAAACAGATGCACGGATTTCCTTCGTAGAGTTCGTTTACTGTTTTCTTCGCGTGTGTGAGTGGGAGTTTGCGTTGATCGGGATGAGACCGTATGCATCTTCTGTTTGTCATTCGACAGTGGTGCTGTTTGCGTCCGAACATCTGAAAGGACATTAGCAAACCTTTTTCACCGTCTTCAGTCGGGTCTTTGACAACCTTCTTGAAAACGGAATTGATTTCGTGAAGTGTGAAACTCGTACGATGTTAACGTCAACATAAGCTCAGATTTCATATTTACACACAACAAATGTACGATTAATTTAAAAAGCGACGAACCCCTTCCTTTTCCTGTTCAATATTCTCGAAAGTGGTTTCGATTAATTTTCCCCACAATACTATCGGGAGAGCAAGAGAGCTGAGCTGTTCACGAGAATGAAACTTTTCCCGTCCGCCCTCGTTCCCAACTTCACACGTTCCAATCAAAACCCTATCCACCCCATTTTCTTAAGGGCCCATGGAACGGGAAGTGATCGCGATAATCCGCGATTTCTCTCCTGGGATCAATAAATAAATTTTTATCTTTGGCACCGCGGCAACAAAAACTCGTCCGGTGCAGTGTGAATGGAGGACGACTTGGTGTGGCCCTTTCAAAGTTTGCTGGTTCGAAAGAAGGAATGAAGTTTTTTTCCGCGCTGCGGTGGTGGTAACAAGGAGTTTCGTCCTGTAATGCGGAATGATGGTGTCACGTAAATTGCGCAAGATGCTTCTCCTTTTTATTTTTTTTCTCTACAGAGGTCAGATTGATGCTGTCGAACCAGTTTTTCTTTTGTTAGTGCGTTTTGCCTCAGTTCAATTTGCTTTTTTTTATTATTAATCGTACGACCTGCTGCTGTGTGAGGATGGGGAACAGGGAAGATAAATGTCATCAGTGGTTAAAACGAATCGACTACGTCCGAATACAAAATCGAACCGGAAACGCTTTTGCAGGATGGATGCCAAAAAAAAGTAACTCGGAGACTATGGAACGAACTTGTTTTGATAACAATTTTATATTTTACAATCCCGCACAACTATTATTGCTGTCCCATTCCCTTGGCTGCTGTTTCGTTCCTAGCTCGTATAGTATAAAGATTTCATGCTTTCAGCAAGTTTTTGTTGGTCCGTTTTTATTATTCCGTTGAACAATTTGTCAATTCGGCCGACCAACAGCGGTGCGCGATCAAACACTTGGAAGCTAGGAAACCGACAAAGTTGGAAAACCAGTCGTTAGAGAGGAAAATCAAAATATTTTTACAGAACACATAAAACGATAAAGCTCGCTATTTTTGTGCATCATGTCGCTTCAACAAATGCCAAATAAACCGATCAACCGAAGGCGAACTGATCCGTAGCTGTATAGACGGGCACTTGTACGAGGATCCGCAGGAAGAAGGATGATATGGTTTACCTTTTTTAGCGCTTAAGTTACATGCTCTTGCAGCCCAAGAGCACTGGAATAGGTGGCAAAGTGGTTTAAGAAAAATAATTGTTAAACAATGTGTCATAAAATGTAAATGCTTGGTATGATGGGCAGGAAAATGGAATGCAACCATGCCCTCATACCACCAGCATTTGCCTTTCATGTAGTCATTAATTTAGATTTCGTTAGCAAAACAACCCCTCCAGATTCCAACAGAACAGCTAAGGTCAGAAAAAAACGAGCAGCACAATGCGTTGGTGTAGCTTTCACAAAGGAATTTTCAACGCTTCTGGTCGTTTTGCCTCATGGCTTGAACATCCCAAAGTTGTGCTTAATACGGAAATTTCAAAACAACACCGACTCCTTCTGGCTGGTTTGAGGAAAAACGTGAAAATACCGTGTCCCGCAGTACGCTTCTCCGGTGTCCGGTACGTGTTTCTATATATGTACAAAAACATTAACATTAATGCGAACATTAAATAAAATATTTAGCATGAGAGTTTGTAGGACCGTTGCGCGAAAGGGTAAAACAAATAAAGGAAACGTAACATAAATTACCCTTGGAAAGCCAGCAACAGGTAACTCACGGCACGTGTCCTCTTTAAAGGGCATGGAAAACATGCGTGCGAGTTGTTTATGGGATAAGCGCGACAGCAGCAACAGAGCTGATGAAAACGGAACGGTTTGTTGGAAGGAAGCATTATAAATATATTATATATATACAGACACAAAAACCATTAGGAAGGGAAAACGCTCGAGGTGACTAAGATAATGATAAAGTGTACATCGGATAAAAGTATCGCAGCATCAAAAATATGAACTATTAGAAGAATCTTTATACCGTGCTGTTTGGCGTACCTGTTTGTGTTGCGTTTTGCGACCCGATCTGCTGTGAAAGAAATGAAAAATTTACCCTTCACATACTTTCCCCCTGTTTCCACGCTTCATCGTCACGTCCACAAGAGACACAAACACATTCCTTCGAACGTAGGCACGCCTCTATGGAAAGAAAACGATTTCTCCTTACCGTGTCGTCGTCCGGGCATGTGGATGCAAACCAGAAGGGGATGCAAGGATTGACTCGGTGGCGAGATAAAATTCTTTTCTGCCTTTGGATCCGCGTGCCAATGTTGATCGAAAAATAATGTCCTCCCGGTGTTGCTCACTCAGTGTTCGGCGGTGTTTGTTGGATTTTTCTCGGCATGTTTATCTTGAAATTGCATAGTTTAACCGTGTTTGTCTAGTGCCGTGAACAGACTGTTTAAACTTTTGTTTGAATTTTGCCAGAGTTTATGAGTTTAAGATTCAAGTTGGGGAAAAGTTTGCATACTCTTTAGTCCCTGTTTTCAGTTCTGGGTAAAATCATCCGAAAATAAAGAAAAATGAGGTAAGCATAATTGTTTCACATTACATCATGTTAAGAAGTAAAGATATTAAAGCTTAAAAATCTGATCCTGTCTGCTATACTTATTTGCTAACAGGTGTGTTAAACTTAGCGTCCACAAAAGCTCTCGAAGTACTTTTGAATGAATCTGATTTAGATTTATGATTCTGAATGGAACTGAATAATAGATTTTGAATTTCTGTACTTAAAATTATTTGATCCTCCAAGATACACATTTTTTATTTTTCTAGCCTTTGAACTGTAATTTTAGCTTTTTATGTTCGACAGTTTCATTAATCTTCAAAGGAGCATGATGTTTCGCATTTTTTTTATTGTATCAACTTTTGAACATTGATTTTAGCTTTATATTTGTATATTTGTTATTGTTTGCGCTAATTTTTTTTAGTAATTATGTTAGTTTGCAAATTTATCTTTTTTTTATTTAGCTTATTAGTTAAATATTCCTTCGAAATGTTTTAAATGTGTTAGTGAAGTTTAGAAAATTTTAATAATTTAATTAGTAAAACGTTTTAAACAGAAAATAATGATCAAATCAAATGATCGGGTTTTCTATGAATAAATTATTTTTCTAGGAGTTAAAAAACGCCTGTATTTAATACATCTCTCAAAATTTATTAATTTATAAGCATTATTAAATTTCTGAGGATATAAAGCTTTTTAGAATCTATTCATGTTGATAGACTCTTCACTTAAAGTTCATATGAATGACTGCTATCGAATGACAGTACTTTCCTAAAGTGAAAATTTTTGGGATAGAAGATATATCAATGCTCACATCTTCTCAGATTCTATCTCTCGGTTCGGTGGAACGTGGTTTTAGAATTTAAATCAATTTAAATATCATACACTCTTTTTAATAATATTTCTATTTGTTTTTGGTTTGTCATTTCAAACAAAGATTTGGCTATTTTTACATTTAGTTTTGTACTGTTAGCAACTTTTACTTTATTTTGTCACAGTGTAAATATTGTTTGTGACATTGGTTTTGAACACTAAGGAATGGTGTTTTTTTTTTAATGAATGACACCATTTTTTAAGGAATGGCAATGATGATAATAAAAATGTGGAAATATTCTGCATAGTAGCCAGAAAAGCTAGAGAAAAAAGTACATTGTAAACACATTCAGATTTGGGTTGCTCCAAACATTCGTTAGTATTTGATTAATAGTTAGCTGCTTCATGCTGACGATAATTGGTGTACCCAGAAAGATATAACCTTAAAGAAGTAGTTGCCTTCTATTGGTATTTTGTTACGTTTTTAAGTTACTTTTGTGTACAGTTCAGTATACTTCGTTTTCAATAATTATGGGTACGATTTAAAATGCCTCAAACGTAAGGAAAATTGTATATGTTTCAGTTATCAGTATGTTGTTTTAAATAAAGTTGCGCATAATACCGAGTACCTTCAGGGTTTGTAACGATAATCAGATCGTTCGTCGTTTAAAATTTAATCCACAATAATTTATCTTAAAATTGTCTAATACGACTTGGCCGTCATACAAAACAAAACAAAAATCTAATCTTAGTTGCTTTTCAAAGCTCTGCAATGTAAACAAAATAACAATAAAACTATATTACAATATGTAAAGGTGTCACTAATAAGTGTACAAAATATACGAGCACCAAGAAGTGCATATATTTACTACGGTATACATTTCATGAAAAGGTGATAGATTTAAAACGAATAATCTGGAATGACTTTGTCATATTTTATGTTAATTTACCATTTTTTGTTGACATTAAGAGTTCACTCCTTTCTTAAAAAAAATGGTTTCTTTTCCTGTAGCATGGCTTGTAAACTAATCTTCACAACACGTTCCCCAATACAATCGTCTATCTTCCTGGAAATTAGGAATTCCATTTGAGAGGGCTTATGACCAACATTTGGAAAAAAATCTAACAGGATTGTATTTTTAAAACAAGAACGTTTGTGTGTTTTACTAATGCTTTCTACAAACAATAAAGCCCTTTCCAGATAAATTGTAACTAGCATTCGTTTATTCGTTCCATCGGTACAAATGGTTGGCGATTAAAGATGTAGCACAAAGTTTTTCCATGAAGAGGATTAAAGGGACAAATTTTCCTGATAGTCGTACATTGAAGCTTACATAATTATATTTCCCGGTAATGGAAGAAAATTAAGCTGGCTTGTTTTTTTTTATTTAACAGCGATTTATTTTTAAAGGGAAATCCAATTACTGCAAAAATGCAGCCACACTAGAGAATATGCTTTTACTAGTTCCATGATACACGGAAAGTGAAGTACGTGGAAAAATGCATCAGGTAAACCTTTCGTTAGTGAAGTGCCATTACAGGAAAATAATTTATTATTTAAGTTGTATGTATTTGAGTTTAGAATAACAAAAGGCTTTTTATTGATGACGAATATTATATGTTATTCCAGCGAACCAACAGAAAAAAGACAGTGTTTTATTTCGTCAGCCTTCGATGGTATTTTATTGCAAGTAAATTAAATAGAATTCTGCCATCTACATTTTTTTTTTGCAATGCCATTGAAGGGATAATTTTATAACACAGAATAATGGCACAGTTTCCAGTTTGTGTATAATTATCAAATGATTCGCTTGCAAAGGTGGAAAGTGATATGCACTTGCCTGACTATCAGACGAATCAGCTTTTATCGGAATGACAAACGAGGCTATAAATACACACAATTCGCAAGTCCACACCAACTCCATTAAATAATGAAAAGCTAACATATGTTTGGAGCACCTGCATTCCACACTCAACTTGGTTCATGTACAACTATCCCAGCAGCATTGTAGACAGGTAGAACAAAAAGTTTTATAGAACGTTTCGTTGCCAATTAGCAAGTATTTTAGATAAAATTGAAAACTTCTATAATTTTCCATTGTCATTGGACAGTGGATACAGTTTTAATAACCAATACAGCTACGCAAATATGTGTATGGTGAAGTGTGTAGTTGAAGGAACAAAAATTTGCAGGTGGTGATCACATTCCTTAACTAAGCCAGAAACTGCCCGAAAGTATTTGGTTTCTTTAAAAATTAGTTTCGTCAAACTTTTTAGACCGAATTTCTAAATATCTCTTATTTTACCTTTTTTCTCTATGTTAGTGATGCTTCTGTTCTCATTTCAGTCCATTACCTTCCAACATTTATACTTATTTTGATAGGTGAATTTATAACAAACATAATTTACAAGTAAAGATTTTTTTTAATACGTTCACACATTTTTTTAAAATCCAAAGCTTATAGAAACCATGTCAAAATTTGTAAAAACAGGTTCAAAAACCTTCATTCCGTATTAATTATGCCTTCAAAAGTATATATTATTGTAACGTTACAACAATATATATTAATGTAAAATATCGTGAATAACATTGTTATAACTTTTTTAAGATTTTTTTTATTATATTTCGGAACATAAAAAGACGTGAAGTTGTTTGTCGCACAAACCATACGAACAATATTTATATCCATCTCTTAAGGATTTGATCTAATGAATCTAAAAACAGGTGTCCATATAGTTGTGGCACGCGCTGTATAAGAGGATATGAGAGGAATCCTTTTCCCATTCCATCTCATTCCGGAGCTCGATGTCAGTCAGTGAAGTCTAGTGCATTGGTTGGCAAACTTCTCGGACTAAAGATAAAAATGTCACAGTAATGTACAAGCAGGAAGTTCTAAACAGGCTATTTGTTAAACTTGATACTTAAATTGTGATATTATATTGCATTTCAAACTGTCGTTTAAACTGAAAATGTGCCCACGTATTTACAAAACAATAATCTGTAATCAAATCATGTTTCTCGTTGTACGATTTTTTGTCAAACGCAACGTTTGTTAATGAAGAAAACACACATTTACATTTTGTTACAATTGATACAATAGTTCTCCATGTCTTATAACTGTTATATTAAAATTCCCTTTCGGTCAAAATGTGCTAATATCTCAACATTGGCGAATAATCGACAGCAGACAGAAAAGTACGAAAAAAAAATTTGAAATAAATTTGTAAAAAAAAAATTTACCTTATAGTTATGTTACGATCTCAAATAAGGCTTTACTCGATATTTTCGAGAGTTTCCTGTTGTCTGATCCGATTGAGGATCGCGATGGACACTCACTTACAGTGTAGCAACCTGGCTCCGAATAGGGTTTACAGTTGCAGTAAGGGACATCAAGACTACGACCACCTTCTGAGGAATTGTGATGAATATGATCACGACGGAGGCTCACTATTGCATTGGTGGCATTACACACCATTAACATGCAACCAGCTGTCGCGATTCTGGAAATACTGTCCTAACAAAAATCTTGCCTTATTTGAAAATAAATTTTTAAATGTATCTAATCATTATTATCATAATTTCAATTGTCAATTATCATAGAATGACATGGGACATTTACACATATAAATCACATTACAAAGATTGTTTGACATACACCGTACACCTACGCTTGAACTCCTGTAAATTACTCGCATTCTTTATTTCTCCGGTACCACAACCCAAAATCAGCCTCATGATACGATTTTGAAAACGTTGAAGCCTTTTGATTTGCCCCTTATTGCCGAGTAACAGAATGGACGAGCAAAAGTGTGGGGAAACCAGTAATTTGTAGAGATGAACTTTCCCAAAACAAATCGCGATCGTTTTGCCAGCCTACTTATCACTCCGCACTTTTTTGCCACTTTGGTGATGACCCAGTCTATGTGGTCGTGGAACTTCAACTTGTCGTCTAAAATAACTCCCAGGTATTTAACCTGACGGGTTCTCTCGAGTCGTTCCGTATTGATAACAATAGATGGAGGGCTGTACAATCCACCCACCGACATTACCATGTAACTGGTTTTCTTAATTACAATGGTTACGACATTACCATTAAAACTTGGTTTAGACCTATAAAGCTCCTACCTTAGCCTTGGTAGTAACAACCAATATCTTCAACCAACAATTGGAGGAAATGCCTTCCGTGTTATTCTTATTATTCTTAAGGTTAATTAGAAAAATCTCTGGATATAAAAATGAAGTTATCATGAACGTTGCACAAGAATTATTTGCCACCCTTACTTTATCAAAATAATCATCATTACAATGAAGATACCATAAAATTTGCTATTTTTATCGTAATTGTAAAACATGCTTCAATTAGTACAGTTACCAACTAATTACATAATATTTTAATTAGAAATTTCTTTCATCTTTCCCACAGTGTCATACACCTTCCTTTAAGAAGACTGATTATCAGACTAAGTTTGAAACAATTTCATGCAAGACATTATATAAAAACATTCCCCATTAAAGAGTAAAAGTTGTGTACAATAATTTTAAATTCGTTGTCCAACTAATTATCTCCCTTTGTCAATTAATGAAATAGTTTGCGGCATATCGGCTCAGAAGACATATTGATTGAATTGCGTTTCGGAACACCCTGAAGCATCCCATTGCCCTCCACAATCCGAGCGGTCAACCCACCCAGAAATGAAAATAAAATGACCACCTTTGTAGCCGAAATTCCTCGGTATCGATATACGCTATGCTTTCACCGCAACCCCTCTAAATTGGGCGTGAATAAAATTTTATGTGCTTCAATAGAAATATTTCATCAACCAACCGACCTAGGAACACACCATCAAAAACCAAAAAAAAAGCACATAAAGACCCTCGCGCGTCCGTGGATTGTTTGTGGGTCACGGATTAGGAGTGTGTCCTTTATTATTCCATGCTTCCGTATACCAGTTCCCCAACAACGGTGATTCTGGCAGTGCTCATCCGGTTATGCCGACAGAAGAAGAAGAAAAAAATGGAAGAGAAGCAAACGGAACAGAACGGAACGCGCAACGAAAAGCTGAACCGCCAAAACTATATTTATATCCACAAACGATTATACCACACCAATAGCGGTACCAGATTGCCGCCACATAATTTCGCGCCCGGTTCACCCCAACGCTGGTCAACCGATAATGTTCGTTTAAGGCGAACAGAGGGAGGAGGCATAAATCCTTCCTGGCTGCACATTCCACCATTTTTGGATGCGTTCGAATAAAGCGCCACCGCTTGATGCGCTTCTATTCGAACGCATCATGGGAAATGGGCGTCCGACTGGAAAGGACTTTAATCACCCCGTTTCCCGGTTGGGTGCATTTTTTCCAATTTCTGCTTGGTTCCTGAAACAGCAAAAGAAGATAAAAAGGACAAACAAAGAACTCGCGTGTATGTGACATTCGTGTGAAAGCAGCATCAGCACCATAATCATCATCGTAGATCGTCAACAAAACATGATGAGTTTCAACGGGTACAAATGGCTCCACCGTCCGGATTGTTTACGGTCAATGGTAATCGTGGATGATTCCGTCACTGGCCTTTTGTTTCGCATCTTCCAATAAAAGGAACAAATTGCATGCATAATAGATTAATTTGTGTGCCTTTATCAATCTAACTAAAGGGTAAGCCAGTACAATAAGTGGTGAAAACTACTACTACTAGTGGGTCGCCCGATAGATAGGCTTAACCCCCAGCCGAAATCTGGCATTCGCTAAATTGTGCACGCTAATCTCTTTCTAGTTTGCGCTATTCAATAATACTACATGCTAATCAATATCATTGGCCGCGAATATTGTAAACGGTTGCGCGCTTCACTATCATTGGCTCGAAGTATCCTATCTATCGGGCGACCCTGTATCTGTTTTCAACTGGATTGTGATTGTTTACATTCTTTCATCAAGTCAGTTACATTTTAAAAAAAGAGCGCAATTTTGCACAATTTTAACATAAAATTGCACTATTTTCCTGCAATTTAATTGAAAAGCTTTTTATCTATTCCCAATAATTGAAATAGAGTTGAAAAGGATTCTCAGGAATCACGCAGCGTATTTTTATCTGCACGAGTGATAAAAGGGACGTTTTAACCATAATTTATTCAAGAGAACTAAACCACAGCCTGGAATGTTTAAAAAGGTTCGCTGGAATCGATTCCGCTAATGGAAATCTACATTGCTTTCGTATTTCTACGTAACGTAAGGAAATTCCTTAACCTTCAAAAAAATAATGCAACATATTTTACATAAAAATAGAAAGTTTTTTGCCAATTTGTATATGGTTATGTCTTAAAACATAAAGACACGGTTGAAGTCTGTTCAGACAAACCATTACACGAGTCAACCATGTTCAAAATTAATATTCAATATAAACGCCTAAATGTATGCAATTAGAATCGCACTCAAACACGTGTACATATTCAAAAGTGGTAACCGTTATGTTTATGGTTGATGTTTATTATCCTGTGTCTAATTTGTATGACAATCAATTGTATTTTGAATAGGGTGTATAGAATTATAAATTACAGCTTTTTATTTTATTGTTCCGCAGTCTATAAGTAACTTATAAGTGTATATAATGCTCCTGAAGTTTGGAATTCTATTTAAAATTATTCCCTACGCTCACGGTTGTCCTAAATCACTTTCCCGATCATATATTCCCTAGTCAAAACCAGACCATAACCATAACAGTACAGTTTGACTGATAAAATAATCTATTTCGTCAAGCCCTCCAGCAAATGCGGTCAAATCGGTTGTGTCGGCAAACCGGCAAATCACGGCCACACCTCGCCCAGGGTCGGTAAGTGTACACATTGATTGTTTGTACCGTAATATCCCTGACTTTATTGCGAGGTGTGTGCAGCAAAGCGCAAACAAACATACCACCGGTGAACGATTTTCCCGCCGAATCTTGACCGAAGCGGACGGTACGGGCAAGCCGGCCGACTGGCACACCGATCTTGTACTATCTCACGAGTTTTCCGACCGCATGCAGCACCGACAATCGATGTTGCGGCCAGCGGTAGCATGGTAATTGGAAAATTATGCAGATTTCAGGCTATTCCGAAGCGTTTGGCGATGATTCGGTTTGTTTGCGAGCAGTCAAATGTTGGACGGGTGAGCAGCGGCTATCCCTGCCGATCAGTTTAATGCGATCAGGTTCCTGCTCGGTGTTGGTCACCAGATCGATGAGGTGCGGATATGACTGCAGTTAATGCTGTTACACACTCCATTTGAATCAATTCTTCAAAGAAACCGGACACCAAATCAATCGAACGTTGGCAGTTTTGTATTGATGACAAACAATTCAAAAGATTTTCGTTCAAAATGTTTCCAATTATAAAGTTAAATGTAATTCTGATTTTTTGAGAAATTAATCAACAATTTATTAGCAAATCAAAATTATGCTCCTTGACCAACTTCGTAACATTTTCCATAATCCCTTAATCATTGCCAGTTGAGTGTGCCTCAAACTATTTCCCTCAATTATTTTAATTGAAAATCTGCAATCTATTTATTCACAGATCTGTAAAAAACATCCTTTACTTCAATTCCTTATTATTAACAAATGCAAAGCGAATCAGTTTATTTTCTTGCCGTACAATTTCTCGTGCTCGGCGAAACCATACAACAGTCGCCACTCCTATACCTTGTGGTGCTTCGAAACGTCATTCGCTCGCCATGCCGAACTGTCAAACCATTGTTTACATCGTTCCAAAATAAACGTGCTCGCGTGGTAGCGTGCCGGTACGGAATTTGTTGAATTTTGTGTTAAAAAACGAGTGATTTACTCATTGAAAACGTTTTATCTATAATATAATCATCTTTGACGTGATTGTTATATAGTCAAAGTGAGTGGTTAAACAAAATGTTGCTCGCAGAAAAATCTCTGGAAGTGAGTGTGAAAATATTTGCTATTGCCAGCAGTGGAAGGTTAATGTGTTTTCAATTTTTATCATTTTCTTCATCCTACTAGAGTATGGAAGCTTCAGTAGACGGTGTATCCGAGAAATTTAGGAAAGAATTTGCTGAAAGCACCGATAGTGAGGCTAGCTTCACAGATGAAGAGGATTCAGATGAGGAGGTAAGGGCCGTCGCATCTTTGCCGGGTGTGTGTAGTCGCAATCTTATGCTTTATTTTCTGTTTTTCCATTCGTTTTGTTTCTTGTGAATACCTGTGTATCCGTGTGCTGCAGCTACGACAAGCGTTCCTCCGCAACGAGCTAAAGCCGGGTTTGAACGTGTTAGTGCAGAAAGAACGCAAGCCGCTGAATGATCCGATCCAGCTGAAGGCTGCTCTCGAAACCTGCGTCCTGAAAGCGCCTTGGTTGGAGCGTTTGGACCTTGTGAACGATTTGGCCCCGCTTACACCCGAGCTGGCAATACAAATCGAAAAGCACGAGCAAAAGCGCGAGAATCAGTTCAAGGGCAATCGCAAGATTCCGTACGTTGCGCCGGAATCCGACTCCGTACTGAATGATTTCAAGCGGGAGATACTGTTCCACCGGCAGGCACAGGCCGCCACCATCGAAGGCATTCGGCAGCTGCACGATCTCGGTATCGCGACCAAGCGCCCGGATGACTACTTTGCCGAGATGGCCAAAACGGACGAGCACATGCAGCGCATCCGGAAGGTGTTGCTTGACAAGCAGGAGGGTATGGCCAAGTCGGAACGCATACGGCAGCTCCGGGAGCAGCGCCGCATGGGCAAGCTGATACAGCGGCAGGCGACGGAGAAGCGTGACGAGGAGCGACGGAAGATGTTGGGCGACATCAAGAAGTTCCGCAAGGGCAAACTGGCCAATCTGGACTTCCTGGACGACGATGATGGACCGCGGGGTGAGTTCCGCAAGTCGGGCAAGGGACCGGGCAAGGCTAAGAATGGTAAGCGGGTTGTTAGCGCCAAACGGAAGGCTCGTGACGCCAAGTTTGGGTTCGGTGGACGGAAGAAGGGCATGAAGCAAAACACCAAGGAATCGTGCATGAATGATGGTCCACGACGCGGCAAGGGTGGTCCAGGGTGGAAGGGATCAAAGGGGGCTGGTAGTAAGGCGGGAGCGAAAAACCGGCCAGGCAAATCGCGCCGGGCACAGGCGAAGGGTGGCAAGGGCGGTCGTAAGAAGTGAACTCCCATCGCAAACGGTCGCCGCTCGTGTAACTAAACATCGTTAATGGTGGCAAACCACTTGACGATAATGTACATTTAATGTATTCCATAAGCCTTTTCTCGTAACTCCTTTTTTTTCTCTTACACAAACAAAATAAAGCATAAATGTATGAAGAATATTTGGGAGCTGGAATGTTTGTATTTTTATCGTAAAATATTGAGAATTACTGAATTTTTTGTAGAGACGCGTCCTTAGAAAATTTATCATATCTAGTTTCTGTTAAAATGTTACATTTTCTTATTATATTGTAGGTAAATACTGCAACAAGTTTCATTTTTCTCTAAATCTTTGTTATTTTAACCCTAGTAAATAACCTCGGGACAGTATCTGCTTCGACGATAATCGCCCGACCTTTTAGCGGGTAGAACTTTTAATTTAAAAAATCCACATTCTGCCAATCAATGGTGGGTAATGTTTTCCATCTCCACCTTTCTGCTACATCCCCTCAGGGAGTTGAACTTTCTTTCCTTTGATGTGAAAGTGCGCCCTTTCTTTCACTTCAAGGAGAAGGTTGAGTATCAAAATTTATTTAAATAGCACACGATTCGAACAAGCACAACCAACAGCCGTTGACTTTAAAGTAAGTTTATGTTTAACGAAGTGCAAAATATTGCTAATGATTAAAGTAAGCCTCAAACCACCGTTCGACCGATCGCTTACATAAAGAAGCTTCCTTGGGAATTCCCTTCACAGTATGGAAGGTAACGTTCACCATGTTTCGCGGAAATTTCTCAGGAAATATTATCTGTCCAAGCTTTATTGGATATATTCCAATCTGTTTCTTGCTCCGTGTCGGTTCACTTGGAGGACATCAAAATACGCACCGATTGCGTTGTATCAAACGGAGCATAAAATGCGAAGGCAACGGAGCGCATTAAATGACTTTCAGGAGCGAGATCTTTTGACCCCTATTCCTAGTATTTTTAAATAAAAAAAAAAAAAAACAAAATAGAAATATTTCCTTTAGTTCGAAATAGTTCTCATATTTAAATTTAATAAGCATACCAAAGGATTTGTTTAATTTAGTTAGTGGTTGAATAAGCAACTCAGACTGCGTTTCTCACGTGATATCCTACATTTATCCTTAGCAATAGGCCCTCTTGTTATCGGAAATTCAGATTTAGTGCATTTTTATGATTCAATGGGACTAATATCGACGTGCACGATCACATGAGTGAAAGTTTTCCTTTGCTTTCAGTTAAACGCACATCGACAACTACTGACTTTGTTGTTATTCAATAACTACTATCATTCGCTTTCTTTTCAATATATAAGAGCAGTCCTACTTACTATGTTACTGCACCATTAACGACATCCTATTATTTTACTTACACTCATCCGGCGAATCAACCTCTTCGCGGCCTAGACCAGGTGCAGGAGTATTGTAAACCGCTCACGGTCTGCCAACTGTCTCACCGCCTTCGTCTGCCAATACATTATTTCTGCCTTCGTGGCATCAAAGCCATCGTCCATGTGAACAGCCAATAGACTTTAGGGCTGGATTGCCCAGTGCTATTGACATGACATGGTCAGTCGCCGGTGACTGATCAGTCTAATGAACGTTGAAGAGTAGAAAAGCTGGACCTTTCTCTTGTCGCAGATCCGTTTTGTTAACGAGGAGAGATCCTTCAAAAGGAGAACAACGGAGGAGAATAGCTGCCGTCGCTATTCAGCGGTGGCAGTCCACGCCAACGGACCGGCTCCGGAGAGTAAGAAACCAAAGTACGATGCGACCACGCATAACCACTTCTTGACCTGATCCAGACCCTATCGATGAGCTGAGATGTGGATTACTTCGTGCAGGGTGTGCTGTGCACCTATGTCGTCGGTCCTCTGCTGCTGATCCAATGCTTCCTACGTCGCCGAGCTGTTGGTGGGCTCTCCTCGGTTCACGTCCTCTGAAGAGTTCTGGATTCCCAAATATCTCGATCGACACATATCTCGGCAACAAGGTTTTCCATTGTCAGCCGTGTTCGGACACGTACACAGGAGAACAATATATGGCTCACGTCCTGGTGCATATCGGACAGTTTGACGACCCGTCCAGGATGGATTTATCGACGAAGTAGTTACGAAGAAACCCGTTTCTTGTTAAAAGCTGGGTTAGAAAGAAGTTCACCTCTCTGTGCTTGCGGCCTAGCCAGACCGATAGATACGGTATCAGTCTTCATTTTTGGAGGTGTTAGTTGCGTTCCTGCCTCTGTCCATAGTTGATGCCAACGCCTCCCCCCCCCCCTGGCTGCGAATTACTCATGACATCGGATGTCAAGGTCCATCAGTAGCACAAACCAGTGCCGGCGACTACACACGCGGCATCGTACGAGACCGTCTGGAAGGCGCTAGCCACCCAGAGTACTCCCGTTCTATGTGACCTTTCAATAGTCATGCGATGTTTCTGCTTGTCCAGTTTGTGCAGATACTTGGTGGTAGCAAATGGCACTGAGAGTTTTCCATCCACCATCACTTGGCATGTGACGATGGTCAGTGTCATTCCTACAAGTCTGGCAAGCTTGGCCGGAATACCAAAAGAAATCATTGAAGAAGTCATCATTATCCTGGCTATGCTACCATATGTGGCCTTGTAATCTATGAAGAGATGTAGGAAGGAGTGTAGCTTTAAGATCTACCTCATGGCGGATATCTAGTCAGTTGTTGATTTTCCGTTTCGGAATCCTCTCTGATAATTTCCAACTATCTTTTCTACTAGTGGGACAAGTCGATCTTGTAATATTAGGGAGAATATCTTGTAGGTAGTATTCAACACCGCAATACCCCTCTAGCTTATCTCCCTTCTTGTATATGGGATAGATGATGCCAAGATTTCAATCTCAAGACATCGATTCACTATCACCCATACCTCAGTAACAATTTAATGATTTTCGATTTCGAGAGCTGTGTTTTAAGTTCGGTATAATTCTTTATTTCTTATAACCGTCTCACTTGAGTGTAGCCAGCCAACTGGTCGTGACATGATATTTCATCGCTTTTTATAAGCGATAACTGGTACTGGTGTTGGTGCAATGCGGTACAGTAGAGTCCTATTACATGCTGCATCTCTGTTCTTGATCAGTTCAGCCACTATTCCATCGATTCTTCCTGGTGCTTTTTTATTATTAAACCAACGTTTGGCCTTTCGTGCAACCGTTCGTAAGCTTCAAGTTTTTTTTACAGTGGAATTTTTGTACTACTAGATAATACTAATAATTTCGATATTTGACTTAAAATGGGATTAAGTTCTTGCTCGGTATTGTGATGCAAAAATGTGTTAATAAGATTCACATTTTAATGAGTAGAATTTGAAGCAGATATGAAATTAAACAAAAAGCATTAGAAATGTTCAATCCATTATGTGAATTTTGAAAAGTGTACGTTTAAATTAATAATTAAGGAAACATTTAGACCTGGTAGTGCTTGTAAATAGATGTTACCTGGATGGGGTGCTCCAGTGTTGTGGAAGTTACAAGAACGGTTTGTTTTAGATTCAGATATCAGAAGCAGATCGGAACACGTTTTTTATCGCTACTTTTAGGGGAGTTTTTTGTTCTTACTACTGCTTCATTGCGACTTCCAAGCTAAAAAATTGCAATGTTTAACTATTTTACAAAAACGACCAATTTCTTTTATTCTTGAAATTTGACGTTTAAAATTTTTTTCACCAATTTTTTGCATTATAAAAATCAGAAAATCGGAGAATAGTAATAGTTTTTTGTTTTTAAAGCTTTTTTCGCCTTACAAAGCGCTTTCTGCTATTTAAAAATGTGGGAAAATTACGGAATGTGTGCCAAAGCATCCTGGGCAAGCGGGAGAGATATGATCGACCGCCGAATTGTTGAAAGGTGCTTTTTTTCTCTCAATAAGATCATATTTGGTAGAGGAAATCTGTAAAAATTTAGTAAACGGTGCCTGGAGTCCCCTCTTGCTGAAGGAATGGATGCCCTAAAAGTCGCGATGTTGGGGTGAAATATCGAGGAAATATCAGAAAAGTGTGTCAGCATCTTCTCTTGCTGGAGGAACACTCCTTACCTGCCACATACTCACACACTGCGGTTTTCCAACCAGTAATAGCGTTTTAAATGATTTTTATTCGATCCAGAAGGAACGATTTAGCTATGAAAAATCAGATTAAAATTGAGAATGAAGGCGCCTTTTTGGCAGGGGAAAAAGGTGTCCTTTACACAATCTAATTTAATTTATTTTATGAAAAATCAAACACCAAATTAAACTCAATGTAACTGATTTTCCTTTATTGATTAGCATATATGTATCTACAAATAGAATAATTAAGAGCAATAGTTATATGCAAGATTAAAAAATAATCATTGTGACACACCAAGCACAAACGCATACACGCACACGCACACACACACACACAGACACACGCCCCCAAAATGCGTTTTTGGCGCCATCCCTGGACGTCCTGCATTGCTGTCCAACAAATTGAAGCGATAAAGTGTGCGATATATTACTTTTTTTATACGAACAGAACATAATTAAAACATATCATTAAAACTAATTGCTAGTGCAGCAGTGGGTGAACTGCTTTATTGATAGGTTAGATTATTCTCTTCTTTTACTTCGCCCCATTTCTAATTCCTTTGTGTGCGTGAGCGAGTGTGTGTGTGTGGTTGTGTGTATTGCTAATAATCTAAACAGGAACAGAAAACGAACGGCACTAAATAAAAAAAAAAAAACAAAAAAAACAGAAAGGCAAGAAATTTGGATGGTGTAAACGCAGATTCACGCTCACCTTGTTATAAATCACTTCTAGCGTTATGGTTCTCACGTTAATAACCTAACATGATTAAATTATAATTTAACTTGAATTTGCATTCAATGCACATACATTTTTCTGATTTTGGAATAGAATTTACATAGTTATAGTTGAAAAACAAACGGCACTGCATATCAATGTACTTTCTCTTGTTAGTATGAAAAGGTATTTCACCGTTTGTAGTTAAATCTCATCAATCTCCTCCTATTTTTGGCCCCCTAAAATACTGCGCGTTCGTTTGTGTGCGAGTACGTATGCAATTTCCGTTGTGTTTAACCATCTTCCGCGATAGATTAACACCTGCGTTTAAATGCATCGAACGTGTATTGAACGCCGCCTCATTACACTTCATATCCTCTTCGAAACAATGCAAATTCGTATTTTTTTAAATTAACTACCTTCATGACGTTTGACTTTGCCTCTTTATTTGCCCGTTTTCCTAAGCTGCGCGTATTAGTTTTTTATATTATCATATTATGAGGGTTTAAAAAGAAGCAAGGATAAAAGTGGAAGAAGAAAAAAACATAACAAGCATTTCGTATAAGTTTACAAATAAAATAAAGAGTAAATATTTATATATATACGTATATGTATGCATATGTATAAGGATGTGCGCGTATGCGATGTATGCAATACGATCAGGCGCACGTGTATAGTTTAATAAAATAAGCTGTGTACAGGTTAGTTAGTAATCCGTTTGGTGGACGAACTTCATGTTGTCCACACACACCCACTCCACCGGTCGGGCAGGATGGCTTTGTTCACTTGAGCGTAATGCGTACGCCTCCGTTCGGGAGCTTCTTCATCATGTTCCACACCTGTATCCGCGTCATCTTTGCGATCGAGATATCATTAATGGCAACAATCTCTTCGCCGGCACGCAACAGGCCGGATTTTTCTGCGGCACCACCTGCAAAACGGTCCACACAGTTTGAAATGGCAGTTAGCAATGGAACGTTTATATTTGCTTCAACGTCTGCACGTCACTTACCCATGAAGATTTTCTTGATTATTAACGGTTTGTTGCCGGTCGGTGAATCGTAACCACCCTCGATGGAGAACCCAAGACCGGCACCGTCCTTGTTGATTTCTACCATACGACAGCCTTCCGGAACATCCGCGGCGGAGAAGGAAGCTGTGGGATACAAAGGAACATATATGTTTTAGAAGTATTTTTTTTTAGATACAGGATAAATTAGTAGCTAGGTTAGCTGATTTCTGTTCAATGTGATGCTTAAGAGTGTCTTGGAAGTGACAAGGAACTTCAAACTACAATAAAAGTATTCATCTGGTATCCTAGGTTTTTTGAGGGAATGAAAACTTTTGGAAACTTCTTGGGAAAGATTAAATTCGAAATCATCATTCAGAAAACTAATCACAAATAGTCAGAGCTGACCTGCAATACTAAACATGAGATGTAGCTAACAATTATTATACAACTTTGACACTGTCAGAATTCGCGAAACCGATTTAGAGAAGAAATTGAGAGAATGATTTCAAGTATAACGCCTGCAGGTATGCAATGTATTCCGAACAGCAAAGGGTTCAGATTACTGGAGAACAACTAATCGTAATGCAGCAGAGTTATCTGATCATATATGCTTTGAGACTTGCTATTGGTTGGTTTTGTTAAATCCTTTCCTCGATAGGGGGAGATCCGGAAAAGCGATCAATCGTTCTTACTTTATAAATATCTGTTAAATTATATCTCCCATATGGTTTCTTCCGTAATTCACGATTTTCTTATCAAATTTATTATAATTTGCAAATAAATTATAATTGTTAAGTTCAACTTATGTGTATTCGCGTAACTAAAGAAGCACTAATTACGAGCTTAAATCTTTCGAAGAATTTCCTTTGATACCGTGCACCTTTAACCTTCATTTCAATGACCACTCGGGTAGGTATGTTTTGGACTTGTAATTCTAAATATCTTTCGTTAAAACCGAGATATCGACTTGAAATTTTGGGAATGCATAGAGTTCAACATGTTTTCTAACATATAAACAGAAAACTAGATTTTTTCTATTTTTAATTCCATTTTTTCAATGTATACCCTTTATTTTTTACAACGGGTAGGTCCCGGAGAGGTAACACATTTTTCAAGTAATTTTACAACTTTCTGTGGTAAAATTGAGTATAATGAATTGGAAAATTTCATTTAATTCAAAAGCTTAAACTGAAGATGCTATTTAATGCACAAACGAGCAAATTCGAATACAAAACGTATTACCTTTCTGAGGAGGTGGTTATAGAAGAGAAGAGTGAAAATATTTGCATGAAAAAAAAATAATGCGGAGTTTTTAAAATAAAAAAAGTTGGTATGAAGTAAAATGCATCTAATCTGAAAATTGCGAAGTATAAACATCAATTAATACCGCATATAAACACATTTCAACACCCGGGTGTGTGGTTATAGAAATTAAGGTGTATTTTTGGTTAATACTGAAACAAAGGTTAATAATGCACCAAAAACTAATGGTTGCATTCATTTAGGCGTTTCAGCACTATCCCATACGAAAAAGCAGATGAATTTTGGATACTGACATACAAAGGGCGCTTTCAGATTGTGTCGAAGATCACTCAGAAGATCCACAAAGCACAAACAAAAAGTTAAAAGAAAATGGGAAGGAGATGCCCAAGGATACACACAAAAGCGAATACATTGATATTTAGAAACCCGAGCTGGAACGAGAGAAAAATAATCACTTACCATTGTCGGTGGCATTGCTAGAGGAACATTTGGACACATCATCTGCCGACAGGAGACCATCCTCGGATGCGGTACCATCGAACACACTTTCCGCTGCAAATAAATCCACAACGACGTAATGCCAGAGTGTTAATGATTGCTCTCAACCCAATCAACGTGACGCCTTACCTTCATTCGATGCCACATCCAGATGGTCGAGATCCAACGAACGGGATGCTTTGTGTTGGATCTTGAGCTTGCGTTCGTACTCGGTGGCAATTTCGCTCTTCTCCGCCAGCGAACTGAGCGATCCCATCGAGGGTCGCTTTAGCTTCGTTAGCGTGTCGAGTACGAGTGACTTGGATCGTGTAATAACCATGACCACTTCTGGCCGTGGTGTCTAAAAGGAATTATTAAAATATTCCATTAATTCACAGTTTACCAGTTGGAGAAGTCTCATGCTACTCACCTTAAGTACGCTGAGTGACTCTCGATGGGTGAGGCCTCGCATGCTGAGACCGTTGATCGAAAGGATACGATCGCCCTTCTTCAACCGTCCGTCCCGGTCCGCGGGCGAGTTGGTGAGAATTTTGTGAATCTGAGGAGTAGAAGGGATATTAGTTGATACGGTAAAGATCCCCTGATTCATTACTACTTACCGTAATTTCCTTTGCCTCATAGTCGGAACCACCGGCCAATGTAATGCCGATGCTGCTTTCGGGTGTTTCGCGCTGCAACACAACCACAAAAGCTTCCGGCGTTGCTAGCGGAGGATCTGCCTCTTCAATGATCAACTGTAGGTCCTGCGGCGTGATCAAACTGTGACTACTGCCCAGCGACGAGAAGCTCCCATAATCCGACGGTGTGCTCTGGAGCGTTTGGGACGATCCGGTACAGTTCGGGGCGACACTGCCCAGTCCGAGACTGTTGGTTTGCAGCGAGGACACTCCGGACGATGAGGACGCCAACGAATCCCAGGACGAAAACCGATCGTGGCCGTTCGTGTGGTGCGTGGTTTTTGGTGTGGCATGTACCGGTGGTGATGTGGCCGTCGGTACGGCAGGCGTGGTGACCGGTGTCACGTGCGTCGGTGCGATTGTGTGTTCCTTCGGTGGTTGCTTAACCGGCGCCGGAATGACCGTGCTGTTGGCGGACTTCGATTCGAATGACTTACGAATTTCGGCCAAATTCAGTTTCTTCGTTTCAACGGACGAACGTAACTCGCGTCGCACCGGAACGGGCATGGCCGGTTCCGTAGGCAAAGATCGGGCCGACTTGGGAGGTGATAGTTTCTTCTCGGCACGCAACCCACCAACCGTGGGGATGGTTACCGGTTCCGGTTCCTTGTGGGAGATGGTTCGGGCTGCTTCGTGACGTACCCACTTGGCAAGATCCGACATGGAGCCACCGTTCGGTGAGTCGTGAGAGATCTTCTTCGGCTGCTCGGGTACAACGGTCGAATGCAGAGGTTTGTCCGCTATTGGGAGTGGCATTGCGGACGCAACGATCGGTTCCTCAACGATCGCGCTGTCCTCCAGATCGGAAACGACCTCCACGTACGAGGCCACCTTTATCACTTTATCGACAATGCTATCGACACTGTCAACCACCTTGTAGTGGGTCAGTTCCGGCTTCTTCTCCGGCTCGTAACCGATCGATTTGCCGCCCGCAGTAAGTGAACCGTTCGTGAGCGAACTTCTTGGTTTGGATTTGGACTTTCGGCGCTCCTCCTCCTCGTACCCGTCAGTACTGTCACCGTCTTCGTATCGCTTCGATTTCGCCCCATTCCCGAACGTTCCAACATCTTCGATCTTAAGATCTCCGCCACGCCCGTTGCGACACTTGGCGGAGGCGAGCACATTCTTCCGGTTCATGGACGCCTCGGAAGAGGAAGATTTGGAGAGCTTCCGACTAATGTCGACGGCTGGAGTGCTGCCAACCGAGCTGCAACTAGCCTGCGAACCGGAGCTGGACGTAAGCGTCGAGTTGGAGCTCGTAATGGACGTGTTCGTCTCCGAGCTGAGTGTACGGGTAAGGGCGTACTTCTCGACCGGTGCCGCCGGTGCGACGGGCGAAACCGGTGGGGAAGACACGCGCGAACTCAGCACCGAATCACTGTCATCGCTTTCATCCTCCGTGCTGCGCAAACAATCCGTCGATCCACTTTTCGGTGGATAGACGAGTGACGTTCGGGGTGGCTTTACCGGTGGCATTGGTGGAAGAGGCTTCCGGAACGTTGGCACCATCTCCGACTCGGACTCTGACAACTTCGCATCGGAGGACGTCTGCAGACGTGCGGCGGACGCACGGAACGTCCCATCCTGACCGTTGCTCGCTCTATTCGGCGTTGGGCCGGTCATCGAGCTGAGACTCGATTTCGGTGGCATCGGAAGTGTGCTCGTTTTGCGATTGTAGGAAAGCGCAACTGCCGGTGGTTCAACGGGCGGTTTGGAAATGACACCGGACGAAAGGATAATTTCCGAGTCCTTGCTCTTGATGATGGGCAGACCGATGATGCGAGCCTCGGGCAACACTTCTGCCTCCGGTACCTTCTCCGGGATGACGAGTCCGCGCAACTTCGACATTGACTTTTTGCGCTGTTCCAGCAAGTTCGAGATGGATGACTTCCAGCGCTCGTCCGAGCCCGACGCACTGTTGGCAAGGTTTGAGGCTACGAGCGAGCTGGTGCTGCCAGCACTACTGGGCGTGTTTGCGATCGTTGCCAGACTGTGTCCGTTCGAATAGCCCGAAAAGCTTGTCGTGCGGGCGAGTACTTTCGAACCATCCAACGCACCATTGGCACTGAGCGGTTTGATCGATTCGGGCCGGTTGATGGGGTTCAGGTTCTCGACACTGTACGCCTTCCCCAGCACGACCGGTTTCGATGTTTCCAGGCTGAACTTGGCTTTGTACGGTGTTTCACTGGTGGTGGACGTTGTCATCGAGACGCCCCGATCTACCTCATCCAGATGCTCGACACTGTGCGCCTTCTTGCGCAGCGTCGCGTACGTTTCGATCGGTTCGACCGTCTTCTTGGAGGTGGAGATGTCCCGGGATGATCCGAGCAGATTTTCCGAGCTCTTGGTGAAATCTTTGCTAAACTTCCGTGCGGCCGTGATCGGGGTTGTGTGCTGTGGAACGGGTGCTACGGCACCTTCGGCATCGGCCGCACTCGAGAACATTGCAATTTTGTCCCGTACGCTCTTTTCCGATTTTTCATCCTTCCGCCAGTTCGATCCGACCAGTGAGATCCGGCCACTTCCCGTGCCCGTTGATTGTGGTAGTGGTGGCGGTTTGCCATGATGCAGATGGTCGGGCACATCCACCGATCGGCGACGCTGCTCGAACACACTCTGGAGCGATTGGTACGCCTGCGGGAGCTCCTTGCGACTGAGCATCGACTCAGCGATCGAGGAACTGCGGGTCGGGAACGGTGGTGGCTTGCGGAAACTGTCCCCGGCGGGTGTGTGTGACATCTTGCGAGGCACAGGCGGTGGATGACTTTTGGGCAGATCGGGAAGATCATCGTTGAAACTGGGGAAGGAAGAGTGAAACTTTTAATCAAGAGTTCAAATATGCTGTAACGCCATTACTGACCTGGAATGTTTGTCGTTCGATTTGGCGAGTACCGGTGCCGTGATGCCACCGTTCATAATCGTCATCGCGGTCACCGGACCCGGATTGGGGATGGCAGCGATTCCGTTGACACTGGTGCTGCCGTTCGGTACGGTCGCTGCCGCCGTCGTCGTCGTCGTCGTGTTGGCAGCGGAAGGTTCGGTAAAGTTCGGCGGGAACTCATGCCCATCCGGTGGTAGTCGTGAGAATGCCGGTGGCGCTACTTTGCCACCAATCGTTGCTGTTGTTGATGTGGCGGCGGACGGTGCTGGTATGAGCTGATGCACGGTGCTAGCAATGGCGGTCACGGTGGTTGTCGTCGTCACTACATTATTCATCGAGTCCATGCTCGTGACACTGCCCGGGGCGGTCCGTTTGTCTGCGTCAGGGTGGGTGATGATGGGAGGTTGGCTGGCGTAGGCTGTGCCTTCGCTACACTCGGTGCCTGCCGTTAGCCCGGACGAAGCGATGTGGCTGGACTCTGGAGAATGGGAGAAGAGCGTCAAAATTTCATTAGCGTCTTCGTATAAGGCTGTGTGTACTTAAAATATTAAACATCCTTCAACTAAATCATGAAATCGTTCTCATATGCGAGATTCTTTGTAGAAGGCTAAGACGCTTTCAGATGATATCAATTGACCAAAAACACAGAAATTTTTTAAAAATAGTTTTAGTCGTAGAGTAATTATTTTTCAACTTTAAAAGTAAAATAAAATTTAAAGTTAAAATTTATAAATAGAATTCTTATCATCATTCTTTAAAGCAAGATTTTTTAATTAATTTAAATAAGTCGTTTGAATACAATATCTATTCATTTTAAAATTATGTTAAAATATGTAGTTATTTAATTTCAATAAAGCAATTAGTGATAACATAAACGTTGAATGGATATGGACATGCGCTGTCGTTTAATGACTTACTAAACAACTGTTTTTTTGCATTATTGCGAACAACGTTTTACTGTTGTTCATCTTCAACTTTCTTGTACTTGTTGAGAAAATGTTTTTAGTTGCATTTTATATAAAAAAAAATGCCATATAGAATTTTTTTAATTAAAACACATTACTAATAACAGTATTGATTATTTTTCAGTATCAAAAAATAGTTTGATGATGTTGAGGTCGCGTAGAAAGAACAAAGAACAAAGATAGAAATATTGTTCAAGAATTATTTCATAACGACACACACAAAGCTATCTCGAGTAAACAAATGTATCAAAAAAATAATAATTTATTAATTTAATAACTAAAACGAATTATTATAATGAGTGCTGTATAATAAAATTCAAAATTGTTCTCTTTTGGTTTTTAAATATTGCAGTGTATTAGTGACTTTTGAAAGCTACTTTGTACTTTGTTACTGTATGTTTCCTTGAAATTATTTCTGGTGTTCTCTTTTTTTATCATAACCTATTTTTATTACGTTTTTTAACAAAATGTTGGCATTGATGAAATTCTTTTTTATTGATTATCTATGATTTCTTTACTTACTTTTGCAAAATCCCTTACAAAATGTAAACAAATCATTACTGTGTGTTTATACATATTTTAAACATGTTAAGCACTATAATGGAAAAAAGCAGATTATCAAATTTCAATATTATTGCGAGCTTTTTTATAAAACAAAGGGTTTCTTCACAACTGGTATATAAAAATCATTAAAATATGGACATTTTACATCCCGCTTTTAGTGTTAACAAATAAAACATCATTGAGCGCGTGTTTCAAATACCATCAAATTATAGATTTGATATGTTCCCTCGAATTCCAATACCGGACGCATCATCCACTCCAGAGGGGCACAAATCACGCCAATGATAAATGTCGTCGCCAGTGCGATAAATTATCCGACAAATTGCTGAAACACCCATAAACAATGCCGCCAGGACTAACGGGGCATTGCGGTTCCGCTGTTTATCACAAAAAACACACACACACACACACACACACACACACACACACACACACACACACACAAACACATTCCTTCCGGAGCAAACAAACAAAATAATCAAAACATTGTGATTTTGCTTGACTTTTTTATTGCTACTGCACTTCACGGTCACCTTAGGGCACGTTTGAAATTGCACCCGGTGCGGACGGAAAGGTTAAGTAGTTCGCGCGCGTTGTAAATTGTTCATGCATGACTCAAATGTGCCGGCAACGGAACGATGTGGAATGCGTGCCAGCAATGTGGTTCGCCGGAATCGCACACTCGTCGTGGGTGTGGGGTTGCGACCGCTCCACAACTCCGAACGCCACTCAAGATGGCGATGTTGGTGGTTTGGTGTCCGGATGTCAATTTTCGGTTATAAATTGTTGAACCCCGCCAATCGAATGGGGCGCGTCCTCGTGCACAGCGCACATGACGATCGTTTATTGACAGTTATGCGACGATCGGGGTGGGACGATGTGAGTTATAGCAGATCACATCCGTTCCGGTTACGAGAGGAAGATGGGCCGGCACTCATACACACGGCACAGGGCGAGACATCAAGACGCCTTGCCACGGCGGGGGTTGATTGTAGTGGAAGATCACCACAATTTGGCCCTGGCCGATCGGACTTTTTCGCTTTGATCAATTATCGATGTCTAATAATGGACATCGTCCCCGTACCGACGCGCAGAACGATCGATCGCTAGAAGCCTCCAATAACGGAAGGCGAGTCTCAACAGCAAAGTGTGCGGTCGCCGCTTCTTGCCCACGATGTCGATAAATAAATCAATAATTGTTTCAATCAACTTCCGCCACTCCGAGCCTGCCTCCGAGCAGTGTGTGGTAATCGATGGAAAAGTCAAAGTGATGTTCGGTTGGTTGCAAAGATGGAGACCCGTTTGGTAAACACATTTTCCCCCGAACGGTACGAATCGCTACTACCGTGCAGATATTTCCTCTCCAAGATCAAGGTATTTTTCACCGCTGGAATGTTGGGCCTGTGAGAACTATTATCTCAACCCCTACCTCCATTTGTTTCAATCATCTCAATGGCGATGGATCCCGCTTACTTCCGCCACAGTGATGCACGATGTGGGTCATAACGGACGCCCGCCGTTCTTAAACGAAACGTGACCCTCGGGCGGGGTCACTCGGTCGGGCGGGTTTTATTAATCGTTTATGCCGGGTAAGTGCACTACGGCTGCGTCACTGCGTGCCGTGAGCTAACGGCGACGAAAAGAAGCGTCCATTTCCTTGTCAAGAGCCATCGTCATGGAGCATCCGGGTATTGTGTAATATTCATTACGGAACGGATTTAACGACTGTAATTTTAGACCATGATCTATGGGTGCTATTGTTTGTTTTCGGGTTGTTTCTTCTAGTTTTCTTGTTTTATTATAATTAATTAGTGGGGGTGTTCATGCGCAACAGCTGTAAGTCTCTGACCGCACTCATTTGCATGTAACCGTAAGAAGGAGTTCGGTCACATGGGGAGAATCAACCATTTATGTGGATAATACAACATTTTCCTTTGTACAATGGATCCATTCTGGTTGTGAAAATACTTTCCAAATATAATTAGCTTAATATGTGAGATTGTTAAAGTTTGAGTAAACTGACAACATAAAATCTCATAGAGATGAAAACCAACTACCAATTGAATGTAAATGAAGGATTTTTCAAATTTTTTCGTATTTGAATGATTACCTTTAATGATGAATTGTTTTGTCTAAACTATTGCAGCGATTTGACCTTCTTCTTGAGTGTATAGTATATACAGTGCGTAACATAACTATAAAACCACTTGATTTTTGAGCATAACTAGAAAAGTTGAACAGATGATATTTTGCACAGTTGTAGACACAAAATTATATCTTCTCTTATTTCTTGTTCTTAAGGTTATTGCTGTAACTTTTTATAGTGTTTTTTTTCAATATTCAAAAGCTTTCAATGTTCAACAAAGCTTATACTACTGCTTGTGAGTACCTATGCTCTTAGGACTCTACTTCGTTACAGTTTTATACATTTATCGGAATTTGTTAAGGTCATATTTTATAAAGTTTGGTTATGTTTTACTTTCCCTTTGAAGAGGATAATAATAGTAGCTTTTGATTATTGTTCGTCCTTTTTTGAGCTCATTTTTTCATATTTAATTCCAGTTCTTTGTTGAGTGTTTGATTTTTTATAGACTTTCTAGATAGTGTTTATAAATATTTTCGCTGGATGAAGTTTCTCGTAGTTCTCTTGGCTGATAAAAAATTAACAATAAAATAAAAAATATATACAGAAATGAGCCTGAAAACACAAATAAAAGCATTCCAGGGATCTTTTTTATTCTCTTCAACGTAAAACAAATGGTCTAATAATTGTGTTATGGACTGTATATACGCCTTGTGTTAAATATCTGATCTTCACCTTTGTTTCAATACCCAAAAGTACACCTTCATTTCTATAATCACCTACACGTGTAAGTAATATGTTTTGTATTCGAATTTGCTCGTTTATGAGTTAGCAGGCGAATATTTTCGGTTTAAGCTGTAGTATTCACTTAATTTTTCCAAAATACAGCTTCATTATACTAAACCTTGAAACAGAAAGTTGTAAAATTACTTAAAAATGTGTTTCCTACCTGGGTAGATGGTTCCAACGATAAGGTATGAAATGAAATTACAAACAAAGTCATATAAAATAAAATAAATAAAAACAGCAAAATTCTGAGTTTCTGTATATATGATAGAAACCTTGTTTCTCTAATTCATTTCAAGCCGATAGCTCTGATTTAATGAAAGCTATTTTAAATTAAATGTGCAAAACATACGCGGGTAGGTGTTCATTCAATTGCAGGTGAAATAAAATGTAATTCAACTAATTGACATTATTCTAATTGGTTTGTAGGGATGAGCATTGTGAGGTCATGAGGAATTTCCATAAGCGATAAGTTTTTAAAATTATATCTAGCGCTCTTTTATAAACTAGAAGATTTTTATTTAATTAACTTCTTGTTTGGTGTAACGACCTTCTCTCGGTTCTGTCGGACGTACAATGGCTTACTAAACTTATTGATACCTCTTCCTCACATTCGGGATCAGTCCGGATGAGATAAGAACCTCGGTCTTGTCATTTGAGGACCGGCGCCGCCCTCGTCTTGGATCCTTATTGAATAAAGGGTTGTTAAAATGCTTTATACTAGAATGTTACATGCATACATATAGTCGCTCTCAATTCACGGCTCTTATAGAGAATTCTCGTTAGGTCAGTTCCAACATAATTTTAATAAAATAAAATAGCAAAATGGCTGATCCGACGTATTTTAAGTCCATCCTTCACACAACTTGTAACTAACGCGTTACCCGAAAAGTTTGAATAACCTTTTTTTCGACAAACTTGAGAGTCTCTCGTTATACGTGACCACGTTTGGGCCAGAACTTTCCAGAACTGCACATAAACGTGCTACAGCATGCCTGCATTTGGGAAAACTTTTTCGGCAGTGCGTTAGTGTAGTTGGAGCATGATTTACCACCGATAGATATGCAAACTGGTTCTTCCGGTCCGGTTGAGAGCGTACGAAACAGTGCAAGAGACCGAACGGAATAAATCCTACCTAGTGTCCTCAGAATGGTACCGACACGAAAAAAAAAACCCCGGGCGAACGGTAAGCAATGGAAGAAACTTAAATCCAAAACGGTAAAACATATCAGTATGAGTACACTGTCTCCGTCGTTTCACTTACTTCAGCCATCGAGCAACATTAATCCGGAGGGAGGGTGGATGCATCATCCGGGGTTGAGATCCTGTCCGGTGGTTCGATTGTCAGCGCGACATCCTCCACCCATTGGGGTTGGGTGGTACGGACGAGATAAATGTCGCGACAGACTTGGGGTGACTTTTTCTTCTTTGCACTGGCGTAGCGTAATAATGTTGCAACGATCGATCGTTGTCTCTCTCTGTCCAGTAACTGACCAATGAAAAGGGCAGCTCGAGACTTACCACGACTAGCCTCCCGGGTATTCCACGCTGGTTCCGGCACTTTGGTGGAAACACCTCCGTTTGCACCTTTGCTAGCTGGAGGTGCGACACTCGGTTCTACGATCCCAACTACACGATAGCCATTTGTGGCATTGTATCTAATTTCTTCGTCTAGTACCGAATGCAGAATGGCGAACGCACAACCAGAAAGCGCAACTCCTATTTTGGCTCAGGAGTCACCACCTTCGTCCAAGTGCACGGAAACTTTAACCTCTCGCACAGAGTGGGCAATCCGGCGACTTATGTAATCCGGTTCTGAGCTCTGTGTGATGGTGCTGGTCAGCAACCTATCTGTCCTCTATTGCAGATGTCCGGCAGGCAAATCTCAACCCGCCAACTCGACGCATTCCGTTTGAGCTGTTTGTGTTGCGTTGGAATGCACATGCGGAAGTTTGTGCGGTGCATCGATTCATCCGGTGCACGCGCGCGCCCAACACAGCTGTCCCAAAACCCCCGTGTGTTGTGGACCCCCATTTTTTCCCCCTAGCTGGAAAAGTGTATTTTTCTCCACTCCATTTTCTAACACACAGCGGGCAAGCGGGTTGTGGTGTTCTGTTATTTTTAATCTAGAAGAAATGCAGCCCCAAACGTGGAACGGCAGTGTTGCACGCGTGTTAACGTGCGCGTGGATTCCTTACGGTCTCCATCAACCAATGCTACGGGGAGGGAGTTTTTTTTTGTGTTGCTGTTGTTGCTCTTGTTGTTGGTTTTGGTTTTCAGAGAGCATAAATAAACGGCCGATCGGTCGCTCGATTCGCGCGCCTCAACCCGGCAGGAGGCCCCAACCGTACCGCGGAACGGTGTTTGCGCGTTCCACGGGATTCTGCCGAGAAGTTCTCGTTACGAAAGGAATGGCGTGTGCAGAACACCCTCCTTTTCTTCACCCCCCCCCCCCCCCGTCTTGGGAACGTACGAATCGGGTTCCATTGCCTATAAACCCGCGCTTTCCTCGATACGATTATGGGAGATCAGAGATCAGGTTGAGGTACGTACAAACGGCGAACAAAACGGATGGGAAAAGCGTACAAACATGGAACATGGGTTCATTGACTCGGTGCGGTGTGTGTGTGTGGTGAACACATTTGGCAACCGTGATGCCATTTTATGCTTTCTCGTGAAAGTGAGATAAAGCTAGAACGCTTATAGCTAGACGTGGTTAGGTACTTTGAAGTTTTAATTATTTTGTTTGATGTATTCTAACGATCTAACGATCGATTTAAGAATTGCTCAATAAATTTCATTTCTTTTATTCAGTTTTTCTAATGAAATATTTCGAAACGATCATTTCTCTTCCATTTTTATTCCGACGATTCGTTAGAAAGTAGTTGACTCGAACTTGTTTGAATGACGTCTTTAATTAATCTTTTCCGTGTACCTTCGTACCTTCGTCCCGATCGACAACGGACAGCCGACACGTCAAGTTATCACTCAGTCTTTCTCCCATCTTGCAAACTTTAAGTCTAATTCCACTTAACCGAGTTAAGCTTATTTTCGTTCAGAATAAGCCGAAGGCATCACTGCTATGACGCAACTTGATGGGAATTAATGAATGGCAACGTTTATAACGCAGTTTCCTGCTCCAATCCAACGACACTACGGAATGACTCCGAAACAAAATACCTCAACACAGCTTACAAATCTGGATCTGGGTGACAAACGAAACAGCATGCCGGTTCGTCACCTAATCTCTTGGTAGTACACATCATAAGAAGAGATGTTGCAAAAGTGGGTCACAAATGACGATTTGCCCGTTCCCGCTGATTTATGGTAACGCCAAAAACGCAACCCCATCGTGGGTCACAAACATTCCCGGGTTGTTTTCGGGAATTGGGCGATGGGAAGCTGTTTTTTTTCTCGGGACTCTTCAAAACGTGACAAGAATGGAGGGCACGATGTTGAGGAAAAAAACAACATCCCTTGTTTCTTCCCAAAAAACCGACGGCGTGAGATTTCTGCCCTACTAATGAATAAGTACAGCGGGTGCGTTTAATGTAAACTGCTGCTTAACGATACAAACGTCACAAATGAGGCGGTTTTGTTTTAGGGGTTGATGGGGGCAGTGCGTGAAATAATTCATGAAAACGATGCATCTGTGTGTTAACATAATGGAAAGATAATAGTATGTTCTACGGTCGTCAAAATGAAGGCTTTGACAACAATGTCCATTAAGATTAAATGGATGGGCAGTTTTGATAAGTTTTATTGCATTATCTTCGTGGGCAGGTTAATGGTGAGATACTTATTTCTAGTGGGAAAAGGTTTTATACCGCATTATTTGTGTTTTTGCTCTATAATTAAAAAAAACTACCAAAACCATTCGGCCAATCGCAACTAATATGTTGGTTTAAGATGATGTTTAGAGTGTTTTATTTATAATTGTGTCAATTGTCTATGGCCTGTCGTGAAGATGTTGAATAATATATTTTTCTTCTTCCATTTCTTAATTTTTGTTTTGGCTTGTTATGCTAATTGTGTAAAAATCTGTCGGTAAATTCAACCGCACTAAATATGTGTATAAGATGGCGCACTCCAGTTGAGAGACAAACCTAACTCAAGTAGCTACAAGTAAAATGTTGGGGAAATAGTTATGCACTGTATGGCTAGTTACCAATTTCCTTAAAAAAATCACACGTCTTGATATTTTCTTACTTATTTATTGATTTTTTTAGATTGAGAAATTCGAAATCGAGTGAAATCAGTTAGATCTCTTCAAACAATTTATTTATTTATTTCTCTTTCTTTTAACTAATTTCCAGTTCTTTTCACTTAATAAGCGTGTCCTTATTTACATCATGTATGCTTTAAATTACAGATAACTTTGCGCACATAATTTTAATAATTTTTATTATTATTTGCGGTTTAAATATTTCTCAATGTGGTTCAGACTAGGAAGATGTTCATCAACTGTCAAAATGTGGTTAAAATATGTATGATAGTGTGAATATATCTTATCTAACATATATTATTGTCTTTAGATTAATCTCGTTCAGAACTCTTTCTTTACTTGATTCTAGCAAATTAAATCAAATCGTCAATTGAACTTTCTATTGCCTTACTAAAATAGGATTTCTTGTTAACTAATGTATCTGTTATGAATGTATTATATAGCAGTAAAGTACGATAAGTGAATATGTACTCAGAAAAGTAGATTTATTTTTATTTTTAATAAAGAGAACTTTTTAAATAATTTGATGGGATCATAACAAATCTGTTAAAGATAATACAGTTTTCTTTTAGTATAAAAAAGACGGGATATGTTTCGTGTTTGATATTTCGCTACTCAAATAAATAAATAAGCAATATACTCTTCTAAATTTTTCAATTTATGGCTCCAATTTTGAGCCATAATTATTCTCGCAAAGCAAGAAAATCTCGATGGCAGAACTGATAACGGTGCCGGACTTCAAACGGCAGGACCGGGACTCAATTTCCATCAACAAAATTGGACAAAAACGAGAAAACTTAGAATGGTCCTACAGTTTTGGAAAGGACTGTTAAACCATCATGAAAAGATCAATATAAGCTTTGCGTGATAAGACTGCCACAAAAACACATCAATTTTAGATTTTCTAACCAGATGAGTCAAGGAAAACAAAAATAGGTAATAAAAGAGATTTAAATCATGAAAACTGATAGACAGTGACGACATTAGGTAGTAAAATTCAAACACACCACACCTCGATCAATTTGCTCAATCTTCGACTTGGAATGTGTTTACGAACGATAAGACAAAGCAACAAATCTTGCATCGCAATTTGGACTCCGCATTAATCGTGCAATGTTTTACGACCGGGTCATGCGATGATCTGCAAACGATTCAGAGCATCTAGCAAGGGCAACTCGTGCTTATCTCGCAGCATATGCACACGTCCCGCCAGCCTTCCGATAATCGATCGTACACAACCCCCGGGTTGGAATGGAAATAGGACCAAAATCGTGATTGTTTTGGCACAAATCTACACCCAACCGGGGGAAGAGATGGAATGATAATTGCGCACACTGATGACCGATTTCCTGACAATCCATTCCACCCCAAATTGGGGGCCCTTCCTTCCTTCCTTCCTTGTGGCAAGGGGGATTGACTTGATTGGCTCAAAAACCAACGTGTGCCGGCCCCCCCAATCGATCGAGATGCCAGATCGAACGGAAGCTTTCTTTCCGGGCGCGAAGCTTTCCGGACAGGACGCCCTTGAACTTGCCTCGTCCGAAAGCACCTGTCGTTATCCGCCATTCGCCAAGGGTGAATATATGCCGGTGGCATTTTAGCTCCGAGCACGAACAAGTTTATTAGCCGGCCTGATTAGGCGCCTCGGCATCGACTAATTGGGCTCGAAATTTTCCAAATATTTTAACCCATTCTTCGCTTCGTGCTAGTACGGGGTGTGGTACGGCCGTGTGTGCAAATACCTGCTGCCGTGCCATTCTTATTAGCAGCGTCATTCCGTACGCTGCACATAGTTGGGGCTGGAAATTACAAATTTCCTCCATTCCTTCCGGGGTGTTGAGCTTTGCTTGTTTGTCAAAAAAAAAGGAAAAAAACCCACAGGAAAAAATAACACAAACACTAATTCAGAATGTGCGATAAATTAAAGGGAAAACTATCTGTGTCAGCTTTAAAGCGTTTCCCCTTGTAGAAGGATTCAATTCACAATCATTGAGGGATTTGAAGATGAACGTATGTAACGAAAGTCATCCCCTTTAAGATAGTATTTGACTGGGAAAAAGGTTTTACATTTGTGGTTATGAAAATACATTCAAAATTTACCATTTTCACTTCCAATAACTAATGTTACCGAATGATTGTTAGAATGTGCTCTTGAGGGGTTGAATAATTTCAACATTTTAAGTGAAGAACGTGGAAAATGTTTTTTCGGACATAACTGGAAAACTTGCAGAGATTTGATGCTTTATGTGGATTTTTTTGTAGATTTGATGTTGCTTAAAGTTGTGGTGAATTACAAAAAACTTTCTATCAATTTTATCAAATTTTTACGAACACTATTCTTTTTTTGTCGGGTTGAAAATTGCACCATGTAACAAGGCCACTCACGAAAAATTGTAGGTATTTGAAATGGCTCTAGAATACTGTAAATATGTTTATTAAACATTTTTTCCAATGCCTACGTAACATTGGCATGCAATAATCGCCTCCAAGCTAAACTTCGTGTTTGGAATTTTCAATTATTTTTTTGTGCACATTTTGATTCATTTTTTTATCATTTAAAGGTTAAAAAAATAATCTTTTCAAAATATGTATAAACATTTCTGATGCACAACATTGCTTTTGGTTAGAACGATCCTTTTTGTGAACTACTCTTATATAACATACCAATAATTATAATAACAATTAAAGTTACTGCTTGAAAACAGTTATACTGAAGTTATTCGACGTAAACACTTAAATAAATACATCAAATCTCTTTCACAAAAGCATTGCCCTTTTTATTTGTTGTTTAACAAAATTATACCAAACAAATATTTTAGTAAAATTAAATAAAAATCAAGAAATAAAAACTAATACAAAAGATAGCACTAGGTGAGGGCCCCGTTCGGTTTCCCGCACTAAATTCTAGGTTCCCCTTTCATGATGGAATTCATCAACATGAAACATGCAGTACACGAAGATAATAAATTAAGAGCATTCGGTACGTTGATGCAGATTCAAACGATGCCAGAGCAGTGGATGTTTTAAATAATTTTTTTTTTTGCTTTTTTCTGTACTGACACATTCCACTGAAACTGGACACACTTTAGAGGAGTTTTATTTTCTAGCAAAAAAAAACTATTTTAAGCTGCTTTGAAGAGGTACTTTTTCCATCGGTTATTCAAATGATACGCCATCATTCAAAATGAAACAAATTTTACAAAATACTTCAAATGCATGCTCAATGTAGCTGTGTTAGTGGAGTTTTGTGATATGATATCAATCAACTCAAAAAGCCCTAATGAAAATGAGGCTTCTGTGCATAAATGCAACACGAGATGTGTGATTGATATTTAATTTTCCAGGACCGTTTAATGGCCAGAATGGCTGTGTTTCTGATTTAGATTCAAAAGCGGAAAAAAGTGTGTATTTGAAAATCAAAGCCATAAATCCTAGTCCATTCCATTGAATAGAGTGTTGGTTTTTTTTGTCCCACAATTATGATTTTTGTTTGTCTGATTTTATGATCAAACAAATTGAATTTGATGCCATTGGATGGGGTTTACCGTACGGTCAATTAAACATCGTGCAGTAAGTGTTGTTTAATGAGTATTGTTGTCTGTCGCTACTGCATCGCTTTAAATTAATTAGTGACATCCGCTGTTTTTTCCCGCCCACTGCAGCAACTATACAGCTATTTATGTATCATCATTTTGCAGATATTATTTTCTAATTACCACACCACCACACATTACTGAGCATTGCATTTTTTTGTGTTCTTAAGTGCACTCGTAAAAGGTCAAAGTTGATAGAATGAAGGTTCGTACCGCATGCATTATGCATTATCCGACAGAAAGAATGCATTCGGTTGATTTATATGCAACTGACACTCGGCACACGTGCGCTGACAACATAATGCCAACGTCAAAGCATGTCCACAGCAAAACGTGCGAAATGATTGACCAACCGAAAGTGGTTTCATTATCGTCACGGTTGTTTTTATTTAACAAAACTAACATACAAAAGACGAAAACCATTATTCTACTGGTGTTTTTGTGAACATCACCACTGAAACGGTGCGTTTTGAAAAAGCATAAATCAACTCTTGCACACAACGGGCGGCTAATCAAACTTTTAATCGTCCAGCTTGTGACGCATTACATTTTATGTTTGTATTTCCCGTGCCAAAATTTCCCACCACATACCAGTCTCTTCACTTTAGTGAAAATATATTTAGGGTGGAAATAAAAGCAGTCCAAGTGGGATGGCGATAACGATCATTTCCCAACAACAGACACCTCTGTTGGTTTTTTTCGTGCGATTTTTGCTTGTTTTTTTCTGGGAAATTTAAAAAGGCTGTCCGAAGGTTTTTCTCGGATCGGAAAAAAACGAAGAAAAAAAGGAAAGATAAAATCACTCCAGAAGCTTCTTTTTTTTGTGCACTTTTTGGGGGCGATTATCAAACTTTGTCTATTTAAAAACAAGGAACCGAGGGTGTTGAACCTTTCTATTTTCATTCTTTAGGGAGTTTTATTCTCTCAAGCTTTTCACTTACAAAACTCAAACCTGTGCGCTTTCCTTTTAAGAATGCAAGATGAGCCTGACGCCGGGTTCTATGGCTAGATGATGCTATTTGCGTCTTATGGTACTGTCTCGGTACCAGTCCAGAACCACTCAGACGGTTTGCTTCGAAACAAAGGACACCCACAGTTGGGCCAGCCGGGAACGGAGACCAACTGCACGGTACTTTAAAGAAACATTAAAACCCCAAAGCTTCGGCTAATAATTGCAGCCGGGCACATTTGTCCACCCCGGGAAATGTGGACGCGTGCCAACGCTCGTTTTGGCACACTCTGATCACACCCGCTAGCCGCCAGATGATGGAGGCTCTTTAATAAAAAAAAGAACTCATGAAAACCTTGAATAACTTCTATGGTGGCGCATCCGGGTGCTAATGCACAATCACAACCCACTGGTGGTAAGATGGTGGCTCAGTAAACCGGCATAATTCCTCCACTCGCAGAGGAAAAAAGAGGAAAATATTGCACTGTCAAACACTGGCCTGTCTCTAACACCCAGGCGGCTCTCAAGGAAGGTCAAACACACTTGAAGGTGGAATCGTACTATCAAATGCGCAAGATAACGAAATGAAAGTTTCGTGTCGGATCGTTAAGCAGCGTGGCAAACACATTAGTGTGCGGATCGAGTCCCTTTTTCGACCGAAACGTTCCTTAATGGACGCCTATTACCGTGTGCCTCACTTGTGGGGAGTACAAGCAGCATGGTAATTTGAGATTGTTCCAGAATATTTCCACTTAACCTAGGGCTGGTGGCACGAAAATTTCGATGTTATTCTTTGTTGTGTTGTGGTTGCAAATATTTAATTCAATTTTCCTTCATTAACTCCTTTAAAGTAAGTCACCCTTTTACTGGTTATTGGTACCGGTTGTAAACCTCAAGAAGCTAAAAAAAACTGGGTGACTATCAATTTGATTAAAATTGATTATCGACTGATGGAAAAACGATCGTTGCGGATGCAGAGGCCGTCAGCTGCTGCTTCCCGTTCTTGCATTGAACCGAAGCGAACTTCTAGCACGGCCTAAAGTGAGTGCGGCCACAACAGCATTAGAGCGGCCGATTGATGTTCGCTGCTGCCGGGCTTACACCGAAGGGGCTGACCTATATTTTAATGTGATAAATTTTCTCTTTTCCCTACACATTCCGGCAGCCACCCTAAAATGGTTCCCCTCCCCCCCCTCCAACTTCATTTAGGCCCGGAACCCCGGAACGAACGAGATCTAGCGCTGATTCGGTGCTAGATAGCGTTCATCGATGAATCGCGCTCAGGAATTTGCGGCCGTGTTGTGGCGCGCGCGCCTGTTAGTGGTGGTGAAAGGGCGACCGGCCACTACCCCCCGTTTGCAACCCCTCCCCAGGCAGGCAAAACAAATGGATTAAGAAATCGGCCAAAGATAACGAAGATGTGTGTTAAATTAAATTAAATGAGTGTGTAACTTTGCATCGATTTTCTAGGTCACTCGAAGCAGCCACAGACTCCGAGGGTTCGCTCGCGAGATTTAGCAGCGAAAGCATCGAACGGTCGCGATTGAGTGACGCCCGATGGCTAGAGTGGGGCAAGGCGAGCGGCCCGTTCGTTCGTTGATCTACCACCGGCTCCGGAAGGCAACTGGTTTGCTTTTGTAAGTTTATAGCTGCTTCCTATTCGTTTTTATTTCTTCTACCGGCTGAATGTTTAGGAGTTCCTCTTGCTTCACCCTGCGTGCCATAATTAGTTGCCCTGGCCGGTTACAATGGGGTTGCAAAAGAAAGTACCACCTATTATTCGACCATCCATTGGAAGGGAAGGCTGGGTTTAGATATCGCTTGATAGAATTATCGTTTGTATGCGGCCGTTCTACGAGCAATGTACAGAAGTGAAGAGTTATTGCTTTTGTCGAAAGACGTTTATCTATTCTAACTGTTTATTTAAACCAATTGTTTAATTAAATAGCATTTTAACGTTATTAGTCTTTAGTGGCCTAGAATTTATTTGGTTTTTGTGGCACACAATATTGAGAGGTTCAGTGGTATAGTAAGGGCGGTATAGTTCGTCGCACTATACAAGCCTGTTACCAACTCCCATTCGAACTAGAGATGTGTAAAATGAGTAAGAGTGAAACGTAGTATTGAGGGGACGGAGTATTGAGCTCGTTTTCGTTTCAACTCATTCACTTCAAATAGCTCTTTTCAAAGCGAAGAGTGCAGCCTTTATTTGGCAATGCTGAGTTGAGGGCTCCATGTAGCTCTTCCCTCTTATGCACTGAGAATTATGGGTAAAAAAGTGCGTAAAAAAGCAAAACATATGCAATGGTCAAAAATAGTGCGAAGACCCAAAAGAGTGCAGGAGTGCAAGAACTTGCTTGCAAGATTTTCGAGCCAATTTGATTATTTGAAACGTTTTATTCAAATATTCTATACACGTTTTGTTGTTGATGTCTGTCATTGGTTAAAATAATTTTTAAAAAATTGGAGACATATAAAAAAAATCACAAAGGGGTGAGGACGAAACGTACGTTACCTTACACGTTTGTGCATAGGTTGTGCTTTGTATTAATTCATTATGACTCAAAAGTGAGTCGTTAAACGGCTCAGAATAACGACTCATTCACTCTGAGTTGAATCACTAAAAGGAGTTGTTATGCTCATCTCTAATTTGGATCATTACATTGTGCTGATGTTCAAGTTAATATATAGTACATGTTAAAAAGATTAAGAAAAAAAACACAAGACCACTTGACTTGTAGAGTAGAAATGCTATCCATTAGGTCAAAAATGTAATGATTAAAACATTTTGTTTCTTTAAACGCATAAAAAAGGCTATTTGAGGCACTCGAGTATTTTTCCTATTAATTCGCCTTGAAGTATGCAATTACACAACAAAGTTTACATTTTAAAGCGCTGTAGGGTGTTTGGGGAGAGTTTCAATCGTTTTAGCACTCTCCCACTTTCTTTAGATTATTAGAAAAATATCTCCACTCTCCAGACTAAAAATTAAGGCGAATCGTCCTAAACAAACATTTAAATTGTGTATTTATCTAGTGCGTACTCACTAAGCAGATGATCAAAATTAAAAGAAAAAAATATATATATCCCCCGATTATGATAAAGATATGCGACTCCAATCGCCAATAGATCCCCAAATCTGCAACGGTTAATGAACCCATATCCTGTCAACCCTTCCCCACGGGTCAGTCGGATAGATTCAAAGCAGTAGTGTTTCGTCTAGTTCTAATGAACCTATCAAATCGTCCATTTATCAGGAATCTCTACACCGACCGAATGAACCGTTCTCGGACGTCTTTTCTTGTGGCGGGTTTGGTACCTGGGAAGCTTTACGGCCGTTGGGGATGGTTCTGAACGTGCGAAAAGCGCCGAAAAAAAAAACAAGCAAACATGTAGGGTAGACTGCTAAGCTTCACATAAAGCACTTAAGCGGTGGTCCGCTCTAAACGGTTCTCGCCGTGCGGTTTGATTGGGTGCCATTTTCCCACCCCGTATGCGGGAACGCAACGAACAATGCCGTGCCGTGTCGCCGTCCGTTCTGAAAGCTATAATCTGTACAAATTATTTGTGTTGTCCCGAAAGGAAGAAAAAAAACCCACCAAAAACCCAAATTGACTTTTATGCTGCGTTTCGTATATGGTAATAAACAAAAATAGCTAAGCATCGGCACATTATTTCTCCACCGTAAAGTAGCTGTCGAAGATTCCGGTGGAGGTTTCGGAATGTGCGCATGTGTGTGCGTGTGTGTGTGTCTCCTATTGTCCGAACGGGCTATTAGTACGCTGTGTGAACATGGTTGAACATCGATAAATTAATTAAGATCTCTTTTTCCACATTCGTGAAAATAAAGTTTGTTTTTTTACCCTCGGTGGGCACAGTGTGGATCTTCATTTCGTCATATATCACACGACCAGCAGCATCTTTTCTACTATACGTGTGTGTATTTCTTCTTAGTATCCCCCCTAAAAAAAAGGCATTCTAGGAACCTTTACCCGATCACACCATGCGACCATAGGCGACAACCGAGTAAAGATGGAGGGAAAATAAATAAAATAGCCAATGGCCATAAAAAGTTGGAACTAATTTGTACTTGTGGTTTTGGGGTGGGTTCGATGTGACGACGAAACCATTAGAACATGGGTCGTTGTTGCCGTAAACTCACGTCGACTAGGGCCATTTTCTGGAACTCGGGGGATAGGGCAAGCCGCGTGTACGCGACCTTCGTTAAAGGAAGGCAACAACGGACTCAACAGGAAGAAACCAACCGAAACCGGCCTAGAAGCGAAGGCTCGATTAATGAGGTGATTTCCCGTGTCGTTTTTGCGGTGCAGAAATCTTGAATCTTTCGCTTAATTATCGGTAGCCCCGAACCCATTTGTCTTTTGGGCGCATATTTTTCCTCGATGTGAAAAGCCTTTTCACCATCCAGCATCGTTTTGGGGTTTTGGGGTGCTTGGTTAAGGAACAGGGAAACACACATGTGCACGTACGCAGCCACGGCACGGTAGCTTGGGGAAACGGTAACCCCCACCAACTCCAGCTCCCCCTATCCCCACCTGGCAGGGTTCATTCATCTTTGGTATGCTCAGAATCGCGTTAGAGCATAAACGGGTAGCCAAATAGGTTGCGTTTTTCGGTTGGTGTTATGTTACAACTGTTAATGTTTGTTACGTTCGGTAAAATAGAACTAATGACCAGAACATATGAATGAATGGTGCGGTTGAATGACACCCTGCATCGTTCTATTGGAACACGAAAAACCACGGATGCGCGAAAAAGAATTTTCCGATTCTTTCCGAATCGGAATCCGAAATTTTTGCAACTTGAACTTCCATAGGTATTTCTTAATGACTTCCATCAACTAAGCAATTAAGAAATTTACTATTCAAAATATTTAGAAAGTAAAAATTTAAAATGGGAATTTGTCAAAAATAATTTTGTAATATAAATTACGGAATAAATAACAGACGTTAAATAAATGCCAAAAGTAATTAAAGTAATTCCATTCTTAAGAGGTCAGGATGCTTTTCTCAAGAAATTCGGATACCTTGGATTTTTGAGAGCACTTTGTTTGGAATTATCTGAACCAAAACAAAATATCTAGAATATTTATAATAATACATGTAAAATATATAACAAAAAAGCCAAATTATGAGTTAATGGTGAACATTTAATGAGAAAAAGCTGAATTTGAATACAGAAATTAATTAAAAAAATAAATTTCTGCCTTGCACTAGTATTCAAACAAAATGCATTTTACTACATATCCTTAAGACTTCGAGCATAAATAGTTGGTATTATCCACTACTAGCAGCAGTACTAGTTGTGCAAAATACAAGAATAACACAACCTCATTTTATACTAAAATCTAATCACAATTATTTTAAAATACAGCAACCGTATAAAATTAAAAATGAACTGTATCATCCCAAAACCCTCGCCGGTTTTGAAACGGCAAAGACCGAGGTTCAAATCCTATCCGGAGCGTTCCCCAATTGTGGAGTCAGACTATCCAACTATATTATATCAATAAGACTTAAAAGCCATTTAGTGAATGGCCGGATAGGTTGTTACGCCAAACATGAAAAAGAAGACTGACCTGCCCAACAACAAGTCCGTCAGTTCAGGTCAATTACTCAGTTTTACGTAAGAACAATATTATTAATTTACTTCTCGATGAAACGACCGATAACAAATGCAGAAGTATGTATACATAATGGAAGAATGTATCACTTTCCTTTTTTTACATCGGAAAATGTTTTGCTAATTAAGTATAAAATGAAAAGAATACTTTAACAGAGCAGTTTTGGTTCCTTTACCAATGTTTCCTTCATACAATCCATTCAACCAATTGTAATCATTCTTTCATTTTTCGCTTCTCCTAAACAATTTATAAAACATTCGTTTGAGTAAATATATCGCTCAGAAATATGAGTTCTATCAAAATCATATTCTTCTCTTCGAATTAAATTAAACAAAAAAGGCAGAAATGCAAATAACAAATTGATGCCAGCTGATTCAACCACTTTGCATTACATAAAATCAATCAACCTTAAGCCGGGCCAGTTAAGAGCTTCGCAAAGGATTGAAGGACTGTTCTAAACGAGTAACCGAAAAGGGCGTTGAACCATTTCACGCGGAACGCATTACCTCCCCCTCTCAACCCCGCCCCGGGGATGGATTTGCGACAGCTTCCGATATCGATTTCCATTTGCATAATTAATCCTATTAACGAACAGTTCTTATCTCACGCACCCGTTGAAAGCGGTGCCGGGAAGCTGAGCAACTGTGCCGGTCCACTGTTCACTTATTATGGTGATTGGGAACTTATCAGCGGAATGCTTTTCGCGCGTCTCTAAATGGCCCCGCAAAGCGAGCGGTGCCAGCTGAGACGATTTACGCGGGTATGTCACCGACCGCGCGCAAAGGAGGGAACCTCCGTGCATAATGCTCGTCTATGCTCGTGTTTGACGCTGATAACGGTGATACCGATGTCCAGCGAGCCGCACCGGTGCGATCGATCAACTTTGAACTAAAGTGGCACAAACAATGATTATTTAGCATATCATTCCCCTGGTGCGGTTCCATAATCAACCGCCTGGCAGCAAGCAAGGGGCTGATTGTTCGTTTTATTTCCAATTTTTATAGCTGCCCTTTATTGTCCAAGTTCGGGTGCGAACTTGTAACTGTATCAACGGGTTTGTGTGACTCCGTATGGCAAAAATTCAGGTTTTTCTGTGTGTTTTTATTCTCCCTCCGTAATTCATTTCGGTTCTCATTTATCTCACCACAAAACAACGGTTTACCAAAAAAAAAAGAAAGAAAAAACAAAACACGTTATTTACGATCGTCGACCATCGACGTAACAATGTTGATTTTACGGGAACCGCAAATCAACACGATACCCGGCATGAAACACCAGGCGAATCCATGCCGGCCACGGACCGATAACGGAAGTTTGTAATTAATTATCAATTAAGGGATATCATCGACTGGCAAGCGACCCACCCTTTGGGTTCCCCCTTTTCGGGAGGGGAAACGAACCAAACGGATACGCCATAAAATAGTCGCAAGGTTAGGCGGCGGCGGCAATGAACGCTTTAAATCATTAATGCTTTTATTTTCTTGTTTAATTCGATTATTAGTCTTTATTTGCATCACGCAAACCCGCGGCTCACGGTGGAACCGGTTCCTCCGGTGCGGGCAAAGGTCATTGAACGGGGTTACAGTGAGCATCTTGGTAGCTTTGCGAGTTAGTTCCTTTTTCCTTCGGATTAAGACCGCATGGAAAAAAGCGACACGATTAAGGAGCCAGAACGCGAATAACAGTGCATTCTTTGTAATGTTTCCCATTTTCGGGGGAGGAGAAAATGCAATAAAATGCAGGATTGAGTTCCCCCAATCAGCTATAACATGATTTTTATGATGATCATGTTTCGCATTGTGCCGTGAAACGAGCGAGGGTGCAAACTGCACATGCCGAAAAGGTCAATTTTGCGACGCAAATGTTTCAAGGATCGCTCCAGAACGGCGATGGCTTAATCAACCACTTACTCACTCGAATCGATACACTCGGTTGTCTTGTCGCGGAATGCAAATGCGAACGGGGATTGGGATTGCAGTGACCTAAATCCATTTTGAAAAGTTGTCCTCCAAATCGTTCGTCCCCAAACAACTCTGTTTGCATGGAACAGAGCGAACGAACAAAAAAAAATAACCCGTTCCCATCAACCCGAATGCACTCGGACAGTGTGCGGCGTAGTTTAGTTGTAAAACGATCGAAAATGAGAATTGTCATTAAAATCAGTGTAACTAGCAACGGGTGGAAAGAAAGAGTGTTTGCCAATAAAACGTAGCCTAATTTCGCAGTTTCACGACAGTGTGGTAGGTCCTCCGGGTGGCCCGAAAGGTGACGGTGTGTGCAGTTGGAAAGGTACCCCTTTACTGGTTGGTAATGAGACCAAGTGCATTGCGTTAAAAAATTTACCGACCATAAATATTCACCCTTATTTTTCGCCTGCTCAAGCGGCGACTCAACCTTTCACTTCTGGAGTACCAACTACCTGGCAGTAGTGGCGACTCGCTACTCGGTTGGTTTTTATCTCGCGCAGCTGCCAAAGTGGAGCTCTTCATCGGGCAAAGGTAACGCAAAGACAAACTCACCCCGTTGAGCAGGGGGTTGAGCGTGAGAGAGAGAAACTCCACTGGGACAAAAAGTGTGGACATGCATCACGAAACACCCGAATATCCTACGTGGTGTGACCCGATTCTCAGCCGCCACGAGTGAGATGTGAGGCCCCATCTTGGAAGTTGCATCTGCACCTCGGTGCATTTGGAATTCCACGAAATTCACGAATAAAAATTTACCTTCCTGGAGCAGCTTCAGAATACCCGATCAGCTTCTTAAGGTTCGCGTGCAACAAAGAAAGCGAATCGGCACAAGCGCAGAAGCAGATATGGCGAACTGGGGAAAAATTGTTGTACGAGATAACATTTTGACAGCATTAATTACAAACCAGCTTTTGTGGAGTTGTTTTAGCAGTCCCTATAGTCACTAAAAAGATTTAAAGAAGGTGACATTCTTCAAGCCTTTTTCTCCAATTGGGGGGAACACAGAAAAACGAATCAGATTGACCAATGTGGAATGCATGTCTGCACGTCTATCTCCGGACAGAGAATGGCATCGGACGTGCTTTACCGGACATCGCAGTGCCTTGCCGTAAACTCGACGTCCAGTGCAGTGAACCAGTTCTGGATCGGTTGACGACTGCACACGGCTTTGATATATGCGCGTCCAACGTACGTTGCCGTTCTCAAGAGTAAAACAGAGCCCGAAAAAGTAAATATACGACCACCATTAGGGACAGTCTTCTATTTGAGAAGGTTGCGAGATGGAGTCACCATAGCTAACCCGGCTTCACGTGACACATCAGCGTCGTCTGTCGATTAAGTCATTGGCCAAAAATGGACAAAACCTTCGTAGTGGACTATACCGACACTTAGGACAGGGTCTCCACCACCATCTGCTTCGGAGATATTCAAACAAATAGAAAATCTATCTAAGTTTGTCTACGTTTTCGAGCAGTTTTTTTTTCGATACTCCAAAGTGCTCGCATTTTTGGCTACGTCTAGCCGCTGTAACGATTATAGGGGGAGGTAAAGACATCTTGCGTGAACGTGACCAATTTTAGTGTCTAGCGCTGGTGAGCAACGAAGGTCACATCACATTTTGTTGTCTTAATTCACAACTCCATCGACATGTAGTAAGCGAGAGCGAAGGAAGGATTCAAATCCAATAGCAAACGCGTATTTCGTAACACACAAGCACCGGAGAATCCATTTCGGCCCAAAACAGTGAGTGTGTACATATTTGGACACTAACTCTCCCCCCTTTAAATAAAGTGGCATCCCAAACGAGGTGCTTTTCTGTTCGCCAAATAATTGACCGTATCGTTCGACCGTGTGTTTGTACCAATGTGGGCAAAGATTTGTGATTGAATAAGCATTCTATTTAAATGGGAATTAATGCGTTTATATGACATTACCAACTGCTAGACTCGGAGTATATGGATGGAGGGATAATCCATGCGGACATCTTCCTTAATGCAGATTAACACTCACCTGTAAAGAAAGTAGAGAAAAAACACAACGAAAAACATTAGCAAACACATTAATCGTACCAAAGTTGCCCTTTTACTCGGGCGAATCGAGCCATTCCTGGCGGTTGGTGAAGTGTTTTTTATTGTTTTTAGGATATAAATTATTTTAATGCTACTGTTATGTTAAAGTTCCGGTCATTCTTTTGATTAAGGCCGGGGCACCGCCGACCTACAAATGCGGTTGAGTGAAATACGGCCATAAGTGTGCGTGTGTGCACCCTTGTGTGTCTATCGGGAGTTTTGTTGCTGAACCATCGGCTAACACACAGCCATGACGTTTGCGTGAACAAGAGGGTATGATTTATTTTGCACGAAATGATTAAAAAGTTTGCCTTAATGCGGAACAATGTGCAAACACAAATCTGGTACTGTTTTTTTTGTTTTTGAGAGCAATTTAAAATGCTCCGCTTAAGCGCCGACTGACGAGGGTTGTGCTGAGGGATGAATTAGCTGTAGCGGGTAAATTTTTACGTTGTAATGCACGGAAGGTGAAAATATTTATAGAAAGTTTGAGAAAATGAAAATGAAATTAATGATCATAAGGTTTTTTTTAACATCAATTTTAGTTTTCGAAAAAAAATCCTCATTTTTGTAAGAAAATGCGCCTAAATATATGCAACTTTTTACACAAATATTCTTAAAAATTAGAATACGTACAGAGATTGCATAATTTTAGGCTCTCAAAATAAATATCGTGCAATCAACATTTAATCAGAGATCAATTGAACAAACTTGCACAAAAATGAAATTAGTAATTAACATTTTGTTATAATATCCAAACAATTAACTCAACACATTAAAAACAAGCTTTTTTTTATTGTTTAAACCATATGATGGATGATGCAGCCTGTTCATGGATGATTGGTTAGCGCATGCGATTTGTGTAGAGTTTAGTTTGTTGTATTAAAAGTCGCGCAAATGAAGAAGGTTCATTCTTAATTATTAGACAATCTTCCGAGTAGTTTGGGTGTCATTCCATGCTGATGTGGTCATGTGTACTGTAGCTAACAGGTGTATTTCATTCATGTGCAGATGGTAGCATGGGCTTATTATAGTGATGGTGGTGGTAAAGTAATTGGTATTCCCCACATTTTTCCAACCCCCTCAAACCTCCCCTCCCCGGCTTCCATTCTCCATTCCCAAGCAGATGCACGGGGTGATGCTGTAAGTGACCAGTGAGCGTTTGCAGTGTGAGAAGAGAGCGTGTGCGTTGTTTGTGCGTTGCGTTCGCGTTCGTCAACGAGAACCAGGTGAGGTGAGGTGTCCAAATGCTGGTCCAATTTACCTGGTGCTGTTCCGAGACCAGCGTGCTTCGGCTTGAGGGCTATCACTCTCGGTTCCATGGTGCGGTTACACCACGAACAGGCTTTACAGCTTAAAGAACTAAACGACGCTTTTCGATCACTGCTGCTTCGGTACTGTATCGTTGCGGCATGCCGGGTAGGGTGAGCTGCCCTTGAACGATGGATCACGTTCGAAAGCTGTTCTTTTATCACTGGTAAAACGTTTGTGGGGCTCGAAAACCAACTTCACCCTATCGCTTCCGAGCAGACTGTACCATGCATGAATCGCAAGCCTGATGCTTTGTTGGTTTTTTTTTCGGAGACGGGATCTAAGAAACCTATAAACAGTGATTGAAGACAAAGCCGTTAGGCACGTCGGTGGTGGTAGTGACCTTCTCCGGTGGGCGCCCTGTAGTGGGAACCCTATCTGCCTCTCGCCTCATCTACTGAGAAATGTCAAACGACCGAGCATGTCACAACCGCGTGAGCAATATCCCAGCATCCAATGTCTTCGTTGTGCCTCCGGCGGAACTAGGCGCGCGTTCGCATACCGAAGACATCCGACCGACCTAAACGAGGTTTCAGTTACCGCACACTGGGGTGGTTCGTATACGTTACTAGTGTCACTCTTGTTTTCATCCTAAAACATCTGAAACGCTTCGGACTACCCTTGAGGTGTCATTCCGCGTGGAATGATGATTGTCAATGCAAAAGTCAGTGCACTCCGTCCCCCTAGGGTTTCGCGGAATCGAAACACCCGAGAGATGAGGCCGAATGTCCGCAGCATGATTGTACCTTTGCGATAATGAGAAACACCGTAGCGGACAGCGCGCCAAGGCGTCATTCTAGGAAATTTGGGCAGTTTCACCAGGTCGGTTCGTCTTCCGCGTGTCAGCGTTGACATAAACGAACCAAACAGCTTTCCACAGCCACGGTAAAGGAGAATAACCACCCCACCATGTTGCTTTGATGTGTCGTTACGTACAAGCAGGAAATGCGACTGCCGGCGAGGTCGTTCCTGAGCGAGCAAACGAGCGGAGACCTTTTTTACGAACCGTGCCTAAACTGTGTACAGCAAGTAGTTTTGATTAATTTACGCCGAATGCTACGGTGACTCTGGCGTGGAAGAAGATTTTGATTGGGGTGTCTCTGTGGTCATTCTTAGCTGCCTCCCCAAATTCGGGGGCAGGCTGGTGAGGCGTTTCAGTTGCGACCAATTTGTCGGCAGGTATTACACCTGCCTTCTTACTTCTTCGAAAGAGAGAAAAAAATAACACTCTCCACTTGATGCTGCATCAGTTCCAGTTGATAAAATTAGTACAAGAGGAATTCGAAGAATTATTTTATTACCTTCAACACGTTTGATACGGATTTGATTCGAAGTCTTTAGGGGGAAAAAGCACAGCTGCCAGGTTATTGGATGTCATGACATGATGCCACGGACGTTGCCCTGAGCAGTTTCCTTTGCGATCGCTTTGATGTTTGGGTTTTTTTTTATTATCGACAAATTCATTACTTCAAAGAAGACGGTTGTGTACAGGAATGGATCACAAAATTATGTTCAAATAATTATTCGAAATCCCCGCAAGGTCTAGCTGTCCGATAAGACGCTGCAACATGATTTGTTGATATAAATTCAAATTATTATTGGACATTACTTTGTGTCAATTGGTTCATTTCCAAGTATACCGCTTCCGAAGAATCTCCGTAAACTCGAGTAGCATCTTCGCCCCCTCTTAGTGTCCACAAGTTTGACTGGCCCGTAGTTGATTAGTCCGTACTTAATTTGGCATGAAAATGATGATTATATCGCTGGTTGGTGCGTCTCGATGCTAAACGAACGCGGAAGACGACAATCCGGACGGCAAAAGCGTAATTGAGCGTGGCCCTTAGATAACAGTACATTTTACGGTGTACTCCTGTTGCACGGTAGCATCTTTTTTTGTTTGTTTGTGATTCCTTCCCCAGGCAAATGAGCACGTGTCGCACGAAAAACAACAGATTGGGCAGTACAAACAGAAAAAAAGGTACCGGAAAAGGTACTGAAAGCGAGTGTCCGGAAGATATTGAACCACAATTGAGGGACTGATGTGAGTAAGGCAAGCAAAAACCTCAGCGGGCGGAATTGCGTTGATGGAAAGAGCATTTTGCAACTTGCAGAATGGTACTAACCCGATTAGTCAACATGTCGCGATGTCAAGGGCTCAGAAGCGTGCCACCGTACTTCACTGTCACGAGTGAAATGAAACATTAGCATTTAGTTGCAAACCTTTGGCCCCATTGACTTTGCTAGTCGACAACCCTTATGACCGATGAGCTTAATTTTAGTGGCACACGGGGGGTTTTTTCCCAACAGTCGCTTCCATTTGCATTGTCCTGTAAATGCAAAACCGAAGAATATCAGATATTACGAAACGCCTGGACACTCAACCCCGGGGCGTTGTGACTTGTTTTCCTTATAAGGTACGTCTTTCGGCCCCGTCTGACCTTCGGAAGTATATGGAGCAGTAGGTTCGAGAGGTTCGCGTAACCCGCAGTGACCGGTAGTTGCGAACGGAGACACATCGATCAGGGCAAACTGATTAAAACTGGTCCAATTACGCGACGAAAAGTTTCGATCGGAACGGGTGCCGGTAAGCGAGTTTCTTTGCGCACCGCTGTTATGACACGATCAATCATACACATCTGGTGAACTTTTAGCTTTCCTTCCGGGCGTTTCCCGTATCTAGGTCATGTGTCCCGGGGGCCGGTACCAAACTGAACGTCAAAATGAGCCTCCAATTGGTTGATGTATAGCTTCTTTCCCGTGTTGGAAGAAGCATCCAACAAGCCGCAACACGTGCGAGCGTCGTGATTACGGTAGGAGAGCAATTTTCTTAACACGATTTTCACATTCCATACCAACACCCAAGTGTCACGACCTTTCTTTTTGGTGAGGCGTTGTGTAGGGGTAGGGAAATGGCTTTCATCAACCTTTCACAATGTGTGTCTTTGTGTGACAAATATTAGACAAACGATCTGTTACTTATGGGTTAAAATAACTTGAAACTATGTTCAAAGGTACGCTGGAATTCGCTCATTCCAGAGGCGTTCAAAGGGATTGTCACAGGTGTTCGTTTTCATTTTTGTAGTTTTTGGCATAGACATCATATGATCTTTAATGCATCATCTGACAACTAGTTGACTACTGGATATTACTACATTTTGAACCAAACAATAAATTTTTAAGTAAATGTTTAATTTCCCAAAGCCTTATCCACACGAGAGCTATTAGTAGCGAATGTCTACGAAGAGTGCAAATTCCTGATGATGTTTTCCTTAGTAAAGCTTTTGAAAGATCGATTAAAATTGACACTTGGAATTGTTGTCAAAACTACCAACTACGCTTCAATAAGCTCTCGTGTGGGCAGGTCTCAATACATTCCAGATCATTGTCAAAGATGTCTCAAAGATGATCAAAAGGAAGAGAAATCCCTTCAGTTCAGGAGGTGTAAGAAGTTAAATTTTAAAGGCACTAATGAATGTTCCAAGATTAAAGAAATTTCAGTATACTGAACGTATGACAAACTCTGAGTCTATTGACAAAATTGGATCATTAGAATGCGTTTAAGACGACTAGAGATTTTGAGATTTTAGTTTGACAGAAGCATTTATATACTGTTTTGTAGGAATTCGACTTCAAGAGGACTATTAAGGGGAGTCAGAGATATTCAATTTATAGCAACAAAATGGGGTCCATTTCCCCGTTTATAATCGGATTGCGATTTATTCTCCAGTCTGGTTGTGCATAAATTAATCGCCTATCCACCAACATACATACCCGAGTGACATTTCTTTTGCATTGCTCTAACAAAATCCCCAGCTCCCTCGTCGTCTTTAGCGACTAATCGCACAACGCCCACGAAAGAAGTTTTAGCGCAACGGGCGATATAAGAATAAATCTTGAGAAAGTAGCCCACCGGGGAGATTAGTAGTGTTGCAACTGAAAGGGCATCGTAACGGTTCGGAAGAAGTACGATGTTACTCGAACCGAAGAAATGGGTAAGATGTTCTGGCATCAATCAGATACCAGCAGGCATGTTGTGGAGGGGGGGGGGGACTTGCTATACAGGGTGGCGGAGTCGTCAACCGACCTCCAATAGGTCTGGTGGCGGATTCAAGTTACAAGACACATAACGCTTTGTGTAGCGCTTGCAGCTCCTGGCTGGAGTTGGGTGTAGAACGCGCTTCTTTTTGTGGGTAAGTCTTTCCACGTTTCTTCCTAGTCACGGGTGTAAGCCTCATCGATCCCAGACCTGGCCTGATTTGATCCGAAACGTACCGCCCTTTTGCCGAACTGCCTTCCCCCGTTGGCTGCTCCCAGCTGGGTATGTTTACATAAATTTATGCTTTTGCAGCTTCTTTTCGGGGTGCGGGGAGGAGTGTTGCCGGCATGGTAAGTAAAGGCAACCGGTAGCTAGGATGACTATTGATTTCATCTGTCATTTTCATCTGGCTCCGTTCGAGCGTAACAGAACGAAGGTAGAATCTCCAATGCATGCATGCATGGTACCGGGCACATCGTACTATTGCAGTTTGCCTATCTGGCCCTGTCGACTATCTTCATCCGATACACTGGGAAAAGGGAGTTCGGGCTGGCAAGGGAAACCGGGACTAAGGTCTGGTGCATGCATAAGAAATGACAAGCGTCGACCGGAACCGTTTCTCAACCGCAAGCTCGCATTTGACCACCGTTAGAGCTAGCGTGTACCGAAACGGGTAACTTCCAAACATGATCACCAAGCCATCTCCCCCTCACTGGGTCCTTTTCGGTGGGACAGACAGAGTACTTGATACGGATGGATCTTGCTGACGATTTTCACGAAGTTGACCTTTAATGCCGCCCCATGTTCTCATTCGCCCGTTCGTTTTGATCCGTTCCGTTTGCTACGGTAGTGACCGTAGAGTGAGCGCGGGCGCGCGCGCGCGTGAATTCTATCGCGAAAATACCGTTTTGCGTTCCGGGCGTAAAAAAAACACGCACCCCCTTCCGGCCGTTTTCCCACTGTCCCGCCCTCTCGCCTTGTCCTTGCTGTCAAAATAGAGAAACGTATCACGGAAGTGGGACGTTCTTGTTCCCTCCCAGCCCGGTATCTGTCGGCGAAGGTTTGTGTAGATAGCTTGAGAAGAAGGTCAGCAAGCTTACCAACTAGCAAACGATCGGGAATGGACGGTTATGAGAGAAATCGCCCGGCACGGTGATGGTACTGTGAATGGCGTGACGATTCATTTCCAATGATTCCAACTTACGGGACCGGGGGGAAATAAATCTACAGAGTTTAATTTCCGTTCGCTCCAAACTCACTTGTGTTTCTATTTTATTTTAAGCATGAATACCAAACAATTATAATGAGATGATATGAAACAGAGAGAATTTATTTGAGATAAAAAAAAAACCTAATGAATAGAAAAACTTTTAACGAAAACAGATTTATACAAACAGATCTAACTATTTCTCGAAACTTAACACAATGTTGCCAAATACAAAATTAAAAAAAAAAACAGCAATAAAAGAGGAAGAATAATAAATTATGTGACGAATTTGATTATACTAATAGTCTACCGATAACATAAAAAAGACTGAGTTACCTCAACAACTCAATTACTTATTTAGGAGTAGAATCAATTTCCTTGAATCGTTTGATACTTGCAGAGTAGAGAGATATGAGATTCCTCAACATATCTTAAACCCTCCTCGTAATCTATTCTTTCTCATCTTTACTTATTCCTTTATCCTTTTCCGTAAACATACTTCTTTTTGTGGCGTAATGCACTTAGTCGGTAATACCTGCCATTTCTGGCATATTAGAAGAATTAATAATAATCACGTAGTTGGATAGTCAAATTCTCACACTACGAGAATCGGATGGGATTCGAACGCCGGTCCTGCCGTTAAAGACCGACGCCGCTATCTCCACGGCCACCGGACCGCCCCATCATACCAAGCGGGAAATACCAAGAACATGAGAAAGAGATGATCCAAAACCTCTCTTATTCTATAACAACAACAATTATAATGAGATGAGATTTGTTTGGGTAAATAAAATATTAAAGTCGTTTTTATGCTTTCATAGTGACAACTGAGGGCAGTTTTTTTTTGCACTCAATCTAATTGCATTCAAATAATTACTTTCTCGGGTTCATGTTGAAAAAAAAGCTCAATAACCGGATGCATACACTCAAAGCCGGAAGCCATCGCCAAAGATGGGATTTATGATAAAGCATCTAAAATCGCTTCTGTAGCCGGAAAAAATGGATGAAGAAGTAACCGGTAGCGAAGAAAAAACACCAATTTAAATATTGTCCGCGCCTTCTTCCTCCTGCAAAGGTGTCCAAAAACCTGCAAAGTGGTGCAGCATCTTTCATGTTGCTGCAATTTCTTTTCAAGCTCATTTTCTTCTCCACTTTCCGAGTAGGTAAGAAATCTGAGAATGAAAATGTTTGCTCGGGAAGAAAAGGTAAAGGAGAGAGAAAACACTTTAAACCCCTCCCGAAAAGCACCGATGGCCTCTAGGCTTTCGATTTGCGCGATTATTGTGTCCATTATTGATTATTATGAATAATTTAGTGTTTCATTTTGGTTTCACCCCTCCAAAGTTTTTTGAACTGCTGCACCCTTGGAAACGCCATTCTCCTCTCACGACGGCCGGTTTTTTTTTTGGGAAACCAATCGACATCGGTCGGAATTGCAAATGAGCTTATCAGGGGTGGGTGATCGTGGGGAGAGAAAATTTGAAAAACTTATCTAAAAATGGAAATTGAGCAACTGCTGGATGCTGCGCAGATTCTGCTCGATATGCTCGAATATAGTAGCAATGTGCATTAACATCTTTATGGAATTAATTTCGGACCGCTTATCGCCGGAGATACAGTCCCCAGCATGTAAATGTCTTTGTTTGGCAAGAGTTACCCCCGGTTTGTTCCACAGTAATTAAATACAAACCACCACAAAGCACTCGCATTTCTGCGAGCAAGAAATCAATCAAATTTCCACCTCCGTACCCGCGAAACACCGGATGAGGTGTTAATTTTTAGCCTTACTAGCTATGTGCTTGGCAGGAAACATAAAACGGGCCCCTCTTTTGTGCATTTAAAAAGCAGTCAGAATGGGCAGACACGCGACAGGTCTACTTGAAGCGCGAGAAGCAAAAAAGGTAAGAAACAGAGCGTTCGCCGGTCGCGGGAGGAAAATTATTCCTCTCCATAATTCCATCACGGCCGGAAGATCGATCCACGGCTGGAGATGATGAACGATGACGGTACAGAATTTGGAGGATAGAATTCGCACAAAGCATTCGCAGCCAGATACTGCTGAAATCAGCAACCTTTAAACGATGATGGTTGCGTTTGTTGTTTTTCTGTTTCCTTCCTTTCGGGGAAGGATAGCCTCAAGCTGACTTTTGGTTGTGTTTTGTTTTGGTAGCATCGAGTTTGTCTGATCGGCTTACGTTTTGTCCGCTGTAGAACATAATGGATGAAGTGTCTCTTTTGGACTGACTTTCTTTTATGCTGTCTTGCATCATCGCAAGATGCATCAACGCGGTGTATCGTCCAATTCTTACTGCCCTGCACAAACCGGGTGCATCATCGTACGTGGTTCTACACGTTTTTTGCCAAACACCATCACATCACGACCGGCAGAAGCAACATTAGCATCATCATCATCATCATCTGCACAGTAAGTGCCTTTATGATTTATTGAGATTTAATGAAGAATGGTGATGATTTTCGCCTTATTTTTCGCCCATTTTTCAGCTCGAGCCCATCTTGGCGCGGTTTGCGTTATGTTCCCACGCTTGCTAAACGCTTCCCCACACGAACACGAACCACGACGAAATCCGCACGCCGAAGGGTTACGCGTAATTTTAAACGATCGAACCTTGGAGCGGTTACACACCGAGAGCAATGGGTGAGGTGGGGGGGGGGAGAGGGGTTAAAAGAAAAACAGGCTCACATTCTTCTCGTCCTCTAGAGGCATTACCCAAAGGGAGTAATGGTAGAGGCGGTGGTGTTAAGACAGAGACAGCGATAAGGTGGTAATTATCTCTTGCTTTGCGCATGAAGCGGGAAGATGAAGATGCTTCCAAACATGATTCCAATCTGGTGGGGTGGGTTTTTCCGGTGTCCTTGAAAATAATGCAGCAATTTTATTTTCGACTCTCCAGGTGAAGCAACATGTTTTTGATATATTTTTTAAATAGAAATATTTGAAACCCAAAATTATCATGAACATACTTTAGAGTCTTTTTGTTCCAGAAGCTTTTAAAAATGCATCAGTTAATTGGTCCTGTCTACAGTGATTTCCAATCTCAATGGAGCCATTACTGGATTTTTTCAAGTTGAACTAGAATGTTTCGATTGACTTACTGAATGGTCTTCAAATGAGCTTTGAACATATTCTATTTTGATGATGAATGTTCCAAAAGAAAAGAAGAGTTTCAGCAATTCCTTGATACATTCTAGTTAATTTGGAGCATAATCCATAAAAGTCTCCAACATTGTCACTCCAACTTCAACCCCTAGAATGACTAGATAGTGGTAGTAGATAGTGGACATTCGCGTGTTTAAGAGATGAAATGGTAATATTTAAAAAAAATAATGTTTTTATGTTGACAACATGCTGTAAAATGTATCTACCTATCCAGACCATTATCAAGATGAAATAGATTCATGCGAGCTTTCGTCATCAAATAGATGAAATAGATTGCAAAGATTATTAAACTTGCATATTTGCTAAGATTTTTGACAAAATAGATGTATAAGTACAGTAGAGAGATTTAATTGATTTTTAACAAGAACAACATATTCAACTAGAATAGAATAAAAACACGGCAAAAGCTTTCTCATTTGAACTCGAAACACTCCATATAATTTGCTTGTTTTCCCCCGAAACTCTCGAAAAATATTCCATGCAAATGTATTTCAACGAGCTTTTAGGAGGGAAAACATTCCTTATTAATCTGCATTTCCCAGCTGCACATTCTTATCAGCGATGGAAAAATTTGAAATCAGTTGCTGCGTTCTTGTTTTATGGATTTCCATCTATCTATCCTTTGTCTTAAGTTTTTTCGTTCGTTTCAAACTCTCCCACTCCAAAAAGATGCATCTGCGGCATACTTTTTTTGCGTATCGTTTTAATGTAAAGTTTACGCCATGCATTCTATTCCTGTAGAATATTTCCTGTTATGAAGGAATGTACAATGCATTTCTTTTTCTCTTCATTTTCGTGTACAGAAGGTGGCACAACAACATATTTATAGCATTGCTATTTGAATGGAAAAGTACCAAAAGAAATGAACCTGCTGCTTCTTTCCCTTACCGATCGAACTATGCACCAGTGGAAAACTCGCTTTACACCACCTGAACACACGAAAGTGATGCATCCCATTGCATCTGTTGAAGTAAGTTATTCAAGTACTCGGTTTCCTATTCTCTGAATCGGGGGAGAAAAAAAAACTTGAAGAAAGTTCTATCAGCAGATTCTTCCTTTTGTTGCATGGAGAAAAAAAGTTCATTTTGAGAACTTTCATTATTTACTGCACAATTCCTTCCCGTTTTTTTTTTCGTTTCTCTATTGCTCCACGCCATGTCAGGCATCATTTGAAGGATGATGTGCAAGTATGATACAACAATTTCACGCATTTCAATGGATTCGCGTTACTGCTGGTAAGAAGGAACTTTGCGAAGGAAGTTCTCCATCACCGACGGAAAAGCTTCGTACGGGGCTGGAAAGCGATGAATCCTTTGCACTGGTGGGTTGGTTGGTTGGATGTGCATTCGCAATGAGCTGACTACTGTGACGAATGCAGCAAATTGAGTGCACGTACGTGGGAAGAAAATCGTTCGAACGGCGTGTGTGTGTTGCACGCTAACCAGAGCAGCAACAAACACAACTCGTCATGCTTTTAAAGTGTTCAATGAAAATGCATCCATCGTAAGGAATTGCAAATTGATGCACGCAACTTCGCCCATGTCTTGTGTGAGCCAACTAAGGGTTGGGTAGTAAATCGAAACAAACAAATCTCCAAACCATGACAAAAGCTTCTACTAAACAATCACCCCAAAAACGGGAACGAAGGGAGTTTAGTCAAATCTAGATTGATGGCTTATATTATCGGTTAAGCGAGTGTGGCTGCTGATCGGCACGTATTCGACAGTCGAGAGATTCACCTCCCCAGACACGGCGCACACAACCTTACTCTCTTATCATGGGGGGTTGTGGGGGGGGCAGCTTTGGTTGAAGTGCGTTTAACCCAACCCATTCCGAAAACGCTGTCAGAGGAAGCGTACGGTAAGATTTATTACTCCCTCAACACACGTGGAGGGCGTTGGCAGAGTCGTACGGGCATTTCTCTACCAGAGGGCTAAAATAAATGTAGTCGTTTGCCCTTGTCTTCTTGCGGAAATGTGTGTGTTTTGTGGGGGAGGGGGGGGGGGATTTTGGTGTATAGAATTTCAATTACGGTTTGTGTGTGCGAGAATTTCTGGCTGTGCCAAACAAATCAAACTCAACCTCAATTATTCAATCTCGTCATGTTGAAGTATAGTCGGCGAGTTTGTGGTTTTCGGGAAGGCACAAGAAAGGCGGCCATGTTCGTCTACAGAATTAATGATGATTTAGGTTACTTTTGGCCCCTATCAATCGATTTGCGGATTGTTTCCGGTTTTTTTGTTTGAGCTTGGTATACTTCTCTATGTGTGGAGTATCTTCAATATAACATGAATTGCCAAAAACGTAAATCTGGACATCCTGGAATGGAATGATTGCCGAAAATTGTTAGGAATGTTTACTTTGTAGGATTGGATATTCATCAGTATCTTTTGCAGTATTTTTTCTGCACTATATGCCTAATCAAACCTGATTACCTGAGAAATACATTTTCCTAATATAATCATCGTTGTTTCTAATTGAAAAAATATTTTCAATTGTAATTAATCCAAGCTTTCACGCAATTATTTACTTTAATTTTAATCGCCTTTTCGTAGTTCCACATTCCCCCAAAATTTTTACCTGTATCGACAAACATTTTCAAGCCTTGAAGAAACAGCTATGAGATTTTATTGACGATAACTCCTATTAAGCTACTCGATCACATCATTAGTATTTGTGTATGCATTTTTGTAGAAAATATTCAATAGAACCTGATTCTGTTTCGTTGTATTCTATTGACTCTTTTCGTTTTTAGTTCCTTTGAGCTCCTGCGTTTTACCTTTTTTAATATAATTTTTCTGTGTAACACATTTCTTGGATAATCTTTCAAATAAATCCAAATTATTCTAATGCTTGCTTCTTAGTCAAATCTGGAATGGCAAAATTGAATTATTTTTTTAAATTAAATATAACACGCGTGGAGAATGGAACCACGAAGTTATATTGGAAGGAAATATTAAAAATTCTATATTTTAGGTTATAATGTCCGAGAATTATTTTCTGAATTCTTTTAATAAACAAAATAAGAACAAGAAAATCCAAATCTGGATGACTAAAACCATTAATTAATACGACCAAACGTGTTATGTCTGGAAGTTCAGAAATGCAGGCAATTGCCAAAGCATTTTGTAATAGTTGTTAGTGAATATATATTTAATTTGTTATAGTTGAAGTTTTTTTCCAAAATTATAGTTCATTCAAAAAGCTCCATTATAAAAAATAAATAAATAACAAATTTGTGAACAACAAGACTCAACTCATTTGAACTTATCATCCCATCTGCCTGTTTTATGGAGAGATCGTTTTTTAAATAGATTCGTTTCATTTTTAATCACACTCATGTCATTTACAGTCCCGGTCGTGCATCCTCAATGCATATTCCCTGCTGGAGGCAATCCCAGCCACCCATCAACACGTCGCCCGGGTGGGTGACAACTTCCGCACGTGGACCGGATGCGCTGTCAGGTCGGGGTGCCACGTCCGGAGCAAAATTGACAATTATTGTAGAAGAATTTTAATTTAACCCTCGCCAATTACCTCGACAGTAGTTCTGTCGCGCGCACACACACACACACACGCCACGCACCACGATTAGTCACGGTCATGGCAGACAGACATCAGTTGACATGAGGCAGTGCTGGAGCTGGTGGTGGATACCGGGGAAGTTTGTTCTAGTTTCTTCAACCATATGCGCGTAATTCTTAACGGCGATTCCGTCCCATCTCGAGTTGCTTCCACACCAGAACGGAGCATAATCATCATCATCATCATCATCAGTAGCAGTAAAAGTAGTAGTGAAGAAGCTAGCGGGATCGGTCGCAGTCGTCGTCGGTCTGTCGTCACGGGGCCGCTAACCGTTTTGACATTCCCGGGGAAATTTGCTGGTGGAGGAGACCAAAACAGGAGCCGCGAAGGAAAGGGAGGGCAAAAATAAACGGGAACGCACGAACTGCATCCAACCGAGAGACAAGCAGAGCAAGCGCGCTATCTTTAGTGACAACAATTTTCCAACGCACTTATATTGTCATCAGGTAGCGCCCGCCGATTTGGTGTTGCTTCAAGCAGAACTACAGTCGCAGGTTTAATTCCTGGCCCTTCAGAAACATCATGCTGGGGGATTTTTTTTTTACTTTGTGTGGAGAGCACGGAGCTAATGCACGGAGGTAACAGTAATGTGCGGCGTACAGAAGGGGGGGGGGGGGGGGGGAGGAAAAAAAACTCCTCCATTCCTTATACCATATCTAACGCGTTTTATTTTGCGCTCTCCCTTGCAGGATTGGGTTTTACTAGCCGGCGAACCAGAACTGCAGCATCTTTTTCAATTACAGCATTCCCGTAGATTTAATTTTAGATTGGATCGCTCCCAGATGACAATGTGCAGTGTGTGTGGATGTGCACCGATGTGCGTTTCCACCACGAAACAGAACGTAGTCGCGGTATGCTTCTTCGATGGGATCGCTTCATTCGTGTTTGGTTTTTTCTTCCCCATCCTTGGGCTTTTGCTGTGTGGCGCAACAAACCGTACAAAAAATAAATGCTCCAATCCTTCGCCCAACCGGGGAGGGATAGGGAGCAAAGAGATTCGCTGCTTTTAATTTGATCCCGCCGTGATTAGTCGACCTGGAGTGCTCCGTTATGGAGGCGAGCACAGTTATCATCTTCAGGGCGATTAGATAAGGCGAAACAAAACAGGATATAGAGCAGAATGCTTTGTGGAAGAAAAAAACACAATATTCAACCGACGTTGCTATTAGAGTTCTTAATGTCCAAGCTTCTAGCGACTCTGGAATTCTGTACAGAGAGCTTTGTAAAATATAAAAACAAGAAATTATTGTCTGCTATTCATCATCAGGGATTAAATTTGAGATCTTTCGCCTTTCTACTAACACAAAAAAAAACGGTTGCAACACGTTGACCACATTTTCCCAAAAATAAGATCTGGATGTAATAGCTTTTCCAGTATTTTTTTTTCTCCCTCGTAACTCTTTCCCGTAGCACTCCCAAACGGGACAGCAATGTTCATTATTGTTCTTGCCACAGGCGATTAGCGCGAGATCTTTGATGCTAAAGTTTCCTTCACACCAGACCCAGGCAGCAACAAAACCAGACCACCGACAAACCGAACCGGAAACAGCAAAGAAACAATAACTTTGTTTCATTTCAACCCGCAAATGCTACACAAAGCAAAACTGTATTAGCGTAGTTATCTTCGAAACCGATTCATCCTTGTGCAGGAGAGTTGTGTTGGGTGTACTTTTTTTTTTAGGAAGAAACAAAAAACACAGAAACACCACCAACCGAGTAAAATAAAAACCCATCAAACAAACACACCGATAAAACTTTTTTCCCCAGGACGAAACAAAAAAAAAAAACACAGTAGATCCACCGGGTGCAACACCGAAATGGGATGCAATTTATTACTTCCTTGCACGAAAGGTGCTGAATGAAACACAAAACGGATGACCGTTCAGCAGAGGTAACAAACTTTGCACTGAAAGGATAAGGACCGTTTCCTATTTTTCCAACCCTCTCCCCACCACCCCTACCTGTTTGCTTCCGGCACAAAAAACGGGGTGGAAGTTGGGTGGTAAGTGGATTCTGGAGTCAAAAAGTTACAGCAGCAACAAAGTGGAATCCTTCTCCCCCGAAGGGACAGTGGATAAAAAACGATCCTGCTGCTGCAAAGACACACGAAACAAAGCGAAACATAAATTCTTGACCAAAACGGTAGTTAGAGGGGTTTTTTCCCGTTTTGCGTGTGCTTTTGTTTTTTCATTCATTTTCCACATTCAGGTAAGGTATGTGTGGGTGGTTTATGGATAACGGGCACGAGTTCCACTGGCGGGAAAGTACAATAAAAAATAATTTTTCCTAATCTTTTCACCCAAACGATACCCGGATGGGACTGTTTTATCCGGATGTAAGCGACGCGAATCTAGGAATAAGAGCAAACATGGTCCTCCGTCTCTTCCCACAAGTCACCATCATACAAGAAAGTTCTCTTTCTGTCTCGTTCCCGTTATCAATAGGGTGTAAATTTATTGCACTCAAATTAAAACACTACCCAAGACTGGACCAGTGGTTACAGAGGTGGTGATGCTGGTTTTTATGGAACTTTGGGAAATAAATTCCACATCTTATGGAGGTGACCCCAACTCCCATACCTTCACTAAAATCAAGATGGAGAATGGAAAAACACACACACCGAAACCAATGCAAACGCATAAGACGGAGTGAAAGATCGATTTGAAGGAAGAGGGAAAAACGCAACACCCAAAATAAAAGCCAAACGCTTTTCTGGGACGTGTGGATTAACATTCCATTCCACCTCGCGTCCCTTTTCCACTCTTCCGCGTCGGAGCGCTACACGCTTTTCTTACTGGGTGAAATTCCTTTCAAGGTCAGCCATGCCGAAACCATCCGCACCTTTCCAGCATGCTCCAGTTGTGAGCATGGATGGGTAAGGAAAGGAAATTAAACCCAAACAATGGTTTGCCAATGGTTTTCGGGGCGAAATAAATAAATGAAAAATCGAAAAACACTGCCCCAATGAGGCTCGCGAGTGATGCGGCATTCGACAAGTGAACCACCGGTGTCCCAAACCATGAATGAACGATGGGGTTTTGGTAGACACGACAGAGAAAAAAAAAACAAACATACTAAAAACCAAAACAAAGACTCAAAAATGGGCCAAAAATCCGCCCAACCATAAGGTAATTGTTGAGATGAATTAGAAACAACGTGCCGGGCGCTCGTTGCAATAAAAGCGAACTCGTTCGTTTCCTCACCGTGCGTTCGCTGGGTTTTTGGGAGAGATTTTTGTGGTAAACATGATGGTTAGCTTCTTGTTGGCGGTTTCATAAAATGCCGGCAGCAGCAATGTGGTGTGTGATTTTTTTTGTTTCTGTTTCGTTGGCCCACGATAGCAGCATGAACAATTTTTCCCATACGATTTCATGTGCATGCATTCGTTTTTTTTTCGATGGAATGTTAACAAACGCTTAGGTGGGTTTTTTTGAGGAAGAAGGGATTTAAAATGTGTATTCACTGCTCTCAACGAGTTTTAGATGGTGGGAAAATTTGTTTAGCCAACCATAACTCACACAAGAAGTTTGTGTACCGGTTCACTCATTGCAATAGTGCAAGCAACGGAATGCGTAACCAACGAATGTAAGGGTTCCGAAAAAAACTTCCATTTTGTTGTTCATAAAATTTTAAAAATTCGAACTATGTTCCGAACAACACAAATTTCCGCATAATTTGAGCTTCATTTGAACAAAATTAATTGTATTATTTGCATTTTTTGTTCTTTTTTGACAAAAAATTAATACAACATATTTGCAAAATCATTTTAAAACAATTAGAAATAATTTAAAATATTAAATTATCCAAATTCTTCCTATTTGCTTAACAAAAACAACACGATGGTGAAAAATATACCGCGCACAACGAACTCTCCGAAAACCATAATGCTGCACGCATTCCGTTTCCACTGCATAAAAGGGGGCTAATTAATTTAGATCAATGTATTCTTCACCCCCGAGCGTAGTTGCAACATCGTGCAAGCTTGTAAAGGTAAACATTGCTCTCTAAAAACCGTCTGCCAGGCTGGGAGTGCATTTCAAACAGAACCGTGTTCCCCATTTTTCAACGCTTGCAACTGGAATGTGCACCGGATGCACCGGGAGCTATCTCAGGGCAAGATCATCGGACAGGGAGGAAGAGCGCTACAGAAAAAAAACTACACATGCCACAAACTACCTCAGGGATGTTTAGGCAACAACTAACTCCCCGAACGAATCGCGCTGTCTAAACTGTCTGATAACGATCAATCAAAGTGGAAAGAGCTTCCTGTGCCTTTGGCAATGTGCACATATAACATTAAATCCCATGCACACTCTCCACCAATGGTCGATTTTATGTCTTGATCAACAACGGCACGAACACGTGTACGTAACACCATCGAATGGGGTTGTTAGAATCTTTGGGTATTAAATTTTTTAAATATGCAATTTCATTTACACAATTTTGTTAAGGAATTCCTTAGCAAATTCTTTAGCTATCACCATTCTTTAGCAACTTTCCCAACATATGCTGTTAAGATTTTTTACTGTAATTTTTTTCGATAGCTTTTTACATCGATGATCAATATAATGATTGTGATGAGACTTTTAGAAGTCGAAGTTTTTGTCCAATGTGGGGAACAATTCTAACACAAATTCTTAACGTTCTTCTTAGAGCATGACAAACGAACTCAAACGTTATTTTGTACACTTTGATCCAACTTTAAAAATGATATATGATTAGAGATTTAAATGTTGTTTTATGTCAGAATAGCATTCAAAATTAAGCATAGTTTGGAAGCTATTCGCCGAAAAGGTTATTAAAGGTCCCTTGAAACAAGCAACCTCAAACTGACAAAATACTTTTTTGATTATTTCATAAAATCCTGGCCATTCCGAAGCTTTAGATCCGAAGCACTAACTAAAGGCTTATCTACAAGTAGATTAATAAAATTATTTTTAATCAATAATTTGAAATATTTAAAATTATTAGTGCAAATAAAAACCAAAGTGCAAAATTGACACTCGCCCTGAACGCTTTAAGCTTTCATTGGATGTCAACCAATGAATGAAGACTCTATTCTTCCTTCGTTTCCAAAATGTGATATGAAAAATTAAGATAAAGGTGCCGAATGTAAAAAAATATTGACAAACTATATCAATAATGATTTAAATAGAGATCAACTAAAAATGAAACATTTTATTTTGGTATAGATTGGGCAACCTTAATCCTTTCGTAAAATTAGTTATCCATAACATAATCAATAGTTCTAATAGTACCTTTAACAGTGGCAGAGTCTTACACAAGAAAACCCTTGTAAATCTAGATTTTTTTTTTATTTTTGTTGAGAGGAATCTGAAGGAATATGTAACACATAAGTAAAAGCATTCTGTAACCATACAAATGCTACCGGTTGTGTATACAACAAACCCAGGTGACCTTGGAGCTTTTCCGCTCCATTCACCAACCTCACACCTGAAACGCAGTGGAGCGAATGTCACATTTCACATTGTCCAGCTACGGACCGCAAGTACACACTCCCCGGAATGGTCTTATGTTTCGTATGCAAATTCATAATTTTTCCACCTAAAGTTTACGGGTCTGACAGGTGTAAATGAAGTATGGAGATAACACAGCGGAAGAAAGCGTAATTGGTGGAAACAGCAAAAGCAGACACAGATCTGAACAATTTTCACCCTCAAAGAGAATGGCTTTGCAAGGGTAGGAAAAGCAAACCGCAACACTGCGATGAGTCCAGCAAATGGAAATTGAACCATTTTTCACGATGAAAAGCGTTACTGCACTTCATTTGCATTGGTAGCGGGGTTTTTCCTTTCACGGCTGGTTGGGTGTGTGGGAAAAAAACGAACCGGGAGAGATTAAAATAATAATGCAAAAGTGAACCGGCATACACAAGTGCATCACGGTTGGAGATCAACTCATCCAAAAAAAAAAACACCCTTAACACGCGCGAAAGAGCTCCGAAAGGGATGTTGGAGGGTGTATCGTGGGGTTGTCATTTGCAGTGACCATAAAAATTAACTCACTGCCGCACACAACACATTACACAATTGAGATAGTGTGTTTAATTAAATCAGTGTACGGCGGGGTGTTATTTGATTACGGCGACGGGAGTTAATTGAGCCTGGAATGGATTTTCATATTCATGTAAAAATTACTATAGTAAGGCACAACAACGAAGCCGGTAAGATGTCAGCAAAACATGTTGATTCTATCGTTGTTTTAAAAAACATAAATAAAAACACTCAAAAGAATCGAAACGTGTTCAGTTGGGAAGGGTTGCGCCATCCAATCTATGATTAAATTGTGCCCATGGGTTTAACCCGTGATTGACAAGCGTGAACAGTGCGCGGAGAAGAACGTCATACACGTTCTGTGCCAAACCTGTCGACCGGCCGTTGACGTATTAGCGCTCAATCTAGTCGGCGGTACCATTTGATTACAGCGCCGCACTCAGAACGGGGCATAGTAGGCGGCGCTGCATCGCAAACCTGGCCCCCTTGTGGAGGGAAAAATCGCAATCGCGAGAAGAAAAAGTGGACAAACGAAACATCAACCTTCGTAGTTTGCCCGGCTCGTCCGCGCCTGGATGGAACCAGATAGACCGGCTCGGGATTGATTGTAAGGCGAAAGGCAAAAAAAAAAAAAAATCCAGCAAAATCGCCCATCCAGTTCTAGAAGTGAGGAGTTCGTGTAGGAGTTCACTCTCCTTTTCACCCCAAGTGTTGGACGTCCGTGAGGCTCTGGACACAAAGACGCACACGAGTAGACACGGGATACTTGTTTCTTCCCGGCTCCCACAGCTCGAGTACCAGCAGCTTGTGTGTATATGTTTTGCCTGGGCGGTTCGGTGACCATACCTGGCCATCAGCAACAATCAACTGCTGGGACGCCTCCCAACGCCAATGCTGCAAGTACCAACATGTGCAGGGAACCCTTCCGACCTCCGACTAGATTCCACTGTGACGAGACGAATCGCCAACGAAGCTGGTCGGAATGGTTCCTAGCAAATGAGGAAGGCTGCATAACCACCCCGATCGGTGACGGTGTGGGACGAGTTTTGCGCGATCGTACGTAGAAGAAACCCAAAAACCGGTTGTTGTCTGTCATCGGTCGCCGATTCTACGCTGATGGTGATCCCATGTGTAAGTGTATGCCTGGCAGCAATTTTCGCCTTTCGCCGATAGGGGTGAGTCAGACACATTCACACATTCACGGCCATCCTCGAAGGCAACAAGGTTCCCGACACCTCGAACGATCCCAAAGTTCCTGCACACGGTCGATCGTCCCGATCTTGGTTCTCGGACATTACAGGGCGTGTGTAGCGGATATTCGTGCACCCGCTGGAATGTCCGAGTGTGCTGTTCCTTTCGCCGTGTGCAGCCACACCATTATCACCGGGAATGTGCCGGGTTTTGTTATTATTGAGCGCAGAAGAAAACCACCATCACCACCACGCCGCTACCGGATGAGAAAGGAATTGGAAAATCTTGTGCCGAAGATGTGTCTTGGTGCGGGAAGTACATAAAAACTAATGGATTGGCACTCGGCTGCCAATGTGAATAACACGAGAAGCGAACAGCGAAACATCAACGAGACCGGAGCGCGATAGCGGGCGATGGGTGATTTCTTTGTTTGTGCACCACGAGATGCAGGTTCTCCACGTTTACACATTCCTGTTCCCGAGAACGTTGCGTTGGCAAACAGGGAAAGAATATCATACTTTACGGATGTGCATGGTTCGAATATTCTGCCCGGTCTTGATTTATATGGCAACAACTGGGAAGGTGGCAGACAGACAGCCACAACAGCCACTACTGCACTTTGTGTATTGGCGGGTGGAAGCAAGAAACAAAAACTTTTCGTCCGTGCAATGCATTGTAACAAAAATGGACTCAGAAACGGAGCATCAGATACGGATGCTTCCGGTAGTGGGTTACATATTGCACGAATAGTTTTCAATTTAAACTGTCCGTTGGAATGATTTTGAATTGTTGCTTATAAGGCATTTTTTTTAAAGGGGTAAATGTATAGCACTTCCGTTAGAAAGGAGTAGATCAGTGTTTCGGTAGAAAATTTAATATTTTGTTAAAATTTGCCATCTCTTCCGTTCTCACAAGAGATGGAAACATAAGGTAATAGCGATCGTTTTGTGTTTCAGGGATAGAGCTAGAGATAGTGATTTTTAAAAATTGGAATCAGAGTTATGCATACGAATGATGTTCTGATCATGATAATACCTAAATTACCAAAACAAAAATCCTTTTAAAAAATTATATATTCATGTGATGTCCTCACGAAACCATTGAGTTGCCTCTTTGGGATTTGAAAAGATTCATTAGTCTGTAAAAAGTCCTTTTAAATCTAGCTTTTTGAAAAAAGGCCTTTTATATACAGCAAATACTTCCAGCCTTCCGCGATTTACGATTCTTCATTGATTTCCTTGTGAAGAGTTCACGGAGGATGCACAATTCGCAAGTCGATGATGTCCTTTAGTTCTAGGAGTACTATGTAAAGGATACTTTCGGACACTTTATAAACAAACGAGGCTGGTTTTATCTGTTTCACATTTTGTTGGAAGTCTTAGTGGATGAATGACTCTGAGGATTCTTCTTAACACTATTCAATAGCTGTTTTTAGGAAAGTTGTTAGGTTTGGAGAGAACATCTCGTAAAAGTTATTCCGTTCTTCTCTAACCTAAGCTGAGGTAAGAGAGTTAGGATTTATCATCAATCTGCAGGGATCTGTAAGGATTCTTGAATCTTTTTTATAGAGATTCAAAGTATCTCATCCAGTGCAATGAATGGTGAATCTGAATCAGATTAACTCAACACTAATGACTTATTTGGTATTTCTAGAGTCATATTGCTAGAATAAAAGAATCGAATGAATCTTCTAATAGATCAAAATTATTAAACATTTCAAAAAAATTAGAGATTCAACAGAACGTATGAAACACCTGAAAATTCCATCAAATCATAATTGAAGTTTGTCGTGTTCGTAAGCGAAGTTCCACACATATGTACAACGTGTACATCATAAAAGCAGATAATTGTGTTACGAATCGCAAGCTTATTTTTCCTCACATTTAAACCTCCCAACAATTCGTCCAATTTCGCCACCTCGTCAATTAGTACGGCGATGCACTAGGTTGTACCCAAACCTTGGCCCGTTCTGCGAAAAGCGCAAATTCTGTGAATAAAAGTGGGGGGACATGCAAATTTTACCGAAGTACACAACGCACACAATCCCAAAAAAAATCAAGAACATACTAAAGTGCTCGGTAAGCGAGCCGACACTAATTGGATTACGTTGTTCGGTCCTTCTTTCTTCGAACCCGCGACTCGTGGGCTAGAGTGAGGCAGGTTTTCCAACGACATGGTGGTGAAAATCCAAATCACATTCTCAGCCTCGTTCAGTATGGAGGGAAACGATGTCTGAAGGTGATTGCTAATTGTTCCGAGGACTTTTTTTTATTTCCGATTACACAAACTTCTGCTCCAATTTGTGTAGCACTGCAATCGGCTTGTACTAAAGCCGTCTGTTTGGTATTGGATTTACATTGATTTGTGGATTATCTAACTACGCGTGTTGAGTGACCATTATGGAAAACTTTCAGAGAAATAATTTTTGTGTGTCAATTTCAAAGCATCCCTTGATGTCACGATCATGTGAGGGTGTTTTAGGCACAATTTCACCCATTTTTAGCTCCCTTTTGTTTGGCCTCGTTTTTATATACCCTTTTCCCTGCCACCCTACAAACATACCTTCTCACACACACATTTGCGCACACGATCGTGTGCTGTAGGTCACTGTTTGTCCATCAAAGTCGCACCCATACCCAACTGTAGCCCATACTGAAGCTCCTGCCAGAAGCACTGGGGCCCGGAATGACAGGATGGAATGGACGCGCTTTCCCTTTCCCTTTTTACCCGTCGATGTCCGAGGTCTGGCTCAATCGCGGCGCGACCGATACGCGAGAAAGACGATAAAGCAACAGCGGTGAACCAGCGGTTGAAGAAAGTTTGCTCACAGTTTCCCCTCACGAGATGAGTCTCCCGCGGTTTCCGCGGATAAGACGGTTCCATTGAGGTACCAACGGCATTGGGAAACGAACGAAACATCGCGTTACTTTTACGACCCCCGACGAGCACAACATCCCCTCCATGCCCTCCATCCCTCCCTCCGTGCGATAGTTTTCGCGAAACTTGCTCCCCTTTCACGCAAGACGGCGGCCACATATCGAAGTTTCGGCATCGGCACCCCCCGTGTCATGAGGCGAAACCTACACACAGCTGTCTGCTACAAGGTTTTTACCCTCGAACGAATTTTGCAGAGGTTGTTCCGCTTCTACCGTAGCCCGTTTGTGGTCGCTTTTCGAGATACTTTTCCCTGGGCGTATCTAGTTTCGAATGCTTGGTTTTATTTCACTGCCAAGTTCACTGCGACTTGCGCGTGTATGAGTGACGCGCTTTGATGAATCTATGGCTGTGTTTAGAGGGCTTGATGCTAGAAAGTATCAGTTCCTGAATATCGAAAAACATGGACTTCATGGATAATTAGGTCATCAGATACGTACAACAGAAGGACATTATTCCATTAATGCAATTAATTATAATTATTTTTTGGATTCATTCCTTTCTCGTTGGAATGCTAGAAGTTTTAAGAAGAAATGACTCATGAAATATTTTTAAAGTAATTCTTCGTCCAAGAACTAGCGATACTGAAGTTTAACGGGCTTTACTGTTTTTTTTTTTAAATCTGGCCAGTATTCTCAGGCAGTCTCAATTACTGAGATCAGTCTGCTTCCAAAAATTTTGTAACATAATATATTTCCCAACGGACTCACTTCAAGGGATTTTCCTAAATTCTGGTAAGTATTCAATAGTAACAAAGCACACATTAAACTTGATTTTATCACACAGATATGCAAAACTAATATCCGGTACAATACAACAACTCGATTCATTCCGGGAACTGTCATGAAAACTTCCCCAAGCTCGAAATTTCAAATACTGGAAAATTCTGCAAATTTCCATGCATGATTTAATGATTTGCAAATTTCCATCACCACCATCACCCCCAGCAGTGATGCATCTCATGTTTTCCAAATAATTGCACATACCGGCAAACACTTTGCTCTATCATCAAATCGACGGCTAATGATTAGGCTTAGCTGGACTCAATGGCATGCGAACGCTGTACATCAACAACGTTCGCTAGAACGTTGCGAATGGGAAAATTGGTAGCGGGCTCCGTCACTGCAGCGTACCGACTCCGATATGTGTTATGTGCGTAACAACAGATTGTTGTTTAGGCGCTGTGAGGAAAGTGTGAACCCATCCGAGCAGCGCGTTAGGTTACACGATAAAGCTATGATTAATGTGGGAAAAGGTGGGAAAATTCCTTTGCACTCAGACAGGGCGGAGATGAGAAGTAATGTGGAGTTGAAATTTTAATGCTCGAGTTTACTCATAGATTTTCCGGATCATCATGAAGTATGAAGCCATTTTCCAGCGAAATCTCATCGACGAGCTTAATTAATATTCTGGTAAATTAATTAATTCGTCTATGCATGATTACAGGAATATTCGATCGTTTGATTGATTTGGGAGCTGGTTCAGTAATGATTAGTGAAATGCCAATCATTTCATGTCGATTAGGTATTCTAGATGACTCAGATGTCTGACACATTAATTTTTAATAAGGTTTAAGATATATATGAGTAGATTAGCCTTATTAATATTGATATGTTGATTTATTACTTCAGCTTCTTTTAAATGAAATAAGTTCAATATTTCTTAAAGAGTTCAATAATGTTATTTATCCAACATCCTCCAAGACCATTAGACAATTCCCCAAGGTAAGTATAATTATCCCATAACATGAACCCTAACGAATTCGCATGAACAGATACGAATTGTTTCACAAATGGCGTCCTTAGTCCCACCACACGGGAAGGTCAGTAATGAGCGAAAATCGGCCATACAGATGTCAATAAAAAGCTGCGAAAAACCCAAACCACAGTACAAACCGCCATTCAAATGCACCAAATCATGTTAACTACCGTTCCGTTCCACCCTTTCAAAGGGGCGGCATTCGTTTTTTTTTTTGTTGGTTTGTGCAAAACTGAGCGCTCAATCTAATTTACATGCAACACTGCAAAACCAGGTCCCGTACCCGTGGTTGACGGGAGTTCAGCCAGGAAAAGAAATGTGTATATCAACCTATTAGCGGTGTGCTCATTTACATTGGGCTCGGACAAACGTGACCATCGTGATGAAGCCACACAGCCCACCAATCGTACCGTATCAGCTCCCGGTCAGCTGTGATATGGCCCTGCGGTCTCTGTGTGTGTGTATGTGTGTCTCCAAAGGTAAGACATCGGAACGGGTTTTGCCGAGACAAAAGCACCATAACTTTCCGGTTGTCGACTCAGCAGCTTCGGCACTTTCCGGCTACCGGGCGCACCAACCATCGGGCGGTTCGGTTTCATATTGGGGTTGGGTCTTTTCTTGGGGCCACTTTTTCACGTCTTTTTCTTCTTGACTTTGTTTTTCCAAAGCTTAATCGTGAATGCTCATTTCGTTATGCCGTCAGCTCCCATGCTACACCGTTCGGTCCAACCGGGGTAGTGGTGGGCTTTGATTTTTCTCTTTACTGCTCGGCTTAAACTTAGCTTGAAGAGTCAAAAATTTGCATTTGCTTGTGCAGCCGCATCGTGGGAAGGGTTGTCGACGGGCGGAAAGGTTTGAATTTGAGCGCCGAGGTGGCGCTTTGTGTGCAGTTTTTTTCCCGTCAGCCATTAGCCATCTGAGCTCTTGTTTCAAACTCACACAATCCACTCTGGTGCAGTAGGAATGTTGATTCACAAAAATCGGTTCACCTCGACCGTTCGCGAGACTCCCGGAATGCCTAAATCAACCTTCCAAACGATGGCTGAAGGGTGCAAGAATCGCTATTTCATGCCATTCTTATCTTGCGAACGTGTAGAAAATCATGTTGCTTCGGTGAACTTTGCCCATGCCGGCCCACTGTCCGCCGCCATCGGGTGGGCCTAACGTTTGCATTTTTATTCTTGTTTGTTTCCCGGTTTACACACTCTCACAAGCGAAGGTCAACAACTGTTTTTCGTGCTCGGTGTTGATACTGATGCTGGGAGATGCCGTGTTTTTGGGGTGGTTTATTCAATTCTATGTTTCAGCGTATTTAAACAAAACTGTGTGAAGCATAAAAAATCAACGACCATTTTCCCAATGGCGATTTTCTCGATTTGGAAGAATAAGTTTATGGCTAAATAATCTAAAAGATGTAAAAACTGTTTTTAAATAATTCATAAATGGAAACATGAAGAGCAAATGAATATGGTTGGCAATAGAAAGTTCAGTTAGTTGAAACAGAAACTAAGCAAGAAGAAATGAGAAAAAACTAGATAGAAAATCTGAACAAAAGGAACTAACTAAAACCGCCTTGATTATGGACTGGTGCTGATCGGTTGAAGATGAATTTGCATTCACTTTCTTTCGGGCACTAAAATGCATTCATAGTCCTCCCCCGCTTGTTTGATTTGGCACCACCGAAAAAAGGCAACTCTACAGAGCGATAGGTAAGGTAACAGAGAGAGAGAGAGAGAGGGAAAAAACACATGGTAAAGGAAAATGAAAATGGCTAAAAGCACCCACGTTTTACGAGATAATCACGGCCATCATCATCAACACGATGAACGACGATCAGGCGTGCGTAAAGTTGCCTGGCTGCCCGGGCAGTTTGGACAAGTTGAATGGATGCACTTTTACTAGCGTTTCACTCTTTGCGCACACCACCCACAAAACTGCAACGTTTCGGGTTTTATTTTTTCACACTCGGCCGTTTTTCATTGCCGCATATATCTGCATACAGACGGGGACAGGCGCTGGAACCATTCAAGAGACTTTTCACAAAACGAATAAATTACTTCATTTGCTTCTTTTCTTTTGTTTTATCACCAAACAGAAAACTTTGAACAAAAAAACACGAAACAATGTTGTTTGCGGGATGCTTTTGAAAGTTGACAGAAGGAGAAGGAAGGTTTTAACGTTTTTTTTGCTCCACTGTACCGAATTTTTGTTGCGATCAGCGACTAATGCGTGTGGAACGCACCCCACCGGCACACGGTACAGGAGATGGGGATGAAGAAAAACCCATTTAAGGGGTTGATTTTGACCCCAAACCAAACAACGAACTGAACATTCCTTCTCCTTCGGTCCCTCCCCCTGTCGGTTCCCCTTGTTGTATCACGACGCACTAAAATGGACCGAAATCATAGGTCACACGTACACTTGCGCGCACACACCCGAATAAAGCGACACGAACACGCGCACTGGCACATAACGCGAACGGGAAAGGGATTTTCGAATTGAATTTCGAACGGCCGAGGGGATCATTCGTTCCGAAAAATGCAACTGCACTTGCAAAACTTCAAAGCGAGCGAAACACCCTTGGCAATCGTAAAAAAAGGGGCAAGTAGTACGTACGCGGCAATTATTAATTAACATTTACTTTCCCATTCACCCTCTGTGGGGCGCCACCGATCGGTCGTTTCGCGGCTCGTGCGAACAACGTTGCAGAAGGAAACTTCACTCACTTAGCTGGATGTTACTTTATAATTTGTGTGTGTGTGCTGGGGTTTTTTTCACCCATCCAACTCCTCCTTTTTTGCATCAGCGTTTTTTGATTTGCGCTTTTCCGTGGCCACACAAAACGGGGTTGCTATAAACCTTTTTTTTTCTTTCTTTTCGATAAGTAGCAAACACCCATTCCACACCTCGCTTAAAGCTTTTAATGTTTTTTTTCTGTTCGCCCGCCCCGCCCCCACTTCGTAGTGCACCCTTTTCTTCTGCCGCGGGTTTCTATTTTCACTGTCTTCCGCGAGCCAAACGGGGCGGCGCACACTATGATTCGCGTGCCCTTGTTTGATGTTTTCGGTACACGAGTCGCGTTGCGCTTGCCGAAAAACTCCGCCGTCACGCAGCGTGAACGCACAACAACACGACAGCTGGCGACCGTTACAACAGTGGCGCGCTGGCTGTGAATGCACCGTCGCCCAAAGTGCAGCAACCTTGCTCTGTCGCCTGTGTGTGGGTTAAGCACTTAAACTACTGCCGCCATTACCACGCACGGATGCAGCAGCAGCAGCAGAAGTGGATGAGTTTTATTCAATAAAAAACCAACCAGAACGCAAACCAACTGCGCGACTTCTTCTGACACGACGATCACGACGCACTCGCGCACCATCAACGGCCACGGAGAAAACGTTGCGTTGCGATGGAAACGAAGAGATGAACTGAAGCGTTTCGGCTTGTACTGGGCCAGCACAAGCTGCGTATCTGGCATTCGGTGGGGGAGCAACATGGAGCCCACACGCTTTCTCACGCAGTCATACGCTCTCCTATTCTCTCGAGTCGGTTCACCACTCTCTGCTAAGTCGAGCGACGCAAACGGCTCTTTTTGTATGGTGGAGTTTGCAAGCGTTCTCTCTATCTCTTTTGTTACTACTACTCCCTTTGGCTACGCACTAAGCCTGTTAAGATTCGCAAACCTTTCATGCCTTCTACTTACATCGACACAAAGGTGTCGAACCAGCTCATTTAGCACGTTTTATTTCACACTTTTAGTAATGCATAATATTTGTTATATAAATGTACGATAAGCAAATAGAAATGCAAAAATTGAAATTAACAAAATTTCCTGCTCCTTTATCAATTAATCCCATCCATCTTCTTAATTCTAGGCACTTTTGCAGGAATTTCACGTTCAAGAGAAAATTCTAGGAAAATTTCTGGATTCTTTTTAAGTCGAAGTAGAACATTTGCATATAAAAGTGGAATTTTACTTATATTCACGCATTCTTACTATTTGAAATCGTTATAACCAAGGCTTTCTTTACCCACAACTTCAAAAAACTTTGCATGGAAATGAGAAAAACTTACGGTACACTAAAAACAGGTGGGAAGAATCTATTTTTTATCACAAAGTGTTCCACTGCAATTAGGGTTCAAGTGTTTGTCATGTACATTAGCTTGCAAAACAATTTTTAAATCGGTTCAAGTAGAATTGGAATATTTTGAGGGTGCTGATGAACTTTTTCCACTTTCAAGAACTTGTTCGTAAATAATTCGAATCTGTACAACGTTTTCTTGATTGTCAAAAGTTGTAAAATTGAAATGCTTTGCAAGTTGTATGCGTTGAGAATCCTTTATACAGTAACGATTGATTTACTTCTGAATGTTTCACTTGAAAAATATCCAGAAATCCCTGTGTATCATTAAACTACACTTGGATTTAAAGAATGACCTAACAAAAAAAATCTACTTATAACATTAACTATGAACATATTATAGTCATTTGTGTATTGTTTCTCATTATAAATTAAAAAAAAAAGTAAATCCAAAATAACTTCCAATGTCTCAAATTCGGAATGCTTTTGTGCCATTGTTTGGTTTGACGCTCTTAATTTCAGGCCATTCTGTTATTCATTTTAGCTCCCCTTCTTTTTCGACATACTTTCTACATTTGCGTTGCCCTTTTCGCTCCGACAACATCGCTCTCTTGTTTTATGTTCGCTCTTTGGTCACTGCGAAAAGCCGCTTAGCGGTCTATCTGCACCGTGTATTAAAGGTTTTTTTTTGTTTCCCGGCACCGTCTGAACATTTCTATGGTTTCCCTTTCCCGACGGTAACGTTGCTCAGTTCGATTCTCTTGCATTTTTCCAGCTCCATCGGTTCTTGTTTCGCGACTGGAGCATGATGATGCTAAAACGCTCCCAAGATCGATCACTTTGTGATCGTGTCTGCGGAGATGATCGCTCTTCTGCGCTCTTTTGGTCATCTCATGCGCTTCTCACACGGTGCTCGGCTCAGAGCTCTAGCTGGCGGGACAGATCTTTCTTTTTCTATTATTTCTACCGGCCACCGCAAATCGGTTGGTGTGCCGTTTGGTTTCCTTCGCGGTGCAGCTTAACGCGAACTGGTTTTTCTTCTGATGGATTGTTGCGATCGGAATGGGTGAAATAAAAAAAAGCATTCACACAGCCTCACCTATACACCTATAAATGTTGCTGGATTGGCGGCGACTTGCAGGCGGTAGAATAAACCGTTTTTTGAGCGGTATTAGAGGGATGTGTTTTAAAAATGTACCGTACCATCCCTAAGCATTAGGTAAACGCCAACATCATGTAATACTATATCATGAGCTTCGAAGCTTAAATTACAAATCACTCAATTTACAAACAACTATCCAGAGGAAAAGTACGTCTGAAATTTGTTAACCACCCTCCATGGGGGAAGTGATTTGATTTCAAGCACTCACTTCAAGTGCACCGAAGATCAATGGCTGGAGAGCAAACACAAGTACATCTCCCCCATCGGGTCTCCGTACGCATCTTTCTTCATACGCCCCTCTCTTCAACACGCTATGTAAATAATTTCTGATTTCAATCGCACTGAAACTGCTACGAACGTAGAAAAAAAAACTACTTGAGACACTCTACCCGATACCATAAGAGTTTACTTTATTAATCAATCTGCGTGCGTTAAGTAAAGCATTATCAAGCAATTCGTTCATGGTGTGTTATTAATAAAATGCAGTTACTAAAATATGATGTAACTCTAATTTCAGCCGATTCACTAAAATAATAAGCTTAGCGAAAACATGAAGATGATTAAGATTGTTTTTACCCAGGAGTGCATTTCTTATGTGATTATTTTGATTAATTATTTGAAGCAGTTAAACTGAATGATGGATTAATTGCAGCCTGTGGAAATTAATTTTTTACTGGCTAGATATGATACAGTGCTTAGGAGAACTATAAGAACAACTATTATATAAAATAAAAGAAAAACTAGAAGACTTAACAGAATAAATCAATAATAATAATAAATAAAAATTATAAAAACACACATTTTAGCACTTTTGTTATTGCATGGAAAATTGCTCCACATAACACAACTAAACTAAAACCTACATGAAATATTTTAATGATATTTGCAATGACATAAAAAAATCGTTACTTTTTTATAATTTTAGACATTTTTTATTTTGATTATTGCTTGTATTCATTTAATTTATGGATTGTGACATTTTTAACTACCTTTCAAAAGGGTTGTTTTAATTGAAGAAGCGACACTCCGAAAAAGTATTAAAATATGATAAGCAAAGCGAAAAGATGACAAATATCGAATATATTTAGCTTTACACGGGTGAAGATAATCGAAAACCAAATGTTAAAATAAGACAGTATATTTTTCAGAAAGGTAAAATGCTACAGAACGTTAGAAAAATATAGCAAAACTGATCCCAAAACTAAAGTCGGGTGACACACATCGTAAAAAAACGTACGGATCAAATGTAAATATTATTTATTTTTATTCAATATTTATAGATGCTCCGTATTTTCGAAATGTGTGTTTCATTATTCTTTACGACTTACAATATAAAATTGACATTGATGTCAGCTAACTCATCTAGCTCTTTTTTTATTCTGAACAAACTGGTGTTGGTATAGTTCTGTTAAGCACTGTATGTAGGATGCTAATTTATTTACTAATAATCATTTTTCCTAAACAACCTTCTTAAAACCAGTGGAAGACCAAAAAGTAGCAATTTCTAAATAAATTCATTTGATTTTATGAGCGCTTTTAAACAGTATTTACAAACAATACAAAATTTGCCAGTATCAAACCAAAATTTCAAGCAATTCGTGATATCCGACATTGAATGTGCAGAGCAATATAATTCAATCATCTTTTTTGCATGTTTGGTTAAATAAAACATGAGAGAAACGTACTATCCAGATTTTATGGCATTAGTTTATTGACTGTGCGATTAATTTAATGTTCAATAGTCATCTCTCGTGGGATAAAAGAGGCTTTGCAGATACACGAAAAGAGAGTGTGTGCAATTTACAACTTAATGGTATGTGATCAGAGAGATTCGTCCATTTTTATAAGCTCGTATCAAAATATTTTCCAAAGAAACGTATATAAATCATTCCAAGTACCTGGAACATGATAATACCATCTTATCATGCGTTATAATGAGTTAAAGCCAGAACCCGTATACGGATGCACGCACTATTTGCCAACTGTGATCGGTAACTTCAACAAACGCTCGCATCGGTGCCAGTTATCGCATCTTTTACGCTTACCTGTGGGAAGAGAAGGAAAATAAAATTCACATTAATAATGATTGTGTCACCCGGTATAGCGAAACTATAGCACACAGTATAATTTGGTCCATTATGTGCCATCCTGCACAGAGTGCGCGATTGCGATGGTTGATAGGTGGTAGGAACATGAAAATTCGTCCCCAGTCCTGTGCATCCGATCACCAGCGCGACCATGAATCAAATCCGCATACATTCCGGAGAGGCTTGTGGAGACACGGAGCACGAACGAAAAATACACCCCAAAATGCCACAAAAGCGACACAACCCTTCGCGTTCCCATGACATCGAGAATTGGGCTGGTTTTGGCATGCCCCCGTTAGCAGAAAACCAAACGGACAGATGGCGGTGAGTTCGATGGTTTTCGTGTTAATGGCGCTGACAATGTTAATTATTACAGAAAAAAAGAACACGATAACGTCCGATCCCAACGTTCTGTGGGGGGTTTTTTCCTGTTAAATACATCACCAACCCTTACATAAGGGTCCATTCCCGCAATGGAATGATGGAACTGACCCCAGGTACAGTTAAAACATGCCAGTCGGGCTGAGGTTTGCTGCATGGTCGTCGATGTCCCTCACTGGTTCGCATGCGTTTGATGTAATTAAAATTGAAACATAAATACACAAAAAGCATGCAGAATATTTACACCACGCCGAGCTGCCGAGATAAGGTTTGGAAAAGCCCTTTTGTGATTGCCGGTTTGCCGCTCACTCACTGGACTTGTGGACAATGCAAAGTTCTACGCTCGAACGGAACCCAAACCTGTTTGAAATACTCCTTCTACTCTTTTTGTAGAACCTGAGAGAAGAAAAAAATGGCTACGATCCGTTCCCATGGTTTTGTGATGACACGGAAAATGATTTGTATTCGTTGCAGAAACCTGGTGCAACGGATGTAACTAGGCGTTTGCAACTTGTTACAAAATATTCTGCAGTTTTTGTTTTTGTGTTTATCTCGGGTGTTTTTTCCGAAAGAGAAAGACCGAAAGGGAAGAACATTTCTTCTGTGAAGTTCACACGACACCGAAATCGTCTCCGATGGTTACAGGCAGCTGGGTGTACTTGTGTGCATATCTACCACCATTCACACTCCGGACGCTGTTCCATATTCCTGCGTACGGCCGCAACGATCACAAAACATTAGCAACACCTGACCTAATGACATCGGAGATTTATGGCAGTGGGGTTTCGTTGTTTGCTTTCTCTGAACCCAAGAAACTGGGCACGGGAGCCCTTTCCTTTCCATCTGCGACATTGTTTGGGCGCAGGCGAGGAGCAAAAATTAGCACGAACGGGTGTGAGAATGGCGTATGTGTCCGCCCCGGCTGAGAGAAGAAGTGGTGACGCGATGGCTTTATATGCACACATAAAATCTCACCCTTCCCACCCTCGGTACCGTTGGAGATTCCGGCAAATGTTGGGATGATGTAAACACGGATAATGTTTTAACCGTAGCAGCATAAACAAGGGAGATGAGTGTGTTTGCATTTTTTTGCTATCGCTCCATTCCCGGTAGATGAAATTGCACACGGGTATTAGTGAAATTAGCATTGGAGAATGGGTGGTTTTTTTTATAGCGCATGTCAAAGCCTGTGCAGCTGTTAAGCTATCACTGTTGACCTACATCACGGAAAGATTATTTCATGTAATTTAGAAGCAGCATAATCCTACCTAATTTGCCACACATGTAAATTACATTATTACAGCAAAAACCATAAGCAGCAGATGTGGAAGTAGTAGCATCAAATAGGAAAGCAATATTGTTGCTGCAGCAGCTAATTCTCGAATTTCATTAATACCGGTATAAACTTGCCCTCCAAAATTGGGGTTTTACTAATTATTCACAGTTCGCACAATCTTTTAGTGACATGTATTTAATAGAGTTTATTTCCGATTTCTATTGTTTGTAAAATCGATTCATTTTCTTTATCGAAGTATTGTTTTGGTACTCGACACATAGTTGAAATAAGAGCTTTAATTAAAATATCCTAGATGAGACACAGATGAGATGAGTCACATTAATGGTGTGTAGTTTGTTTCATTTTAATCTAAATCCATTACTCCATATTTATTTATATTATTGAAATGATTGGCGTAATGGCTAGAAATCCTTCTCTTCTTGATTTTTTATTACACTGCAACCTTGAGAGATCTTGAGTAGACATATTTGGCTACTTTTACCTGGATTTTTAGACAAAGAGCTGCACTATCTATCCATTTCCCTCAACTACCTTATCCTTTTGTTTAGATTTGACTAATTTAATCATTTGTTACATGGTATGAAAACGATGATGTATCATAATGTCTCTATAAATATTTGTTTTGATCTGTTCTTTATTGCAACATACTCACAATTTTCAAACCTAAAACTAACAACCCAACGCAACCTAAGCTAACCTGCAAACCTTATTACTCCAATACCATTCATTTCCAAAGTTTCTTCCCTAGTTGGTAATCTGGAATTGTTTGGCGTTGAATAAAAAATGTAACTTGAACAAAGAGTTTAAATGAGAAAATATTCACAATTGTTTTGCGAAAATAAAATAATAAGTAGATACGCATAACTGCACGAAAACATATCAAATAAAATTAATAGTTGAAGTTTCCAGGACTTTCTTCGAATCGCTGGAATAAAACGGCATTGTGATGTAAGTCTTCATATTTCCCAACTTTACATCGAAAGCCCAGGGACATAACAGTGAAAACCTATGATAAATTCTATGAAAACTTTTTTGAAAAAATGAAAATTAAAACTTTAGTAAACCTGAAAACAAATCATCATAAACCTGGTAGAGGCATGAAAATGATCATTTTATTCATACAAAAGCGGTTTTTCTATGCACATGTCATTATTAATATTTGATAAAAATTTCAAGTTAATCGGTCTTCAGGTTTTCACAAATTTTCGTATCAGTTACCATTTCGTTGGTGCTCTACAAGAAAAACACGTTTTTTAAAATAGAAAAAAATTGATTACAAATATTTTGAATTGATACTTTATTGTTAGTTGGTATATTCCACCGAAATGGTCATATATTTTTAAGAGCTTCCACACTCAAAACAAAAAAGTATGACAACAATTCTCTTTCATATAACATGCTTTCTACCAGCCAGTGCATGTTACTTGTATGATATAGCGACGCTCAAAAACAATAAACCTTTATATTGTTTTGCGTATGAAAAATAACATTAAAATACTAATACCAAAGCGTACGCCTGGCGGACCATTATTGAATACCGGCACGCATTCAGCATCCCACTGCTTCCCTTCATCATCCCCGGAGCGCCACAATCGATCGGGGCTTATTATTTCAGATGATGGGTCGAGGCAGCTCGTGCATCGGAGTTGCTAGTTCGTGCCACAGTGTTTGTTCACTAAACAACGCGAGGCTTATTTTTCCACAGCGTCCGCTTGTTACATTGTACGGTCCACCCCGAGAATGTTGTTGGGTACATGAGCCGGCGTACCCGCTCATGGGCGCACACATTCTGAACAGATTAAATTCTTCTCCCGTTCGAAAACCGTCCCCAAGGTGCGTACGGTTTGGGCAGGGCGGGAATGGACGGTCGTTCCGCACGTTGGGAAAAGGAAGCCCCATCCGAGAGCTCGAATTGCGTACTCGTGGCCATAGTGCGTGGGGAATGCAAAAATCACTGCATTCCGGCCACGATCTGAACGGAGCGGTAGTGGCTTACGGTCAGAACACCAGTGGAGCGTCTGTTCACCGAGCGTTGACTAAGAAAGGTTCTCATTGCGGTAAAACTTCAAACAGCGCATCAACACACCCGACCGTTGGCGTCGGATTCTTCCGATTGTGCACAGAGGAAGAAAAAAAACTCATACACGGCGGAAGACACTGTAGCAAACGCAAAAAAACGATCGGGGACTCGTTCATTCGTTCCTGTCCGGCCGTGTCTCGCTCCCACGGATGAATCTGACCACTGTCCCTGCCCAGGCCGGAAGCGTAGGGTGAGGGCTTGAGAATGATCTTGCTTCAATCATGGCCGATTTTGCGGCGAACCAACTACACAACTGAGACTGGATGCCATGGAAAATGGATGGCATCAGTTCGCGATCTTTGGCACGGGGAAAGCGAAACGCCGAGAGTGTGAAGTGAACGATGGGGTGAGGAGATCATGAGGCGACGATCGGTATAGAATGAATCATGTCGAGTGCTTAGCCGCCACATTCTAGCACTCTATTCACCGACACAGTCGACAGCTCTGTGCAGTTTCCCTTCTTTTCCCGCTTTAGCTAATTAATAACAAAATGCCACACCAGTTGATGAGTTCTTAGAATAAACCATATCGAGAATAAAGGGAAGAAATAGATGTGAAAGATCGGAACCTGATAGTATTAACGATTTTAGAAGACGTGAAAATGATTTTTGAGAACATGCAAATGAGTTTTTATTTTTGGTTACAAATAAAAAATATTTTTATACTATATTCTTCCATATATTAAAGAAATGATGTAGGAAAAACATCATCAGACAATAAGTTTTTTTGAGAGATCCTACGAGTATCCTTCGAGTATTTTTTTTGTGTTCAGTGAATCTGAATAAGATTGCATGAATCTCAGTGATTCTTTAAACTGAATGAATGATTCTCAATCAGGGTTGCGAAGATTCATGGATTCTTAAAGATTCATGGACCATTAAATATTCTTGAATCCTTATAGATTCATAAGTCATCAGAAATACTCAAGAAATCATGATGGCTCACAGAATCATGAATCGACTCAATATTTGGATGATTCTTTATTGAAGAATCATATGAATGACTCTTTGCACAACATGAATTAAACACCACAGTTTTATTTTTGAATATAGAAGCAGATACTTTTTGGTTTGCGTAACTTCGTAGCTTGGTGCCCATTTTAACCTAAAGTTCTGCGACTTAAAGGTTTGGAAAATTAATCTTAGAAGTATGTGTACTTATATTACGGCATTGGCTTTAGTTTATTGAAAATTAAAACAAGTGCAATATTAAATTTAGAAAGTTGTATCTGACTACAATTTTCCCTACAATAAAATATGTTTTTTAAGTTGTTAGAAATGTTTTTACAAAAAATTATAATGCAGAACAAAACTGTTATTGAACATTTTTTGTAACGATCCATGTTTAAAGATTTCATATAATTTCTTACAGATTTCTTTTAATTTTGTTGATTTCTTATACTTTTCTCACATTATTCTTTTTCTTTCCACAAACTGTCAATTGTTGCATGTCTCTTCTCTACACACATTTCAATTCAATTAGTACATTGATGGGGCAGTCACACGAAGATACAAACCTAACTACCGACTTCATACATACACACTCAAACGCACATGGGCTAATGTCGTCCGACAGAGACACATCCAGGCTGACGCCACGACATCCCATGGCGTCCGCACATCCGTCTGGAATGTCTGTATTTCATCGACAAGCGGCGGTCGACAGTAAGGGAAAAATCAAAACCGTGAATGCATTTCTTTCTTCTATCACTGTGCGCGATCGTCGCCAACGTGCTGTTGATATTCGGACGCCTTGGAGCCGTCGGGCGGCGGTTGTCAAATCGGTGATGTGCACATCCCGACCGTACAGTGACCGAAAAATGACAACAATAGCCTCCCGCGCATGTGCGAGCATGATGATGCTGTGAAAACGAATGCGCACGATCAAATAAAAATAAAAGACCGATCCGCCACTCATTCCGCCAGCATTATGGGCCGGCGCTCCGTACAACCGAAGGCTACTGAAGATGATGATGATGATCATGTTGAATGATGCTGCACCCGATGAGGCAACAATACACACTCATACGAAATATGAGTGAGCTTGGATGCCCGGTGCCATTGACTTCGCGATCGTGCGCATTATGACTATCCGGTGCCCGATCGGTGATGTTGTGTTGTACAAGAGCGTTTGCATTACTTTGCCTTCTATCCAACATTCCCAACATCATGTGTGTGTGTGTGTTGGAGCGGGTTTATGAGGGGAGAAAAGTGTTTTTTTTTTTCGTTGCTGGTTGCTTTTTGTTTCGTCTCAGCCGAAGATAATTACCCGGCTGAAAATGAGCGCACATATTCTCCAACACACAAATCATTCGACATTTCATCTTCCTTTCCTTTAACCACCCACGGTCTCCGTGCAGTGAGGAGTTCAAAACACTGGCAAAAGCGTAGTCGGACAACCACGCGAATACTCCCCCCCACCCCCCGAAACATGCCTCTTTTTGAGGTGGGTGGGTCGGCGTGAGGGATGATGTGGAGGAAAAGTATCGGAGGACGTAAGAAGTGTCGGTCCGGTCGGTTCATTTTCTAATTATTCAACCCAATGCACTCTCAGCCATGCCATGCGTGCCTCCTTTCCCATCATCTGAGCACACCCCATTTTGATGGGTGTTACATAAAAACCATACGAATATGAAAAATTAACCACCTCCGGTTTCTGCTGTTTTTTTTTCTCTCTCCTCCGTTGGTTTGGATATAAAGTATCCATCCGCACAACCCGACCGGACACCAAGGATCACTGCACTTTAGCCGGCGTTCGGAGGAAAAATTAAACCACGTACACGAAAACCCAAACAAAATGCTTCAATAACAATTCTGAGCATGAAATGGAAACGCACTGTGAGTCCGGTGCATGGGTAGCTTCGCATGCTTTACTTTTGTGTCCAGTTACCCTTAATGTCATTAGAATGTATTGCACATGGGAAATCACAATCAAATGCTATATGTTTCATTTTGAACATATGTGCCATTTCGTTGATGAGCGAACATTCATAGCTAGAAGTTAAAGCCCAAATTGGACATCTTCGGATAAAAGGAATCGCTCAAAACTGGCTCAAAGTGGCTTTAATTGTCTAATCCATCTTTCGAAGTGGAAACATCAAAGAAATTCGATTCGAAGTATGAAAAATTAAACATTAATTTTCCCAGAAAAAAACATTGGCTTGAGCGGACAGAAGTTGTCACAGTTTGTGTCGTAAGGCAGACACAGCAGAATCAATTAAACAACGTTCAAGAATCAATTATTAGTTGGGAGAATAAAAAATCCTGCTTCCATTAATAAACCAGCCACAACTTCGTGCAATATTGAATATTAAATTGCATAAAGCGAGAGATGTTTAATGGATGGAAAGAAGCTGACAATTTGCCAGCATGTAGCTACGCGGCGAGCACAACACATGGAGACATTATGAAACGGGAGAAGCATGAATGCAAGCTTTTGCACAGGAATATCTTCTTTCTGATGCCTATTGTTATGTGTTATGTGTCCGTAAATGCGCCTTCATTGTTATCGATTGGATTGCGAGATGCATCATCGGCTAATTGTATCCCATCCGCACTCTTCAGCTAATCGGCATATATGCATTCACCCTGAAGAACGACCGTGAAGGCAACGTCAGCAGTAGGTGAGGGTGTTTACGTTCTCAGATAACTCGGCAACACAATGGCCAAATGGCAGGTGCATCTTCAGCTCCATCCGTCTGCTAGGGGTGTTATGTTTACATGCGCATTATTGTCGCAGTATTGAGGTTGGTGCTCAGGGAAGGGAGAGCTTTCTCTTCACAAACCAGGAACGCATCTACGCAACCGTGTTACCGTTGCGAAAGACGCACACGGGAACCACTCCTTCATAAGTGATCGGGGTTTTGTTTGCTACCAGCGGCAAATGGAACAACGTGGAACATGTTAACAACCCTCGTGCACTGAGCGTACCAAGAATGATGTGGTACGGGCGCAACCATAATCTGCGAGCAGTGATTTATTAGCCGTTACGCTTTTGTTTGCATAATGTCTCACCGGGATGGATGAGCATTTGGATGTAAAGATTGTTGAGCAAGGCGGTGCATTATGTCTCCTGTGCGAACCTGTTACGAAGCGAGATGTTATTTCATGCGATTGAAAGATTGATAGATTGTAAAAAATATATATCTGTAACCAGCAGGTTACAGTTACAGCGATGGGAGAGTTGCAACAGTCACAAGAGATGTTAGAGGAGATGTGAAAACACTGCATGAGGTCTAAGACTTACGATTTCGATCAGGTGATCAAAAGTAAGAATTTAACCTACTGAACATGGATCATGGCGGGATTCTTGCTTTGTGGGAATCCTCTGCTAGAACCTTGAAGACCAAGAATTACGAATTTGCACAGTTAATACAATGTAGGAATATATTTAATTGAACCTGGATTCTTATCATGGCGAGTCTCTCTTGGAACCTGTGCAGAAACCCTGAACTGTGTCCAAGAACTTTAAAACGTTAATACAAGGTTTTCGAGAGGAAAATTCTCAGAATGATATTTGGCCCCGTATGTGTGGAAGGACAATGGAGGAGCCGCTACAATGACGAACTCTATGAGTTGTACGATGACCTCACCTGTCGTACAACGAATTAGACTCGCCAGGCTTCGGTGCGCTCGTCACATCATGAGAATGGCAGCGGGCGACCTAGTCCGTAAAGTCCTGTTAAGCCGTCCACACGGACAGGCAGATCAGAGGACTTCTGCAGCTGGCCAAAGCCGCTAAGAGGTTGTAGTGCCGGATAAGTAAGTAAGTAATCAAAGATAAGAACGTATTCTACTGAGCATAGTACCAATTTATGGCGAGTCCCTTCAGAAAACCGGTGTTGGAACCTTGAGGTCCAAAAATTGCGATCTTCAACAGTTAATCAAAAGTAAGAATTAATCCAATTCAACATGGTTTCAAGTTATGGTGGGACTACCTTAAAGCCTGTACTGGACCTTGAGGTCCAAGATTTGCGATATTGAACGGATAATCAAAAATAAGAATTCATCATTCAAAACTTGGTTTCATGTTCTGTAGAGGCCCTTCTTGAAACTTGTGCTGGAACCCTGAGGTCCGCTGGAACCTAGATATGATCTGCAATCCAATATTTACATTTTTTAAAATTGAAAGAAATTTCTAAAGGTATTGTAGAAAATGTAAAGCTCAAGCTGACATAAAAATTACCCATAACTGATGAATTGGATATTTTATTTTGTTGTGGTTCCCAAACTTCAGAGTAAAAAAAAGACTAGCCAATTTCATAATAAACTCGACCATTGAGATATTCGTGGGGTTCGTATCTACTTGCAAAGAAAAAAAAGGAAGCTTTATCTACTCTTCAAAAGTGAAGTGGAAAACTCATGCATTTCCGTTGATTGCGACTTATTAATATTGAGATTAATATGTTTTATGCATCTTGAACGGTCAAGCCTATTGTTTCAAATTCGAGACCTAAACTACAATAAAATGTAGAACACTATTTTCAATTGCTGGAAGACACTTCCTCCTCCAATCCGTGAACGGCACATTTCTTAAGTTCATTAATATTAGAAGAATCTATCGCATGCAATAAAAAATAATACATCAAATGGTAAGAAGCTACAAGTAAATAAAGCAAAAGACTTAAATAGTTTTCCAAAAACATCCTAACGACTCCAAAAGAAGTGCATCACAAGCAAAGCAAATGTTTTAGGTCAATTCATCGATTTATGAGAAGTAACTTCAACGAGCAATATGTTAGGATAAAAAAATACACAGGAGCTAAGTCTCTTTACGTTTACAAACTCGTTCTCATCAACAAACTATTTTAATCTCCCATACAAATAACGTAGTGAAGCAAAAGCACCCAAGACTCCTTTACAACGCACCACCAATACATGTTCGACCAGGGTGAAGCTTGTTCAATAGCAACTTAAACGTAACATTAGACACGAACGTTTCCACCTGCCCGACTATGAATGAGGATGAACCACTTGCACTTGCCAAATGAGGGTATTTGCAGCAACAGCTGCTGTTTCATCGATACCATCCGGTGCTTAACCGCAGCCCCCAACTGAAATTCCTGCAGGATAAGCTGACGCGGATGGATTCAGGGCTAAAGCAGATGGACGTGGACGTCATCGTCTCTACCCCAGTCACGATCCATCCACCGAGCAGCGGGATGGAATGCAATAAAGATAATTGAACGAAGGCGAGATGCACCTGAGAGATGCACGAGTGATTTGGCTCTTTTCTTTTCCCTGCTGCAAACAAGAACGTCCCGGACGCACTAACGAAACTGGGATACCGAAGTTCGATGAATGAAACTGCAGCTGGAAAGTTTATTTCGTATCGAGTGCATATCGGGGAGATTTCATTTTTTTACTTACACCGAAGCAATCCTTTTCCTAGTATCCGGCACCGTGGTCCTCACTGTGTACCTCACTTTCGATGACCTTTGAGCGACCGTCACTTGAATGAATGTGAAGAATTTAACAGATGGAAGAAAACAGCCCCGACGTGGACGTCGAACCAAACCACTAGAGTTCGCTAATTGCTGACCCGTGAAGAGCGGATCCATTCTTGGGTGCACTTGGGCGTGTGTTGCATTAGCTGGGAAATAAGCTTACGGGTGGGGTGAGCGAGCTGGGAAATTCCTCGTCCACAAGCACAAAATCAAAGAGTAAACCATGAGAAGCATTCTTACCGCTGCCCGTAGAGACAGCTCGTTTCCTGTGTGTAGCCGTGATCGTTCGCGATCCATTGATTGAAAGCGAAATGGTACAGCGCCCTTTTTTCTCCCCCATGTCTGATAAAGTGCGCGAGAGCATGATTAAGGATTTTCTCGTTAGCATCGGCACTTTACGCGCTGGTCGACACACCACCCGCACATGAAACGCGCTGGGCGTGAAAGGAAAACTGCAATCGAAACGTAATGGTTCTGGGGTAAATCTGGAAAGGCAGCCGAGCGGGTTTTGCTTCATTCGGAGAAACGTTCGGGTGTAAAATTTAAGTTCTCGTACATCTTTGTTTTGCTTCGATCTAAAACGTTCGAAGGAAATCGATCGTTACCGCACAGGAACTTCATTTTGGAAGCGGAATGAGAAAATATGCAGTAATTGATCCATCGATTACTGCTGCTCCGTCTATACGCGTCCGGTACGCGGTGTGAAGGTCACGGACCAGGTTCGTCCACAGCATACGCGTGGGTGTATGTCTGCGCGAGTGTTGGAGGATGTTCACATGTTTCTTCTGAACTGGCGGATCGTTTCCGGCTCACAAGTTCGATCTTGAGGGACTTGATTATCGGAGTGGAGTAAGGTGGATTAATTATAATGGGATCGGAATGCAAGGATTAGGACGGCGCGTAGAAAGAGATGGTGTTCAGATTAGTGGATGTGGTTTTTTGTTTTCATTCGATGTTGGACGGTCTAGACGTATATGTTACAATTTCCGGTTTTATATGCCATTTCAATATTCAAATCTATAGCTTGTTCTTCTCATTTTCTAATTTTTTGGATATTTTATAAGAATATTCTACTAAGTTCACTAGGACACCTCTTTCGTAGCAATCTTGATTTGCCTTATTCCTAGTGATACTTGCTATGTAGCAATAGTAGAAGCTTATTTAAACTTTTAATAAACTTCTTACAGCACATCTCATGTATAAGTTGTAATGGGTCTGTCCATTTATGTAGATTCTCCTTATTGTTGTGTTTCTTAGCTATTCAACAATGTTAATGTTTGTTTTACGTTTGAACTGTATTGATTGTTTGTTTGTTCTGTTTTATGTGGGAAAAAACCCACCAAAATCCTTTTATATTAAAAAAATTAACCTATCTTCAATCTAATATTTAAATTATACAACTCATTCAATCTTTGCTAACTAACCTTATCTTACAAAATAAATTATAGATAGTGATTTGTTATCAAATATCAGAGTTTAATAACATATTAGTACTATTAAGGTACTTGTTTGTATAATTTTTGTTTAATTTTCTATTATCTTCCAAAAGGGTCTGTTTTTCTCAGGTTGATGAGATCCTGATGGTACTGTACCACGGAGGCACGTTTATGATCATTTTAAGAATTTTGTTTTGAATAATTTGTTATTTTCTTTTTATTAGTATTTTCACTATGTTGCCAAACTGTTGTTGCCAAACGGATAAAAAAAACTACAGTGTACTAGATTGCTACTTGCAATAAAGCAACAAAATGTATACAAATCATCTCGAAGCAGTCAGTCCTGCTAATGCAGGTTATGAAATTTGAAGTAATTAAGCATTAGTTAAACGCAATTGCGTGAAGAAATTTCATAAAAATAAAATTGCATTTTTTTCTATTTTCCAGAAACTAAGCAAAATTTGGTTAAAAATACTATTTTTACTCGTTAGATTAGATGGTAGCGGCGTTGAATTCCCACACGACAGGGCCGGTTCAAAATCCCATCTAAACCGTCCCATCGTACGCAGTACTGATTATCCTGTTACGGAATAAAAATCACAGAAACCAGAAATCGTAGAGGAGAAATCTCTCGAAGTTATAGTGCCAGAGATATTTCAATATTTCTAGAGTACGGAGATAATCATGAGCTTATTTTGACAATTGTTCACAATAATCATGAAGGTATTTATTAGCTTTAAAAAGCACAGGCAATCAAACTTAACTTTTTCAATAGTAGACTATTGAAAATATGAGCGAGTAAGTTTGCAAACGTTCGAACGCATATAGGAAAACTTGTGGAAGTGATCATAAAAAACCCAAACATAGAGCAAGGGTACAGTCGAGATTCGAACCAAAACGGTATATGTACAGATGAATCTTAAACTACTGATTGTACTATTCGGTCAGCTGAGAAGATAAGTGTTACGAGGCCTTTATTTGATCTCAAGCTAGGAAATTCTTTCGATCTACTTTGGTACAAAAGAAATTGATTAATTTACTAGAGAATGAATACAAATTTGTTTTTTAATTTGATCAAAGCTGTGGAAAGGATATTTTAATGTCGGTTGTAAAGTAAGTCAAAACAAGTTATATTATTTTTTAATTAAAAATTTCAGATTTCTACTTTCTAAACATTTTTTTTTTACATTTATTCCAATAGAACTTCAAATGCCTTTCTGCAGGTAGCAGCAGTAATATAATAATCCTATTGGTGTGGATAAAAATTAAGCACAAATTAAACGATACTAGACGGTTTGTTTTTCTACCAAACAGGAATCATAAGATAGAAGCGTAAACAAATGGCTACAAAATCCTTCCAGTTTCCAACTACCTACTTTTATGGCCACCAGTTGGAGCAGCACTCCTCCTTCGTGATCACGCATTGGGACTCGACTAGCGGCCAATCTCTCCCGGTCTGATAGATGCCAGATAAACGTCTTAATCTGTTGCTAACATTTACGACTTTTACGATTTTAGAACTACCTGCACACTCGAAACAAAACAAAAAAAACCCAGTCGCCGGTAAGCTTTTTTTTACGATCAGCTAAATCCCATCAGCGTATTCTAGATCGAAGCTGTTCGATACGTTTCCTTTTCGATCGATGCCCACACACGACGTATCGGTCTAAAAGCGGCAAAATAAAGCCCCCTAGAGCAAAGGTTTCAAAGGGTTGTTACGAGCGAAAGCGGATGAGTTTTAAGTGTATTTTCTTCCTCTTGTCATTCTCGTTTTCTATACGTTTCGGGATTTTTCGGCAGGGGCGGCAAATCGGTACGATTAATGTACACTAATTTCTGCGCAGATTTGTAAAGATCAATGATAGCGACCAACCGATCGAAATTCTTCTATCTTTGTTGGTAAGCTTACGCTAAAAAGGATTTAGCTTCTCGCTCAATCGAAGCAAGAACCGGGTGTGGAGCATTGAAGCAATTATTCCATTTCCTGCCACGATCAATGGTGCCTAGCTAAGATGATGTTAGACCAAATAAAAAACAGAATCTTTCAGTTTGATAGCGAAAGCAGCGAAAGAGAGATCATCACTTTTTTTGTTTGGAAGCCGAATTTACTCGAGTATCAATCACAAATTCTTGGTTCTTACGCAATTGGAACCTTTCGGTTTAACCGATAGACACCGTTGTGCAATACGCTAGTCGGGAGAGCTTTTAGCTTTAGTATGTATTTTACCCTGTACGTGAAACAGTGAAATGGAACCGCCAAAATTAATACCAAGAAGACGAAGTAAACCAAAGAGAAAAAAAACAAGGAAAACAAACCTATTCGATGCGCAAAAATCCATCGCAACCACCGGATTGCGCAATCATCGATTTTTGCTTTCAATCTTCATCTAGCTAGCCTACATTTGCTTACGCCGGCGCATAGTTTGGATATTTATTTTTTTTCCTCAAACTGTTTCGGCTGGAAGTATTTTGGTTTCGATTCGGTTCGGTTCCCCAATTCGGAGGGTACGGAATCGCGACAACGGCTCTTTCTTTTTTACCAGCTTCCCAGGTTTGGGGCAGGCTATAATCGACCCACTTACGCGCAGAGTACGCGGATGAATGTTTTTAATATTTTTGAGGATATGTTTTACCCACCACCTCGGCCCCATCCCACCCAAATCCGCAAAAGGGAACGAAATGTTTATTCCATCGGCTTCTTCCCCCTTTCTATTCGGCGCTGTACGCATACAAGATGTAATTAATGCTTGTGCACATAGCCGACCGAGGGTGGAGGAGGACCGCATAATGCTAAAAGGAAAGTAGTTCTCTAAGTCAGTCGCGGGAAAGTAAGCGTAGCACGATTGGATAATTGATTCTTTCTACCGAATTTAATACAAGGAAACTGCAGCGTTACGTCATTTACGGAGGTCCAAGTCACGACATGGGTATTGCGAGCCGGTAGAGATGGTCCAACAATAGCATAATAAGCTAAAAGTTCTGTAACAGTAACAGTAAACATACAATATATAGCATGTTTTTGGGATATACAATAATTTGGGATATAAATAAATTCAAAATTTAATACGTAAATAAAATACGTAAATTGGGAACTCCGCATACATGTTCTAGATACACTTGAAATTAATCTAAAAATGGTTGCAACTCCACTACTTGAAATCCAAAACATGCTATAGATAACGAGCTTAAACACCTCACATTATAAAATGAATAGAATGTAATAGTAGCACATATTTAAAAATAACCTCCTTTAAGTTTGCTTCGGTAGACCTTCGGAAATGTGACCACAAGCACGACACATCATTAATTAATTACTCGGTGAATTACTAGCGACAACATCCGTCCAACCAAAACTGTCAAATGGCGTCTCAAAAGGTAGCAGATTAAATCAAGCTGATTCTTTGCAAACGATAAACACCGACAGACCACAACAAGATCAACCATCAGAGAAGTGTTGCATGTTCAAGAGCAGGCCAACGACTCCTCCTCATCCCGGAAAAACATCGTCAGAATAGAACAGACGCACATTCAGGAGATACGTCTTCATTTGCTCGGTAAATATTGAACCTCAACCCAATCAGACTAGCCGAGTACGAGTGGATTTTATGAAGGAGACGGTCTCCGCAAACCTCTCCACTGTTTGCAAGGGTGGGCACCATCGAATCCGTCCCCAAGAGCCATTAAAAGCATCTCGTCACATCTTTATCGAATTAAGGAACTGTTAATGTCCCATTACCGGTTTGTGCGCGATTGGTTGCCATTTTCTAGTGAGCTTTCGTGCGGCCTTTTTAAAGGCTTTTCAGGGTGAAGAATTAAGATCTTCTTAGCCGCGTTGCAGTGGACTGAGAGCATTGTATACAAATAAAGTTCAACTTCCTTGTTTGCCGGAGGGAATACTTGAACAGGGGCAAACAGTGCACAGATGTGTTTGCTCGGATCAATGCAGGTTCCGCAATCGAAGACATATCCCACTTAATGTCAGTTGGTCGGAGGCTGTCGTGAGCGAAGCGAGTCATATCGTCCTGGTTTGTATTTTTGCAGGTGAGAAGGTCTGCCAGCTGCTCGGCAGAGCAACAAAGTCGACCGGAATGCGGGTAATGACTGTTCGTACACGGCTCGTACAAAGATCTTCGACGCTGAGGTGACAGACAGAGGGTAGACCACAACCACCAACCTACCCGTGGTGAAATGAGCGTTGCTTAGCCGCTTTCTTTCACCGTTTTCTCCCGACCGTTGGGTCTGACGGTTGAATGGATTGCCTCGTGACAGTTCCGAAACCGATCGTCCGATCGGTGTAAGTGCACCGCATTCCGCGTCTAAACCATTGTACGCCGACGTCATCAGCGCCTGCAGCGGGAACCTTTACATTTCGCACGAACGAACACCGCACCACCACACGATCGTCGTGCATATGTAATTAAACGAATCACAGACACGAAACCTTTTCCCGAATGATGGCCACAACTGTTCCACGCCTCAGTCACTGCCAACCACAGCTTCTTCCAATGACTCAGGAAGTAGCCACTTTGGTCACTCCGTGAAGCATAAGTGATTCACCCACCAAACCGCTGCGTGGCGTCGAAACCGTGTGCAAACTGTTCCGGCTGCATTCGTCGAACAGAGAGGAAAAACTTGCCCGTCCAGTTGGGGTGAGGCGATTCGCGGCCGCCACTTGGACAGCGGTTGGAAAAATACTTTCATTTCCATTTGATCCACTTTTTTATGCAACATTGTGTGGGCATATGCAGTTTTCACTGTCCGCGAACCGTACACGTGGCACACTTCCGTACAGCCGATGGTTTTGTGTGAGATCGTTTTACGGAAAACTTGTTACTGTATCGGGTAGTTAATTCAATTAATGTGATTAAAGCTAATTATGATTGGGTATGAGTTTATTAGACGCTAATGTATACCAACAACGCGACGTAATATACGTTGTGACGTACATGTGCGATAAAATGGAGGAGTTGATGAGCTTTATCACCGATAGATCATTGTGAATTAACTGATGGAATTTATTAATTTTATGTAATGTTGATTTCGATTTTTCATTTTAAATATTTGTTTTATTGTCTTTATAAGTTTATTATATCTACATGATGAAAAAGTCATTTACTTCATCTTTTTTTAGTCTTGATTATTTAGTGATTTGCACGCTGCTCTGACTTCATTCGTGTGTAAATGCAAATACCAAAGAAAAAAACTAGTGATTTATTATTAACGTATAAATCATTTTTTTAATTGAGTATAAACATACTCAAAGAAGTATTGTGACAGAATTATCAATTTTTGGACTTGGCAGAACATCACAAACAATAATGTACGAAATGTGTGATTTTTCATAGAAAATGAACTTTAAATTGGGTTTTAAAATCAAAATAAAATTATCTAATTTAAATACATTAAATGAATACATAATTTTATAGTTGCCAAATACCGGATGTAATGTTAAAAATGACACACCAAGACCACTCGATGTAGCAGTCGATAGAAGAAAAGAATATGCCTATCTGAACTAATCAATTACAGTTAAACAAAAGAAACAGGTTCTTGTTATCATAATGTAAAGGCATATTTTACTAAAGAAAAAAGAAAAAGAGAAGAGAAAAAGGAAGAAAGAAGGATTTTCAGAACATCAAAACTGTGCAATGATTTAAAAAATGCAAATTGCATATTACTTTTTGTACTGGAAACGTTGCAGTGTAGGAGAATGATGACTTAGTGCATTTTTACACACAAATTGATTTATGCTTTAATTGAAGCCTCGACACTTCTCAATAGGATTAATTTTTCAACTCCTTCTAGGACGTTTAGATTATGCTAAGGATTTTTAAGGACCAGCTTTAGAGCAACAGCATTCTGTGCATCGGATCCTATAATATAATATAATCAGCAAAAAGCTTACTCAAGATTCAATGTTCGTTTACTCTTTGTTATTTTCTGTACTTTGTATTGTATATTTTGCTAATTAGAAAGTAAATCATCAGAGCAGTCATATTGCCACAAAACCACAAAACAAAAAACATAAACATTAACATAAACAACATTTTAAAATATATTAATAAATATTAAAATACTAACAAACAGAGAAGTAACACATCCCATCAAATGAAAAAATACTAAAAAAAATAGTTAAAATCTATTATTTTATCTAAGAAACGTAAGTTAAACTTAAGGAGAGTTTTGATATTGAAACATTCTTTCATAAAACATAACAATAAATATTTCAGGTGATTACAATGCTATAATTAATTTCGTATCTATTTTGCTTATCTTCCTTACAGGATTTACAAGTTTTAAAGTTAAACGTCTGCTTAATATCTATAAATAACCTTTGATGAATAGGGACGTTTATGGAATGGAAAATGGTAATCCGTAGCACCTAACAATACTGATGCTCTACTTCAGGCAACATGACCTTCCGTTAAGTGCAGTTCGTATATCGATTCATCGCACACATTAATCATTCGATAAGTAACTGAAGCAACTGGCTGTGATCTAATTAGATAATCTACGCCATCAAAGTGCTGATGAGATGAACGGGTTGCCCACAAATGGAGCGTATGATTAGAGTTAAATTAGCTGCAAAGGTCGTCGGTCAGACGAACGGCGATTTGTCTGCATCCTGTAGCCAAACGCTGTTGGAAGTAGTAACGCGAGCGAGTTACGAGCGACACGAACTAGCGAACAACGATGGTCATCCTAGCAGGATGGGAGTAAAACGCTGAACGTACATTGTCTTGGGGCTGAGTCTCTCATAAACATTGGTCCGGGAATGATAATCGTCGCCGATAGAACCGAGAACCACAGGGCACAAGTGTGCCAGTGCTATGCAAGTCTGGTGAATACGGACAAGGACGATAAAGAGATATCGAGTCTTTTCGGTTGTATTTCCTTTGGGAAATATGCCGAGTGAGACGGGTAGACGGCTAGTAGTTGGTATTCGTGTCAGGACGTGTTTATTGTCATCTTACGATGGGGTGACTTCCCGACGGAAAGGCTTAGTTCGTTTTGGAGCAAGAACACTGTCATCCGCCGAAAGCCTTCGGCAGAAGGAAAAATCCACCAATAGTCTCATAAAACAGTCATTATCTGGTAATGGAGTCACAGTCCAGCCGAGCGACTATTACTTGGGTTTAATGAAAAAAACTGCTCCAGTGACAATGTGTGCACCAACTGCACGCTTGCTGGGGCTAGGGTTGTCCTATCACCCATGGTCATCATCATCATCACCATCAGCAGCAGCACCAACCCTGTCAGAAAATACTTTACTGGCTGTGATGAGCGTTCCACCATGGCAGCTAAATACTGGGGCCTCGGTCCATTCCAGACACGGCTTATTGCACTGCCTTCGGCAACTCCGGCAATGTCGTCCGGACAAAAAAAAAACGGGTGGACCAATTTTTGCGACATTGTTCAGCGCCATCGAAAGGAGCACAAGTTCTCGACGCAGAGAACAACCACTGTGAGATGCCGGGGTGAGACGTTACGCGAAGATGCTTATCTTTCTACCACCCCGAGGGGTTACTCATCCTCACTAAAGCGAAAGAAACGGACCGAGCGTAAGGAATTGCTTGTTCGTACGTTGTAGTGGTCCGGACGGATGGCTACCGTCTCGGTACAGCTCAGTCAGGAAGGAAGTGAACCGAATGAAAATCGGTCGCAAATATTGGACAAGCGTACACTGAAACCTTGGGATATTACGGAAAATTACCCCGGTCGGTAAGTATTGCGCAGAAAGCATTGTTATAGTATCATCGTGTCTTCGTGGAAGCGTGCGACATTGTAAAACAAGTTGTTAAAGGTATAACAAGCTGAAATTTATATTTTCATAATGTGATAAAAATAGTATAACCACAAAAAAAAACGAAAAAGGATCTAAGGACAATACACTATTAAAATCTAAATAATCAAAAAATGTTAGCAAAACTGACAAAGCAATGAAATGGTAACAAACATATCAAATGAATTTGTTTCCATATCTATAAACCCCCAAAAACAAGCAAAGAAGCAAAATTACAACAAATTCCACTGGGTCGGTAATTGAATGTCACAGGCGGATGTGCCAATTAATTGTGCTGACAAGCTTTTGCCCAGAAAGTACAATCATAAAAATATTGTTCAAACCATATTCCTCCCTCCTCTCAACGGCACGCCACTCCCGGTCCACCACAGCGTCAGCTCCTTACGCTCAGAAAGTTCTCTCCAGTGGAACAAGTTTTATCATTTTTCCAATTACTTCCCACCGGCGGAGCCTGCGAGCTTCCATGATGGTGACACAAAAAAAAAGGCTTAACAACTTCCTGCACGAACAAAAGTGTTGGTGCAAGAAAGAAAAAGGAAACGTCACAAAATCACAACAAAACACACCGACACAACGACATTGATTTTCGCGCTCCGGCCCGAGTTTTGTGCGGTCTAGCGAGAAGTTTCCGCGTTAAAGATCTCACGGTTCAAACCCCTCCGGGCTACGGTGGATGGAAGAAGCTATTATCGAGATGTTTATTTTGTAACCATTTACCTTCCGATTCCGAGTGGGGAAGTCCGTGTGCACGGACGGGTGTGTAGATAAGTGATTGTCACCGGCAACAATGTGCAGGATCTGAAACATCCTTTTGTTGGTGTAATTATGGCTGCGTGGAAAAATAGCTCACAGTAATTCTTTTCCGCTGCGTGATTGAGCCATCATTAATGATTGAATTAAATTATGGCTGGAGCGTGTTTTTTGTAAAGAAGATTCTGCAAAACACATTACAAACATTCCTAATATAGTTTGTTCAAGTGCAAAGAAGATACTATAAAGATTTTTGCAGTTTCTACTGTTTCATACTAATTTTACAGAGTAAAGAGACTTAAGAGTTATACAAACATTTGCATTAAATTATTTATAACTTCATTGTTTAGTAAAAAATATTTAAATCAACTATAGGTAAACTAAACAAGCTAAAACATGTACACGGGGATGATATCAAATTCTAAACGTCCGAAACCGAGGTGTCTAGTAAGTTTGTTACACAACGAAACCTTAAAGGTTTGCGTTCGAAGACACCCACAACGCCCGCGGTCAACAGTGGAATAATAAACATTTCAACTTTATCAACCAATTGTCAGCTCTTAGGATTTGCATGCGTTTTTCTACTATGAAACCTTCGTCAATTTCTGGACAACCAAAGTCCACAACCCGTCATCAACTGAGCTTTGAATGTCAACAAAAGAAAAAAAACACAATCTCAGTTTCAAAGTCGTATTCAAATGAATGCTAAATTTCACCAGTTCCAACCAGCAAGCTGACGGACTTCCCTCATAAATCTACACCAACAGGAAGAACTACCACACTGCTCGAAAGGCTTCTTACAGCAGCTGTTGGATTTCTTCCCCGGGTACGCACACGGGGCGCACTTGAGCGTCTCATTAAGTTTACAAATTCATTGTGTACTGCAAATTTATTCCAACCGCTCGTGTCTTCGTGGTGAGCAAAAGACATTTTCGGCACATTCACCAAACTTGCTTGGTTGTGGTTGGTGAAGGAATTCACATTCAGGAGACGCTTCAGTCGACCATAACCGTTTCTTGTGCGAGAGCACCTTCCGTCCTATCAACGCAGCATCTCATCCCGCAGTGTCACGCGACACGGTGGGGAGATTCGATCTCGAATTTCTCTCAATTTCGTTAATCGAATTTGCTTTCGGTTCGTTGAAAAACAGCTGTGAAAATGGACGCAAAACAACAAACCCGCACAGCGTATCGCCGTATATCATGTCCACGTGGCCGTTTCCAGCACATCCGCGGGGTGGTGAAGGGTGGGAGGATAGGAAACTTGACCGTCTGGTCGACTGGTGATGATGTTTAAACGCTGACGCTGTTGTTGGCGGTTCATTGAGCGGAACATGGACGCTGAAGCACTAAATTTGCATACAGACCAGGCGCCAGTAGGTGTCGGGGATTTTTATTTTTTGGAGAAAAGGAAGAATAGACTTTAACTGTAGACCAAGGGCGATGAGGGTTCGAGTAAATAAAATGATCTGAACCCTGCAGAGTAGGTCAAACAGTATTTCAAATGGAAAGGTTAATTAAAGCGTGCAGTTTGCGTTTAAGGAATAACTTTTACTGTTGCATCATTTTGATTAATATGGTTGAGTAAGTTCTTTATTTTATTGTGTAAAAGCTTAAGTAAAATGTATGATAGGGCTAGGCTATGATTTAAGCTTATAATTAAGCTGCGATAACTCCAATTTTAAATTGTTCGTAAGAATTATCTGCTTTAATATTTCAATAATTTAAAATTTCGAATTTTATGATTTTCATTTATAAAATAAGCAGTCATATCAATAAAAAAAACAGTTCAACATTATCTTTATACTGCACAGACTTCAAAAATAATAACAGGCAAAACATTTATTGCCAAAATAATCATATAATGAATTTGCCTTAAGAGCGATGAATGAATTCAACAAAATGGTCGTGGCATCAAAAAAACGACACATGAGGACATAAGAGAAATATGAGACAACAGCTATAAATTGTTCGCTAAGGCCAGTTTTAGACTTCCCCTCTACATTACCATAAACAAAAATAACAATCTGTTACAAGCTGTTCGTCTTAGACTTAAACTTAGACGAGATTTTTGCAAATTTTAAAAACAATATAAAATGTCGGAAGTACATTGAATATCAAGTTTGACATTTCGAGGAACATGACCAAAGTCTATAAAGGGTAGAGGTCGAGTGCCAAATTGCCAATAAATTGGTGTGTATATGAAATCTCTTTTCTTAAGGAAGTACATTATTTCTATCGATAAACAATATTAGTTCAATGGTGATGTGAGAAGGAAATTCGTGCGATTGTCACTGGCGCCCCAACCAGCTAGTTTAAGCACCAGGACCACCTAAAACTGTCCTGCCAGGTCAATCCTTCGCTACG